>JAHLJT010009419.1:44112470-44163004 GCA_031308135.1 Acheta domesticus
TATTTTTCTGCCTATGTGTATAAAATAAATAGTATGTAAAATTGCTTCAAAAATCTCAAGGAAGCTCTCGAACACCGACACAAGAAAACTATTGAAAAAGTTTTCTTGTTTTCTAATAAATAATAATATTACGGATAATTTTTGCCATACATTAGCCTCGACTAAACTCTAGGTCTGTGCTCCGATTTTCGTTATCTGGACATACAATTCGATATCTGGATACAATAAACAATAATATTATCCTTCAACTGAAAGGATTCTTAATATTATCTAAAAAATTATACGATAATATTTACTACGCCTTCGAAATAATCTACCGTTTTCTGTGAAATTTATTTAGGTATGAGTTCGCGAAGCCGCGCCAAATGGAAACAGGTTTTGCTATCATTAGTTTTGGGAATTGTATATGCAGCTATCTCATGCATTGCTCATAATTGAAATAAAAACATAAATATTTCTCAATTTAACATTGACACAGCAATCGGACTGTGCAATTCCGTTTTATTTCTAAACAAAAAAATTGTTACTCTTTAACCGCACCCGACTCAATCGCCATCACCATAACAAAATAAATAACAACCACTACCTAATATTTATACTCTTTATACGACCTCAACTCGCACACACATAAATCCAAAAAGAAAATCGTTCATACATGCGTGCATTCGTTTCTTTATCGTCATTTACTTTTGAAACTCACTATCATTTTTTGTTGGAGAACAAGCTCAGTTTATCTGTTTACGTATTACTGTAGCTTTGACCCAATAAATACAAGGGGTTTTTGTAAGCAGATATTCCGTTTTTATTCCAGACAGAAAATCATTACAACTTAGTTACGATCAACAACCCTCCTTTGTTTCTCCATTGTATAACACATGAACGTGCCACACGAAACCTATGATATATGTTTACCAACAAATCCCCCCCTTTCGTGTGTGCACGAAAATATAATTTTCATATCAACATCCCCAATGATAACATATGACGACTTAACGTATTTTTATCGACGTCTTTTGTTAAGATGTCCGCAGTCATGTCATAAGATCTGTGATGTTTTATAATTATTTCTCCATTTTCAATATCTTCTTTTACAAAATTAGATTTCCTCATAACATGTTTATTTCTTGCAGTCATTTTGAAATCATTAGTCCAATCTGTAATCGATTTATTGTCAGTAAAAACTTGTACAGGTCGACGAACCAATTTTTGGAAGCGATGTCTTCGATGAGTGATACAACCCATTTCTCCTCGCAGATCGCCTCGCAAATCCCAATCAACTCCGACTCCATTGTTGATAATGCTACCATTTTCTCCTTCTTACACTTCCAACCAATCAATGATTTTCCTAGCATCATCGTATATCCCGCAAATGATTTACTATCTTTAGTAACGCACCAGCTAGCGTCTGAATATACATTCAGAACACCTTGTTCTTCGGATATTTTCAATTTAACGTGTTTGGTTCCTTTCAAGTACCTTAAAGCTCTTTTAATGCCTTGCAGATGAATAGTTCTTGGATCCCTCGAATATTGAGATAACTTGCTGTAAGTGTAGGCCAAATCTGGACGAGTGGCAGCCACAAGGTATCCCAGACAACCCAGCATTTCTTGGTATAAACTGACGTTGACTTATCGAAGTTTTCAAAATCATCCATTTTTACTCCCATTACTCCAGGTGTACTTACGGGGTGACATTCATTCATTTTAAACCTTTCTAATATTTCTTCTATACATTTTTCTTGATCTAGTGAAAAACCATGATTCCTTCTTACAACTCTTATACCCAAAAACGATTCATTCAAATCGCCATCCATTACCTTTATAGTAAGATGTTTCTTTAAATTCGTTATCAAGTTGTCAATGAGAGTTGTATTCTCTCCTATGATGATACAATCGTCTACATAAAAACCAATGATCAAAAACTCCTTATTTTGAGCGTTCACAAATACGCAAGGGTCACTTTTGCATGATTCCATTCCACAACACTGAGAATACTGCATAATTTCTTGAACCAGCATCTTCCGGCTTCAGGTAGGCCGTACAAGCTCTTCTTTAGCTTTAAAACTTTATTCCCCTCTATGTTCACACCGTCTGGAATTTTCATATAAACGTCGCGTTCCAAATTTTCCGTTTAGATAAGCGGTTTCTACATCAATGTATTTCACATGATAATTGTTCATTGCAGCCACAGAAAGTAAGATGCGAAAAGTTTCCAGCCTCATCACTGGACTATAAGCACACTCAAAATCTCTTCCGCCTCACTTGTCTGGATCCATCCACTACTAACCTCGCTTTGTATTTCACCTTGTCTCCCACGCACTTTCTTTTAAATATCCATTTGTTCCGTAGAATATTTTCGTTCATTGATTCTTTCCGTTCTACTACATCCCATGTATTATAGTTTTGCAAACACTGCAACTCTTGTTTTATTGCTTTCTCCCATTCATTGCAGTCGGGTCCATTCATCGCGTTTTGATATGTTTTGGGGGTTGTCTCAACAGCCATATTCGCAGCAGCATCATACCTTACAACAGGGCGTCTCGTTCTAGACGATTTGTGAATTCTTGCTTCAGTACCAGAATCCTTTGAATGGTTTATAACAATATTCTTCGTCTGATGTTTTCTTCTTCAGTTTCTTCATTGATTTGACAGACATTTCATCGATATCTGAGACAGGATCATTATTAATTTTCTGTCCTACTTGAAAGTTCACTAACACATCATTATTCTCAGCTGGGACAGTTTTCACAATTTTTATCAGTGGATTCGCCGTCAAGAAGATCGTAATCCAAATAGTTTAGATTTTCCCGTTTCGAAATGTCCCATGATTTATATCCCATCTCCGACTCAATAAATACTACATCTCTCGATTCATATATGTCATCGCTTTCCAAGTCATATACACGGTAAGCTCTGCGATATCTTGAATATCCAACGAAGATACCGCATTTTCCTCTTCTCTCCAATTTATTCGTATTTGGCCTCGCATTTTTAAAGAAAACCTTGCAGCCAAATATTCTGAAATGTGACACCGTGGGTTTGATTCCAGACCATAACTCTAAAGGAACTTTACCATTTCCATGTTTCTTAGGGGTAACGTTGTAGGCATATACAGCCGTTTGCGCAGCCTCCGCCCAGAATCTCAATGGTAAACCGGAATCTATTAACAAAGTCCTTATGGCATTTAGAACAGTCCGATTAGCCCTTTCAGCTATTCCGTTGCTTTGTGGTGTATATGGTACCGTTCTTTCGCACTTAATTCCTTTATTTTTGTAAAAATTTTGAAGAGTCGCGTTGATAAATTCCTTTCCATTATCAGTCCTAACACATTTCACTTTACACTGCGTTTCATTTTCCCTTCTTTGAATAAATTCCACTAACCTATCTGCACATTCGTGTTTGTGTTGCACAAACTCGGCAAAATATCTGCGACTGTATTGATCAACAATCAACAACAAATATCTGCTCCCTCCCAGTGAAGTCACCGGCATAGGACCGCATAAATCTACGTGCAGTTTCTCCAAAACACGTGAAACACTTTCAATGTCTACCTCTTTGAATGGAAGTCTTGTAAATTTTCCCTGCAAACAACTGTCACATGTTTTGTATTCACTCGGAAAATCTTCAAGTCCTCTGACTAATTTATTTCTACACATTTTTTCGATGTCTTTATGGTTGACATGACCCATTCTTCTGTGCCATAGGTTTTCAATGTTTGTATTCGACTTGAAACAGATTTCAGTAATTTCACTTTCACTATTACACTCACTATTATCACATTTCTTTGTCGTCCACATACATTTCAAGAATAAAGTTATCTCCGTCAAACAGTCCATTTGCAATAAGTGAATTATTAATAGCATCAAATATTCTAACACCTTGTCATCGAGTACAATTCTTTTGTCCTTCTTTACTATACTGGAGACAGATAATAAGTTAGAATTCAAACATGGTACATGCAGCACCTTTTCTAGATTGACCTTGATGAGGTCATTTGATTTAGCGCTACAGTATCCAACAACGTTTCCGACAGCGTCCGAACATATTTTTCTTCCTGATTCTGCGGTCTCAATTTCGGTTCGCGCTGACTTCTCATTTCTCAGTAGACCGTCCCTCGACGTCATATGCGATGTGCAACCAGAATCCAAGAGCCACCTAATTTTTCTTCCGTCGCTTGACGCGATTTCTTTTTCTTTTGCTACCATTGCTTGCATCTTTTTCGTGTACTTGGATGAACTGCGTTTTCGATTATTTAAATTTCTTTCTTCCTGATTTGCAAAGGTTTCGCTGCTTTTATTGTAATAGTTTTTATGCAGATTTTTAGGTTTGTTTTCTCCTTCGGATTTGTTTTCGTATCCGCCTTTTTTATGCCAACAATTTTCGCGGTGTGGCCTCGTTTCCCGCAAACAAAGCAATGTATTTTCTGGAATTCTTTTGCCTTATATGCCATTGCATCCTTATTTACAAAGATCGAACACATTTCTTTTCGTATCTTAACAAACAATCCCTCATTGATTCAAAGTTAATGTCCGAATTCGCGTATAACGCAGTCGTCACTTCGCTGTAGCTCTTTGGTAGACCGTCAATAATATAATGTACCAGCTCCTGTTCTTCAATTTTAGTCCCCAATTCATTTATTTCGCACGACAAGCCTGTTGCTCTCGTTAGAAAATCGTTGATTGTCTCGTTTTCTTGTTTTTCTATTCTGGCTAATTTTGCCTTCAACGAAATTAACCTATGCTTGTGAATCCCTCATGTCTCTTCTTTAATGTTTCCCACAAGGTCTTCGCATTATTGATTCCCCTACAGGCTAATAGTTGTTCATTTGAGAGAGTAGAATTAACATCCCCATTACCTCATCATTTTTATACGTCCACTCTTGCCACATTCTTTCACTTACTTCGTTTCCAGGGATTATCTTCGGTTCTTCCTTCTGTAGCACATCTTCATATAGATGTTTCGATTTTATTAGAGTACTCATTTTGATACTCCACAGATTATAATTTGCGTTTGTTAATAATTCAATCTTCCCGAAGGATATATTTGCTCCTTCGGCCATGTTTCTTTTTTTTTATCGCTCTGCTACCAGTTTGTTGGAGAACAAGCTCAGTTTATCTGTTTACGTATTACTGTAGCTTTGACCCAATAAATACAAGGGGTTTTTTGTAAGCAGATATTCCGTTTTTATTCCAGACAGAAAATCATTACAACTTAGTTACGATCAACAACCCTCCTTTGTTTCTCCATTGTATAACACATGAACGTGCCACACGAAACCTATGATATATGTTTACCAACATTTTTTATTGCTACAAGAACATTCTTGGCCTCGTCGTATTAAAGCGTCGAATTATCGAAACGTTCACTTCCCTTATGCACGAGCGCCATCAGCTTCACCAGAGTACGCCGCTCGTGCTCCGCCGACCTCCAGAAATCACCAAAACTTGCTTCCATATTCTCTCGTTTCCACATATCCATACATATACTGTCCTTTTGTGCAACACTTAATAAAATAAACCATATTTTTATACTGCAAATCAAATATGTCCTCCTACCAAGATCGACGATGCGACCTACACTAAGTCTGTCCTCCTGTCCTTTTATTGCTCCAATCAATTACAAAACAATTGCCGTGTCCTTCGTTCGTTAATTACTTCAGAAATAATACTTCCTTTACTCTTAATCGTACTTGATTCCATTCCTTTCTGTAATTAATTTAGACGTTTTTTTAGTTATTTCTTCTGCATTTTTTAATCCCGTTCAGCTTATTTTACAACTGTTATTTACATCAGAAATTTTCGCCCTGTTACGTTCGATTGTTTTCCGATAATATTGTTCTATCTGATTTTCTTCTAAAACTTTGTTTATATGAATGTTTATAACTATGAAATTCGATAAAAACATTTTTCAAATATCTTTATTTTTCTAAAATAATTATTTTCTAACTTAATTTTTTCTTTCTCATTTTTTTTTAATAAAATTCTGGCCTTCAAGAAAATGTGCGCAGATAAATTTCTTTCCCCACACGTCATATACAGTTTTTACTGTTTTTTGACTAAATAAATAAATAAATAAATAAATAAACTATAAAATATCCTTCTTTATTTACCCCGGTCTCTCTATTGTTCAACACAGTTTCTCAATTCCGGCTCAATCAATAACTAAATACCACTTTTTAAAAAAATATCCTTCACTAGTTTGTTTGAAATATGTCGCTTCCGGGTCTATTCAAATAAATTTAAATTAATGCATCGAAGAATCCGTATGGATCATCACACTAGCTCACATGAAAACAAAATCTTTTGCTACACAGTTTCAATATTTTATTGTTCAAATGTTCTGGACAGTTTATTAGTTTCAAAGCGTTAAGTCTAACATCCTAAAACAAAAAGTGTTCAAATTTCTGTTATCAATGAAGCATCATATTGTAACACAACATATTCGAATACACATTACTTTAAAAATGTCAGCAAGATGACTTCCGCTCTTTTGGAAATTGGTGGAATGTGCCACTCCAGGTTCTTGAAAAATTACTCACTTATATTCAAAAATGGCAAAATATTCAATAAATCCATCTTGGGCAATCGATCTTTGTGGAAGTAATTACATTCAAATGCACACGAAGTATCCCGCTAAAGGGGGTTTGAGCACATCGTCCATAAACAACGTTCGTTGGATCACTCTAGAGATAAATCATGAAAAAATACACAACTCTTTTTTTGAAAAACGGTCTGATACGGTGAGAAGATGTGGAGACTAAGTTGATGTTCATGAGTGACACCATCCCAAATGTTTCGCCAGAACCTCTAGTGAAGTTTAATTAGATACATTGGTTTTCGTGAGATCAGATGTGATTGTTATGGTGACTGCATATTTCAGTAAGTTCATACCTCATTCTCATCAGTGAAAAATGTAAATCCTAAAAATTGAATGAACAACTATTTTCATATTGTGCGCCGAAAACATTTTCTAGACTGAACATCCTGGAATTTTAATTATTCTACCAGATGCATACGGTACAGTAATCAATCAACTAGGAACAGCACTAAAAAATATTTATATTAAAATTAAATTCTCATATTTAGTGCGTCACTGCAACACAGCTGACGTCGTGTGATGCTAATCATGTGATCACGTGAGCTAATCTCTATAAGCATCTTAGGTTTCAAAATTATTCCGTAAAATTGTTCCGTATTTGGATTTCAGAATTATTTCGTAAGTATTATTATAAAAAATAAGAATGTTATAAATGCCCTGGATCTAAGAAGGTTATACCTTTCCTAAGATAAGCCACGTTTCAAGATACGCTAAGTTTCAAGACACGCTATACCAGTTCCAGCACGGTTACCGCTATTCGTAAATATTAACATCTCAATTTTGGTGAATGTGGGGCCTATTTTGTTACTATATAGGTATTTTCATATTTATGAAGGGAATGGGGTAGTAAAGAGCGGAGATACACTTCAGCTAAAGTCGAGATATTAATATAATTAATATAATATAATTATGAATAGCAAGAGGTTTGTTGAAGCTGATGTGATTTGACTTGTTTCTGCACCAAGTTCAACAGAAAGGGATTCTTTCAAGTCTTTTAGAAAACTTCAATACATTAATAGATTAAAAATATAACACTGTTTCATTCAACACTATTTCTGAACGCACTCTTTATTTCTTTTCTGATTTATTGATTAGTGATTCCGGGCGCGTTAACTGCTAAGGTCATTAGTCTCGAAAATGTAGTGTATGTTTTCATCGCGGTTGATAGCGGTGATATTCCACTCGTTGGCTGGCGAAATCCGGCACCGGCCTAGATCGGCTTGCAGGGATTTTTCCAACCAGCTACCTCCCACCAGCGGGACAATGCCCCAACCGGGACAAGCTCTAAACTAAAGACTGGTCTCCCGACAAGTGTGATAGTGTAGTACGATGTGAGTGTGTGTAAATAAGGGGTGAAGATAGGACAGGAAGCAGAAGGAAAGATTGCGCGCGATCCATGGCCCTGTATTTAGGGAACTACTCCGGCAGTCGCCTGGTATTGTAAGGAGAAATCACGGAAAACTACCGATTAAAACAGCCAGCCGCTAGAATTCCCCTCCGGTAAGCGACTGAATTCGACCTAGCTATGTAGCTTAGTATCGAAAATCCTGCCATCGTCGGGACTCGAACCCTAGGACGTCCAGGTCAGAGGCATTTCAGTGATATCAATCGACGCTCTGAGATACCTTTGCCGGTCTATTTCTTGCCTCCTCATTAACTGCGACTGCCCTTCATGTGCGACCACCTCGTTTGCCGGGTGTGCAATCTCGTTCCCGATCTGCCTCGCGCCAACGCATTCGCGATCACCGCCACCGGCGTCATAGGGACGCCGCTGCGTCGGCCCCCCGCCTGCGCCGCCAGGCCTCGTCATGAAGACACTCCACGACCGATAATTAGCCCTGGTAATTACCTCGGCGTTTACGCTTCGTAATTCGATATTACATCGAACTCCAGGATGTATGCGCCTCGGTAATTATTTCATCTATGACTCAATCGGCGCTTCTTGATACCACACGCGCACACGTCTTTGCCACAAGGCGAGGAAAGTTCGGAAAATCTCGCCGGTGACGAGAAACGGTTTCGCTGGAACGGATCATTAGTTTTCTGCAGGGAATGATCGAATCAATTAACCTCGACGGAAGCGACTGTAAAATTTGTACAAGGTGTGAGGTGGCGGTGAAAGTTTTTCCGTATTTTACGCGTATGCGTGGGAATCGCCGCTTGTTTCCGCAGACGGTTCTTGATGTAGGTAATTTGCAAATATGATTGGGTGTTTTCGGAGAGAGTGAAATTAATTGCAGATGGAATGCTGAAAAGAGTAATTCCGAGAAATGACTCTCAACATTTTCCCATTTCTTTATTAAAAATATAAATCTTCTTTGATTCTTTCAATACACGTGTCCTAGCATCAGCATAATTTTAATAATAATTTTTCGTAATGGCTAATGGCTATCGACAGTCACTGTCTATACGTGCGTTTACTTAAGAGGAGATTTTTAATCAATGAATTCAATTTATAGATTCCCCAGTACAACTTGGATGAAAGTTTATCTTGTCTGACCGTATGATCGATTCCTCATTAAATGTATAATGATTTAAATACTTTTGTGAGAAGCATTTATACTTCAATACAAAACCTACATATGTTAACTACGGTTTATGGAACAGACAACTTATAGAAAATTGTACTTATCAAATCACTCAATCTGAATTCATTTGGAACTAGACGATTACTCACAAAAACGCTTTGGACATTGATTTATATAAAGTAAAATGTATTTAAAAATTGCCTTTGGATGCCTAGTTGTAGTTCAAACATCGTAACAATTGAATTTAGAGTCATTTTAAAAATCGACATCTTTTTGTTCTTTTACCACATACAATCAATTGGTATTGATATTACATTTATTTTAAATTTCATTCACAGAAAAATATGAAATAACTCACAAAACAGGCCAATCAGTAGCAGCACCAATACAAATCATCATAAAAACCCTTCACAACTGGACAGTATTGCTCTTCCTTTCAAGAAAGAATAGCCAGTCACGATGAGCTCTTAGATAACGATTCTCCACTCTCCTACAAAACAAAACAAAAAAATCTATTTAGTCGAGCTCTACGTACAACATTACAACACATGTTAGCGAAATTTGTTTAAAGCAATAGGGGCTATACAGGCTGATATCAATAAATCTTAATGAATTCTATGTACCACGTCCAACGGTATTCAATTGCACAAAATCAGGTGTAGATAGGCCCACAATTAGAGTAATTAAATGTCCGTAGGAGATCCATCTTAGCGGCGCTCCGCTTATAAATAATGGAACGCGTTGTCGGCGGCAGCCTTCGCCGGTCGCCTTCGAACAAAGGGCTCGCCTCAACGAACAAGCGCCCTGATTGGGCGAGCGCCGCGTGTAAGCCCATGGGTTAACACGCGCATGCGTGCGCGAGCTTTCAACACGGCGGCAGGTAATTAGCACGGCGTCCGACGACGGCGCTCGGCGGCGGGCGGCGGCGGCGGTGGCGGCATTGGAGTGCCGGCACGGAATGCCCCAAGTTGGGAGAAGAACAAAGGAGCCGCCTCGGCGCCGCCTGTGCTGCCGCCACCACCGTCGCCGCCATCCCGGATGCCGCCAGAAGTCCCAACATCATCACTGTTCTACAGTGACCGCCCCTTTCCCTGGGTGCAACTGTACCCAATTTTCACAATAGCACTGATGTCATTTGTCATTTCACAGCACAGTGAACGTTGTTTCGCCAATTTTTTAATTGTTGTATGTTGTCCAGCTTCTTCCAAGTTTTACGGATGCCTCCCGAAGTCCCTACATCATCACTGTTCTACAGCTATCGCCTCTTTCCCTGGGTGCATTTGTATCCAATTTTCACACGAGCACTGACGTCATTATATACGACCACTGATGTCATTTCACAGTATAATGGGCGTTGTTTCGCCAAATAGTTAAATTTATTTATGTATATTGTCCAGCTGCTTCCCATGTCTCAAGATGTACCAACATTATCGTTCTTCTCACTGTGGACGCCAATTTCCCGGGCGGAACTCTACCCAATTTTTACACTGCTCAACTTCTTCCCATGTCTTAAGGATCCAGCCAGGAGTCCAAGCATTGTTACTATTCTAATATTGCTGAAGTTTCTCCAAGTGCAACTCTATTAAATGTTTACACGAGCACTGATTTCATTCCACAGCATAGACGTTGCTTCTCCAATCTTTTATTTTTTTTATGATTTCGAACTTCTTGCCAAGTCTTATGGATACAATGAATTGTTCCAACACAATCACTATTCTACAGTCACCACTCTATGACATTTTCAGAAGAGCACTGATTTCATTACACGGCGTAGTGGACGTTGTTTCACCAATTTTCATTTGGAGAAAATCATTCAACTTTTTAACATGTCTTTCGGATACCACCAAATATTCGAACATCATCTCTATTAAGCCTACGCCGCCTCTTCTCTCTAGTTCAACTGTTCCCTAATTTCATTCGAGAACTGATTTCATTTTCACTGCGAAGTGATCTTCACCAAATTGCCATTGTAAACTACACAATTTCTTAACATGTCTTTGGATGCCACTAAAGATCCATTATTATCATCTTTATACAGTCGCCACAATGTTTCCCAGGCATAATTACCCCAATTTTCATACGTTCAATGTAATTGCAAAGTAGACGCTGCTTTTTCTTAATTTCTGTAAATTATCCAGCTTCTTAAAATTCTTTTAGAATCTCACCAGAAGTTCCAGCATCGTCGTCATTCTACATCACCACGTCTTTCCCCAGGTTGCTCTATATTCACTTTTTGCACGAACTGCGTTTCCACTTCATTGCGTAGTTCGCAGGACAATGACCAATTCCATTTTATGACGTAGTTGACCTTGTGCAGAATGTTTTAAAAAAAATTGTTTGTTCTTTTAAATTCAAGTTGTACTACGGTTCTGAAAATATTAGTCGAAATATACCAATAAAATTCAACTTAAAATTGTTTGTAACAGAAAGAAATGACTAAATAACACATTAATTTTGATTGAAACAAATATTCTTGTAAAAATGAAGTTTTTATATCAGAACAACAGTCGTCATTGATATTTCTTTCAGTAACGCATGAGGATTAAAACGCCGCTGTTTTTTGTTTACAAATGCTGAAAGACATACAAGAGTTCAGAAACATGTTTGCAAATACTGAAGAGTTAAGGCACATTCTAAATTTATATTTACTAATTTATTGCTAAAAATAAGAATTCTTTTTGTTTGAAACAGTGGTGTACATAATTTTACTAAGCTGGTCACTATTAATTGCCTATTAATAATTATATTCAACGTCATTGATTCTACACGTACAGTCCGTATCTACGTAGTTGTTTCATATTCGCTACTGCCAACTATTTTTTTCTAGATCATCTGAAATGCTTTGAAATTCTTAGTTACTATTTTACGTCGCAATTCGCCAGCAAATTTATTCACCCCTTACCACCATCGCTTTTGAACTTCTTCCTTTCTCATTTACACCCCTCCATTTTCTGTCTTCATAGCTGACGTCACTCTACATTTACTCTCAAAGCTTCTGTTTTTCCGCGTTCATCCCCCTCCTCCCACGAATTACACCTGCCTCCCTCCCTCTTCTCCCACCGTTCTATTGTCTCCACGCTCTAAGTGACAATCATCTCCGCCTCAACCCCCTCTCTCTCTCCCACGTTTCCAACTTCCAGACCTCCTTCCTCTGCCGCCGCCATCGCCGTCAGCACCGCCCACCCTCCCTCCCACGCTGCGAGCCCGTCTATTCTACGTCTATATACCGGACTACTTAGGAGCACTTCAGAATTAAGTATGATAAATAAGGCTTTACATACGATATATACCGACCGCGTGGCGCGACGGTGCCGGCACGCCAGTGGCAGCCTCCGCCGCCGCCGCCGCCGCCACCGTTTCTTTATCTTCTTCTTTTTCCCAAAGTGTCGGCGGTGGCGGCGGCGGTAATTCGGATGATTCCCCGCCCCGCCGCGCCCCCTCCGCGCCGCGCATCAAAGCGAGCGAGCAGTGGCGGCGGCGGCAGGTGTAAAAACGAGCGCGTATCAAAATCCTCAGTGGCGCACCGCGGCGGCGCTGCTTTGTCCCGCCGCCGCCGCACAGTGTGTAATTTTGGCCAATCTACGGGGCAGAAAAGTCTAATAGCAAAAATTAAAGAATTGAACACGATTAAATCAGTTTATAATTTACTAAATTATTCAAAAAGCTAAAATATTACAAATTTTATACAATACAACTAGCTAGAACAACATTTTAAGTATTTGAAATACGTTAAAATAGAATAAAATTGTACGTTGATTTTACAGAACAAACAATAGAGAAATAATGTATGTATATATATATATATATTTTATATATAGTTATATATATATATTTATTACACCTATATATATACACATAGATTTGACACAGTATTGCAATTTTTACCATAAAAATGAAATCATAAAATCATACATTAGACAATATATACGAAATACGAGACAAGTATACAAGAAACATGTGCTGAAACACGAACCGTACACATGAAAATAATGAACTTATTCAGAATCACTGATGGTATCAGAAGAATCACCTTGATTATCTGTGTCTGCTGGTGATTGATCAATTTGTAGAAAATCAAAACCTATTCATTAATATTATTCTTTCTGTGTTTTGGAGGAACCCGTAAACTAGCTGTACATGGATCAGACGTAATATGAAATCTGTTCAGCATATTGTATAATAGTATCGATTCTGGAGGTCTTTTGAAAACACAAATTTTATTAATCTGCAGAATTTAGTGGAAGAGGGAAAGGATTTTTCCAAATAACGTATTTTGAATTGTCCGAATCGCAGTGCATATCCAAAGGAACAGAAATACCAAAAAAAAACTTTCGTCACTGAAATGTTGCTGAGGAAACCTCTTTTTGTATCGATTCTGTCCCATACCATCACAGCCCCATTTCATGATAATGCTAATATTACATTTTTTGTCAATCGCAATTTCTCAAACACCTCTCGGGTTGACGTAATCGATGAATTGTTGGTCAATAAGTGACTGCACAGGTATTTCTGCTGAGATTTGTGTAATCACAGCAGCTTGTGTATAGCGTTTTGGATTCTTTCACTTTATAATGTGGGCAAAATTTACAATTTAATATTTTTGCTTGCTGACGTAGAAGTTGATACTGGCGACTAGACATATAGACATGCACCATTCACGTCAGCGCCTGTTCGGTTATAGCTCTGATTTCTGAAACAAGAACCATCGAGCCTTCTTAATAACAGTTTCTCGATTTGGTGATGCAGTGGATAATTGTTACTATTGCTGCCGAATCTCTTTTCCTTTCTTTCCTGAACTACATGCCTATGGCCATTCTTAGCACTTCGCTGCTTGAATGTAGGTGGTGTTTAACTTTCTGCCTCTTAGTTATCGGAGCACAATTATCAAAATGGCCGGCCAATTACAGTACGGGAAGTTTCTGCTAATTCTGGAAATGTGGGCATTGTCGGAAATATTTTCAAATATTATTTCCTCATCGAGACAAGAAGAATTGAAACGAATAAAACGTCCTTTATGCCTCCCTATTTTCTCCTACGTAATACTAAGTGTTTGGCAAAATTTCTTTACTTTGTGTTTTTACACACTGTAAAGCACTCTCCGAATTTGTTACATTTTTCATTTCTTGCAAAATATGTGCGAATAAAGCATCTGTCTTTGCATTTTTATGTTTGTAACCCATATTTCGAAGAGTGACCTCCGGAAAAACGAATGCAACATTCTGTAAATAATGGAAAAATTAATACATTCGCAACAATTCGCAACATTTTTTTCAATGTTTGGCTTCCCAAAAGTACCTGCTTGAATACCAATTTGGTCCCAAAGTGGTTCTCCAGGGTTCTCTAAACTAAAACCCTCGATAAATTTTTGGAATTGTGTTTCCTGTAAGATTAAGAGTACGCACTTTTCAAGAGGTCCTTACAAGTTGTTGGAAAATGGATTTCAAAAACCAAAGGTACCAATGGAAAGAAAAAACTATACAGATTGAATTTTTGAAATAGCTGGGACTTTGAATATCATCAGACACACTCACAGGACAAGCGAAAAACGCTGCACTGAAATGATTGAATCCAAGCGGTGCCGCCACGGGACGAGTTGATACATGTTCAGATAAGCATTTCCTGTACCTCGGAGAATTTCTAGTGAAATCTATACCGTTGCCATGTGGTCTGAACATCCTTCTACTGAAATAAATAACAAATTACACGTTCTGGTCAAGTTGAAAATTTGACTTTCTGCCCCGTAGATGGCCAAAATTACACACTGTGCGCCGCTGCCGCCGAGCGCTCCGGGCCGTGCGTGGCTCGCCCGCAGCGGCGGCGGCGCCCGCGGCCACCGCAGCGGCTGATGCGGCAGGCACGGCGCGGATCCGCGAGGCAGCGTTCGCCAAGCCAAGAGGGCGACGGGGGTCGGTAGGGAAATGGGACAAACAGTGAAAGCGTAGGAGTGTTCCGTGGTGGGAGTCAGTATCTATTGGTGTCTATAAGTCAGTATCTATTGGTCAGTATCTATTCGGGAGACGCCGCGTCTTAGGCACAATTGTCAACGATTTCGACCGCCATTCGCCTATACTTTGGGTTTTCATTTCTTGGCGCGTGGGAGCGTGTCATCACGATGGAATACCTCACGGTATTTCGCGTCGTTCTCGGTTGTGCAGCTACGAGTCGCATGATCGCCTAGCACTGCTCGATACATTCGCGATCATGCGACTCCCTCGCGGCACGATCGAAAACAACGCGAAATACCGTAAGATATTCCATGGGATGATACTGCCCCCACGCGCCAAGGAACAAAAAACCAAGTATAGGACGTGGCGTCTCCCGAATAGCTAAGTAGTTACGGACTCTACCCGCGGAAGCCGACACTCCCAGTATCTAGCCTGTTTGTCCGGGGGACGCCGCGTCCTAAGCACAGATCCCAACGTTTCGGACAACATGGTGCGACCTTCCTCCTTGGCGTTTCGCTCTGAGGAAGGACGCAGCATGACGGCCGAAAAGTTGGCATCTGTGCCTAGGATGCGGTGACTCCGCAGAGCCAAGCGGATAGGGACAAACAATATCCATGAAAGGACCAACGGAGGAGTGTAATTACAATCCTCTTTGGAAATAAGTGAAATTTTAAATGATTGTGAGCGTTTCTCTGTTTTAGAGAATATTTGAGTAAGATTCGAATAATTTAAAGAAAAAAAAAATGAAATATGCTTCTGAATATGGAAGGAACTTTGAAGAATAATGTATTTCAACTTCAGGAATTAAAAGATATTATTAGGAATTCACTTCAGGAATTAACAAATATAATTGGGTTTGACTATGAAAAAAGATACATGGTAAATATTTAATTCAAAATGATGAAAAATGAATGAAAGAAGAGGGAAGTGAAAAGTATTCATAATTAAAAATAAAATATGAGATAATAACTATAATTCTTCAAAAAAATATACAATTTAGTAGCAAAACTACTACAACTAGCAAACAACTAAGTAGCGAAATAAATATTCTATTCTATTTAATCAAAACGGAAAAAATCGGGAGGCAAAAATAACTCTGAGAATGCAATTTATGCAAAAACAATAGAAAATGTACATAATAATTGAAAATATGACGTATGGAACTAGCGCAAATTGGGGGCGGAAGAGAAGGTAAATAAAAGGAAGTGGATGTGAAAGGGAGGAAAAGAGAAGTTCATAGATGAGACTAAAAGTCAGAATAAAGCGCAAGAAATGAACACAAACACAAAATAAAGAATGAATGGTCCTAAAAGGCAAGAGTAGAAAAGGTACCGAAGAGCAGAAACAGTAGCAGTACGTGTCGAAGAGCAAAACAAAAGAACGAGAAAAGAACACGTGAAGAGAAACGGAAGTGAAACAACGCGATATCGTCGAACACACGCAAGCAAAATTACAAACGATACAATCAAAGACGCGATACAAGGAAGCTAGCTGCAGCTGATCTGAGCAGATCTCTCTTATTGAGCGCTTTCCGTCGCTCTCTGCCCGCGTTTTCCGTCGCCCAATCGCCCATCGCCCAGTCGCCCACTGGCCCAGCGGCGCCTGCGGCCGCAAGATTTTTATCCGATCAATCGCCCGTCGATTTCACGCGTCTGCTATTCGAACCTCCCCTCCCCTCCCCCTTCCCCTCCATTCCTTCCCCACCCGCTCACCTGCCCCGCCACCTGCCTCCCCTCCGCGCGCCGAGGACGCCGGACCTTTTTTCCAGGAGGGAAATGAAGTCGTTCTGGAATATAATAAGTGTCCAAAGGGCCGTCCGGAGGTGGTGGCTGCCAGCCTAATTACGAAACGGGCTTCTCTCTCACCCTCGGGGCGCGATTATTCCAATGTTCGATTTCGTGCACTACGTCGCGCGAATGATATAGATGTGCGTTTCACGCAGCCGGGGGGGATAATAGAATTAATGTCGTTCTGCCTTTTTCCACTTCGAATTTATTCCTACGCGCTCTCCCCTTCGTCTATTTCCGGCGGCTGCCGCCTGCAGCGCGAAGGGGCGCCGCTGAGTAAATTAATAAAAATTACCCCAAACTCTCATTTCCGCAAGCCAGATTAAGTAACCGTTGCCCGGTGTAACGTTCCAGAACCGGCACGCCCTCTGGCTGCTACAGATGGAAATGGACGTGTTGTGACAGGCGTGGTTTCGAGTGCTTGTATCTTGTTTTATTGTTTATGCTGACGTTCAACGATCAGTGGATGGTCGGCTAGTAACTTGATCCTGTGGCCTCGATTCGATGTATAAACAGATTTGTTTTTGTTGGGAAGGAGTTAAGATATTATGTGGTTAAGAACAAGTAATTTATACATGTATTCACAATCGCAAAAAATAAGAGAAAGGAGATCCATCCAAATAACTTCCTGAAATTTAGTGAAATGTATTTACGTTGCGCGCAAGTTAAAATATAAATTAAAAATACCTGTTAGTTATGAATCAGAAGTCAAAAAGTCAATTAGAAACTCAATAAAAAGGACACGGATTACTTCGTTTTTGCTTATTTTGCCTGCTCATAACTTTCAGTGTCAAAAATTCTTTTCTTTGCATATTATATTCTTCATATAGTACAACACCGATTGTAAAGAGCTGTAACATTTTGGGTTACAATATATTTTGATGTTGACTTATGGGTTTTTATTTACATTAATATTATTTTTCCTTTGAGATAAAGAAAGTCAAATGCCGCTTGATGAACCTGTAGATGATAATGGTATCACATTATACACAATGACTGAAAAAAATCATTAACTTCAGTTCTAATGCAGTATGTGCACTACACATTACGCATTTTACTCAAGGAATAAACATATGCATGCACAGTGAATGTAATTTTCAGGTAAATCGTTTTATCATTTAATATTCGTGATTTTATGGAAGGTTTCAAAAACATTCACTAAACAATAAATCCAATTAATTCAACTAGGTAATAGGCAAATCTTTGAATCAGATACACGACCAAAATTTATCCTCAATTCGACATTTTGATGGTCAATATTCGTAATTCGACGCAAGGATATTTAGATTTTAAAGGAAGTATCAAATTTACATTTGTAAACGCCCCATATTTCTAAAAAACTAACGGTACCTCTTAGAACGAGACTTCTAATAAGAGAGAAGAAATAGTTTTGTAGATTATTGTAATAGTTTAGTTGATCTTAAGCGTTTTTATCCACTGCTCTATCAAACAAGAAAACATTATTTGTTTGAACCTGTCGACTGAAATCTAAAATTTTAATATTAAAAATAAAACAAATAAACAAAATTAAACTAATATAGATCATATAAAACCCGGTGTGGACTATTCTGATGCGTGTTAACCTTGAAGAAGGCTAATTGGCGAAACGTTGGTGTAAATGCTTACCACTCGGGGTTGCCGAGGCTGTTGAGAGCATGAAAGTCACAAAAAATCCTTCATTACAAATAAAAATGTCCTGTTTTTGCTCCGAAATTTAAAGAAAAGTGTACCGCACTTATCATTATATTCACGGCTTAATTTATCTATTTTGCCAACATTTCGACATGTAATTAACAAATTACCAAACCTATTCAAAATAATATACTTTTTGATATTATTGCTAGCATATGTACGAGAACATGGCCGACTCTAGTGAACTACAGGCGATCATCAGAATATCTTATTTGATTATCGACCAATTTATCATAGGTAAATCCACAAGTACTTTTGAATTTCCAAAAGACGATGGTATTTAATAGGACTATTCTACGAATGAAATTACGTCCAACAGAGTTCCAAAATGTTAACATATTACTGTAGTCTATTCAATTACCTTTCATAATTCAGGTGGACAAGGTTAAACGACGCTGCCAGTACGTAATCAAAATTGAGATAAACAAATTAATATACAGATGATGACATGAAGTGTATGTTTATTTTGTCTTAAAGTAAATAACGTTTGATGTAACAAACAATAACATTTAAAGTAACAAACTATATTCTTTCAGTTGAAAATACATTTATTAAACATACACTTTTTTAATTAAATGTTGAAGGAATTTCTTTATTTTCATTTAAAATCGTGTTGGATTCTAAAACACATGTGTTTGATGATGAATGTGTGTCTTAATTTATTTATGATTACCGAATGGTGTTGCTCATTGCTTTTCAGGTAGGGCTTCAGTGATAATGTACGAGCATCGTCTCCTGTATTATTTCAGTAGTATACTTAACTTTTGCGGCTCACACGCAACCAATCTTTATAAATGAGGTCTGTAAAGAAAGAGAATTTCACGGAGACGTGACGAGTTGCACTATGACTTTAAAAGTGTGAAGTATTTGTTTAAAAACAGGGATCTAAATATTAATGTCAAATATACTTTTTATTCTTCTCCATGCTTTATGGAGATTCACAAATTATTTCATTGATTTGATCGTGAGACGCGTCGCCGAATCTTGCCATATTATTATTATTATTGAAAATAACTGAAAGTGGTGTTAAAATCAAAGATGTTGTATTATACATACGCGAGTTATTGCACACAGCGATTGATACATACCACCTCCTAAGACACACGAATCGGAGCTTATGATTGGCCAGTAGGTAGGAGAGGTAAGAAACATGAGATAGAAAAAGCGATGAAGTTCTTGGATACATAGCCTTGACTGGGGCAAATTACGTATGTATAGTTGAACACGATTGGTTTTAATTTCACGAGTAGAATACTCTATTCCAAAACGAAACGAAACGTTTACCCCAAATGCCAATACATTCAAGATTTAATTTATCAATTTCACCAACATATAATTAAGAAATAACCAAATCTATTAAAAAAAATTTTTTTCGACATTCTTGCTAGGACATACACGAGAGTCATTCCTTATTTGGTTATCTACATCTGTTACAAAACGCAACGTAAAGTGTACCGCAAATATCAATATATTCACGGTTTAATTTATCGATTTTACCAATATATAGACAGAAATTAAGAAATTAAGATATTAATAAATTACCAACTGTAGTCAAAAGAATGTATTTTTCGACATTCTTGCCAGCGCACATGCACGAGCGTCGGCAGTCACCGTGGCGGCGGCGGCGGTGGCAAAGGGCGGTCCGGGACGGCGCGGGCGCACTTCAAAGAAGGGTGTAAACGGAAACACGTGTATTTTTACCCCGCGTAATTACCTGGAAGACGCGGGGAAAGGCGGAAACGCGCCCCGGGAAACAAAGGGCCGTTTTTAACACCTAACAATTAAGGGCTTTGTGGGTGCCGTCGCCTGGAGGTACTTACAAAAAAGCTACCATGGCCGCCCTCCCCGCCGCCGACGCCGCCACAGCCACGGCTCCATAGAGATTCTCGTAGGCGTAGCGTCTTCGGAGAAAAACTGTCTAATTATGAATAAAAGACAAACACGTGATTGCTGTCACCTGCGTCTGGTGACGGCGTCTTCCTTTCTCTAAACGACTTGTTGGCTGTCCTCCTTGAGTTGAATGATGGAACAGACTTCATAGAGGTGCGACAACGTGATTTTAATGTGGTGTTTACTCTGTGCATCTTGTAAATTATAGAGGAAGTGTGCGATTATCAACTCCTGCTGGATTGTGTTTTGTAATATCTAACTACAGTCTTACAACAGCAACATATCAAAAGATGAGAAAGTATTCGCTAGTCAAATTGTTTTCATTGTTTTGTGGTAAATAATTTCGTTTTTAAGGACATGAGTACTATCTTGAGAAAGGTGTTAGCGTAAAGTTTTGTATTTCTCCTAACCTACCTTCCGTAATTAAACAATCTTCAGCTCAAGACACTACATTTCTAGTAGACGCTGAAAAATGTGATAGTTATCTTTAATAGTGAGATGAATAAATTGTATGCCTGTAGTAGAAACATCAGTTTCATACAGGTGTTTCTGCTTTCCTAATGGTAGATAATGACGTCTGATCGTGACGTTGAGGGATCGAGTAAGTTCAAATCTTGGCTAATTTATTAACTCGAGAATTCCAAATTGTACTACATTGAAAGTGAAATTCAAACTAGTAATACTGTTTTATACCTAGCTCTTCCTCAATTGTATGTCAAGAATAAATTCATGTGATGGCTTTCCGAATTCAGCATGACCTTCTCAAGTTGCTTGTAACAAAATTGAAAGAAGGTAATCTTACACAGATGCGTGCATCCGTTATGGAACGCAACTTCATCATATTTCGACATTTAATTTTCCGCTCACCAACTGCGGTAGGAAGCGGACAACCAAAGATGAGACTTTAAACGACCTGCAAAACCAGGAAAGGCGTGACTCAACGTGACATCTAATATGACAGCTCCGCCAGAAACAAAACGGCTGAAATCCGTCACGCTCATTAAGCTGGCGTGACGTTGACTGCAGAACATTAGCGGCAGCGTTTGCAACTATTACGAAGTCGCTTACGTGCATTGACAGAATATGCTTCTTGGGCGAGTGCAGCCCATGACTAGAAACTGGGCGTGGCTGCACATCTTTTTTAGAAAGAATTTACTTTCATTTGAGCTCACACTCACTCTCATGAGTGCATGCACACACGCACGCACTATTTCGTATGCAACCATACGTAATCATTCATACATATGGTTTACCCGCAGAAATATCAAACATCTTACAAAATCGTTGAAAAATTTTAAAGAGCAAAAGCGTTTTCAGGTGTACCAAACAGACAAATGCAAGCAAGAAATTATTCTAGTACTAGCGTAGTGGATAATAATATGCATTAGCTACAAATGATATCAAATATTTTGAAACCAACCACAAATATACAAAAAGACACAACTACTAGGTCTCAGTCCATTTTCTTTGCCATTTAAATTTAATGTCAGATGAACTAGAAAATCTTTTATTTTTAATTATAAAATGACAGTTATATTTAAAAAATCAAAAATATACAGTTTGAAATGAAGGAAAATAAGCAATTTGCGAATAACACAATTCATCAATTTGATAAAGTCTCTATTTCTACAGGAATGGAACATCTGCATTGAGACATAAAGTGATACCTTAGATAGCATCCAAATAGTGTCTGATTATCTTTAAGTGACGCTTACTTAACCTTACAAGCAAGCAAGAAATTAGTCTAGTACTAGCGTAGTGGATTGTGGAAAGATTTAAGGTTTTTCTTTGAGAGTTGAATCAGAAGCAGTCATAAACGCCTGCAGTGCTTTTTAAGCAAGTACACTGAGTCAATGTTGTCAAGGTTGATGCCAGGAGCTGGAGTCCGTGGCATGAGTGCCACGACGAAATCGCCCCTCCGCGCAGTTCATCACCCTGCCACCAGAGACAACGCCATCACTATTGTAAAACAGCGGGTTAGTTAGAAACTGCTAATAGTTTCCTTTCCCCACGGTAGTTGCGCAGAGAAGCTCGTGACATACTACGGTGCCTACGAAGCGTGCCACAGCCGCCAGTAGAAGACCTTGATACCACTGCGCTAAGTCAACGAATCACATAACACTGGCTACCCAACTTTCGATTTGGTCACAAGTGAGTTATGTGGACACGCGTCAGCAACCTTCGACAATGAACTTTCAGAGCCAGTGGAGCATGTCTCCAAGAACATGGCAATGACATTTGGTGTACAAGGTTCACCTGTAAGAAAACTCCTGCAAAGACCTAGCATTCACAAAATAAAGACTTACCCACTTTGATAAGACATTCAACTCAACATAAACTGACCGTTTCTGTGAGTAAGACTACAGTGTTTGTTGATGAATGCTATTAGCATTTTTATTTTGTGTTTTGCCAACAGTCAATTAATTCAACTACGTGGATGAAATGCATACAAACAAATCCGTTTCTAACAGGTTAATTAACAATTATAGGGTAAATTCCTAGATGATAACGTTAGTACTGACACTGTATAGCTGGCAATATGTAACTTCTATCAACCTATTTATCGGTTCTCTACCTTCCAATCACTTTTAGGGACTCATCTAAGTCCACAAAGTTCACCTTTGGATTCCTTAAAATAATAATAATAATAATAATAATAAATTATTAATATTAATAAGCCAGTCCGGATAGCAGAGATCGCTATGACAGTAGTGCCGTGGCGATATCGGACGGATGGATCGCGGGTTCGAGTCCCACCTCGGGCATGGGTGTGTTTGTGTTAGTATGTATGCTTTTTGTCATCCATTCATACGTCATTATCATCACCACTGCATATTACGTTCACCGAAGACTAACAACCCTGAGGGATAAAAATCGGATTCAGCATGATTCTGATCCCCAAAGACTGACAACCCTGAGGGATAAAAATCGGATTCAGCATGATTCTGATCCCACCAAAAAGACGTAACATACATTTGTCCCGGGATAAATATAACTGAGCCTCGGTAAGTGCAGGTATATTTCCGCGTTATCGTAGATGGCCAATTAGGGACAAATATTATTATTACTATTATTAATAATAATAATAATAATAAATTATATCTGTAGATATAATATCGACTTGCTTTAGTAGCTTTTCGAAAATTACAGACTAATCCGAAATATGACATATAGCATCTTAATAACTATGCTGGATAATTCCTTCGTTTATACTTGCTAGTGTAAATTGTAGTAAAGCATATCAACAGAAAGAGCCATCATAATGTGGAAGAGGATACATTGCTCTCAAATGGTATTGTAATGATGGGGATGGGACAGAAGTCATGGCAACTATTTTTTTTTCTAAAAAAATGTTATCAAAGCGCACGATTTTATTTGTAGCGTGAGAGAAATGCTGCAGTAAGGTGTTTTCATATTCACAGAGGTTTCTGTGAGTGTCTCTATTAGTACAGAAAGAAACGTGAAATCGGTTGTCCAACTACAGCTGTACGAGATGAATATAACGTGGTTCGAGCAGCGCTCGTTCTCAAGTCAGCCGTTCTCCATGGAAGAAATGCTCGAGAATGTCACAGGGAATTGGTGGAAGTTCTTGGGAATAATGCTCTTCCATATAAGACAGTCGCGAGAGGATTTCTGCGAGGACGCGTAGCAACCAGTGATCAGCAACGAATGTGGCGACCTGTGAGTGTGCGAACAGATGTGGCATGTGCAGTAATCGAGTACCTGCCGAATCGGGCCTTTGGAAAGGGTATAAATGCTTTTGGAATGTTGTGAACTCGTGTATACTAAAATGCTTTGGACCATGAAAGCAGTACTGTCATTTCAAATACTTTAATAAATATGAGAATGACAATTTTGGTGTGTCATTATATGACCATACACTTACTTTATACTCTGCCCTTTCATATATATATTTTACATTTTCCACCCGCACTCGTATTCTCACAAAAAGAAATAATTGCCACTACTTATGACCCAACAAACTTTAAACTAAAGCACATGACAGTAAATTAACAAATTCTGAATAAAGTAACAAGCAATCAATGCATTTACAGTTTGCATTTAATTCTCCTAAACATACAAAAGGGGAGGGAAATCTAGTGAACATAAAATGTAAATGAAGTAGAAAAATGTCTTATAGTACTTATTTCATTTATTTAAAATTGTTAACAAATTTTTTTTAATATCGTAAATGTATTATCAAGAATTAAATTTCAATATTAAAGATATAAGAATTATATAAAAACATGATAAGAGCGCAGGATATCTATGAATATGCACTCAATGAATCACATTCAGCAATGCATCAAATCATGGTGAGTAAATAAAAAACAATGATTTGATGAAATATTTATCGAATTGTTGGGAAGGTATAATAGAAAATATTTCGAAAAATATTTCATTCGATAAATAGATCAAGGTGTGAAGATGAATATTTTCACATAAATCGGTGAACTTCTCAAGAATTATTCAAACTATTATTTGCTAAACAAGAGCTATTTTTCTCAATTAATTCTTTGTTTAAGTAAAACTCTTAAGCTTAATTTAGTTATGCTTACACTTCATTTACGGAAAACGCGGTATTTCATTGGATCCATAAAACCTATTTTTTAATTCCTTCGAGTTTTCTTCAAATGCTACAATGATTTTGTATACAATTTAAAAAGGCGCAATGCAATTTAATATTATAAAAAGGGACATCAACAACTTAATAATATATAACTCTTGTTTTAATGTTAACCCATTTAGGATTTGGAATTACCTATATTCTATAGTTAACAGACACTTCATTCTTTTAACTCCGTTTTTTCTCCAATGGAAATGTTCCTACTTCGTGACTTCCCCTTGCAAGGAGTCGATTTCTTGCAAGGAGTCGATTTCTTGCAAGAGTGTAGATTTCTTGCAAGGTGTCGATTTCTTGCAAGAGGGTAGATTTCTAGCAAGAAATCTACCCCCTTGCAAGAGGTAGATTTCTTGCAAGAGGGTAGATTTCTTTCACGGAAAGCAAAAGTTTTCCTGAGAAACGGGCGGGTGAGTCAACGATGCAGTGTGGCGGCCGCTGCGGAAAGTGGCAAGGGCGAGGGAAGGTGCGAGTCGCTACCTGAAGGCGGTCGGCGCCGTGGGTGTTCCGAGTAGCGCCTGCCTAGTAGGTCACAGTAACAGCGCGTCATGGCTTGTACGGCCTCCGATGGGTCGCAGATAGCTCCCATCCCCTTCCCACCGCGAAGCTGCTGGACTCTTCACGAAACGACCTCCAACAGCCCTTCCAAAGCAGTGCTGACAGGTACGGAAATTTCAGGTAAGGAATACGTCCCTTCCGGAGAATTGCATTATGGGAACGTCAACAGCACCCATTCATCGTGATGAAATATCAGTGTCAGTATTTCCATTCATAAAATAGTGAATTGATTATTTTTCTTTAAAGAAAGATATACATAACTTATGTGACCAACACTTACAATTTTTAATTTTAATACTATCTGCAAACAGTCTTTGCACTAATTAAAATGTTGATACATAAACTAATTTGGACGAATTGTGACATGTTTCGCTCAATATTAATTAAAAATGCACGTATAACTATACACCGAAAATAAATAGTATAAAAGTATAAAAGGAAAAACATATGTTAAATTTTTTTGAAAGGAACTAAAACGAATTTTCTCGATTTTTTTCTCTTGAAGAATGATGGTAGCTTACGAAATCCAAATTCATTTAAAGTCACATGATAAAAAGGTTTCCACCTGTAGTGTAATTATTGCATTAAAACAATAAACTAAAAGAAACTTGAAATCTTTAAACTTGAATAACTCACTGGGTTGCCCATTTTAGAGTAATGACCACATCCATTGTCATCAAGAAATAGTTAGATACATCGTGTTGTAAGCATCTATCTACCTCCCCCATGTTGAAATCCCCTCCGAAGATTAGCAGAAAAGGCCTGCGCAAACTACCAGTGCTAATTGTTGTTGAAGTTTGTATATGTCTGATGTTTCACAAGTATTTTCAAAAAAATATTCAGGGATGATTTCAAGATTACACCACTGACCCACCATTAGCGAGTCGTATCATCAGTAACTTAAGATGAGTACCAAAATCTTGAACTGGTGAAGCTAAAACAGAACATATTTTCTCGCATTATTTATAAAGGCTACGCAATTATACTACATGAATCTGCAAAAGGGTTTCCAACCAACAAACATTTTTCTCTCTGTACTGGTATTTGAACTCAGATTCTTGGATTTAGCATGCCATTCACATAACTCGTACACCACCAGCCTCACAGCTGAATGCACTAAAGAAATCCCGACACATCAAGAAATGTTGATCATTTGCATTTGAAACACTTAAAAATCAGAGGTTTACATTTACATTATTTCAAGATATTGTTTTAAAGAACAGATTTCATTAAGGAAAAAATTGCTATCATCAATATTGCAGCTTTTCGATGTCAATTTTTTTTGTTTGCGATTTTCGAAATTATAGAATTCACAAAAAAACGCAATATTGGCATTTTTTAAGCGTTTAACACTCTATCCGATGAAAAAATCTGAAGAAATAAATGCGGATCTGTTTTCGAGAAAATAATTGTTTAAAAATTCTCTACCATATTTCACGCCAAATTACGTGAAAACTACCCATATTCTCGAACCAAAATTGTATATTTCCTTGTTCTAAAAACAAGGAATGAAACAAATTATTAATTATACTATTAATGAAATAAATTATGAAACGTATGTATTGTGACTTATTTACTCACGTGAGTGATGAAATTCATTTTTCTTCATACTGGTTTACATTTAGGTCTTACTGGCATGGTCGCTTTGAAAAGTAGTAGAACTTGACTATTTCTCCGGTAAAGTCATGTCAGAAAATGCCATAGCTGATCTGCAGGAGGGGTGAAAGTTTATAATTTAAAATTATTCGAATATATAATTAAAAGATGATATTAAAATAAAATTTGCCAGTCTGGATAGCCGAGGTCGTTAAGACTGCACAGTGGCGGCTGCCTTGACTGAAAGGATCGCAGGTTCCAATCCAGCCCCTGGCATGGATGTTTGTGTGCATATTGTCCGTACCATTACCATGAAATATGTTCTCTTACCGTTACCCTGAAAGATGTAAACCGATTTCAAAAAATTACAGTGATTGTCTTCTAACCAGAGCTATTCCAAACCGACCTTACATTAAAAAAACTTCTGAAATTGAAATATATTTCATTCCTACATAAAAACATATTTCTTATAGCATTACATTTTTATAAACAAAACATTTTATACAGTTTATTACATTAAAAATTACTTTTTTAAATTGTATTCGATGGTAAGTTTCCGCGGATTTTCTGGAAATGTCTTAAAGATTTCATTCTTTTTTATTTGTTCTCCTTTTCGAAAATAGTTCTCCATTATTCGAAATGCCTTCTGGGTTGGACGATCGTGGTCTAGAGGAAATCCTATATCCAGGAATTTTGTCTACTTCTGCTGGAGACATCCTCGGTGGCAAAATGCCGCAGATGCAGACGAAATATATGGAAATAGGATTTAGTCTAGACCACGACCGTCCAGTCCCCAAAGGTCATTCTAATTGTGAATCCAGTCATGAAAGCCTGCATGACCTTATTAATCCTCCATTGTTTGTTATCCTGTAATTATTTACTATAACATTTTTTAAAAAATTTATGTTTTTTGAACGGGGTAAGAATTTTGAAGAATTAGGGGTGTACTCTTACCCCTTTCTCTCTTGACTACGTTCATGAACACTTTCACACAAGTCTAGACAATGGCTTTGTTACCAAATTACTTTTGGAATCGTGGATCCAATTAAACTTCACTTTTCCTTACTACGCGAGTACAGACCCACTCAGACACAGCTCACTCAAACACAAGATCAGCGGAAACCCCACTGTACCGCTTCCAGTCACCATCTGTAACCCCGTTTTCCGTCTTCCTTCCTCGTCGCCGATTCCAACTCGCGCTTCGCGCGCGCGACCTCCCCCTCCGCCCCCCGGGCCCGGGCTCATTCCGACGCGAGCGAGCGCGGGTCACGGCGGAGAGGCGTCGCGCATAATTGGGCAGGAGGCGGCGGCGGCGCCGTGGGGGGCCGCGGCTCGGCTCCCGCGCACGTCCGCTTTGGCGGCGGCGGCACGCCCCCAGTCACGCGTGCCCCGACCGCCCCCCGCCCCCGTCTGCCCCACCTGCCTGCGCCCTCCGCGGCCCCCCGCCCACGTCTTCACACACTGGGCCGAAAGGCATCGAAAGCCGTGCATAAAAATTCACGAAATGTTTTCCATTTAGTTTTCACAGTATTTTTTTTTCCGATTGGATCACATTAATTTGCCTAGAAATTCTGTAATTTTGAAAAGTGTCACTTTGATTATTTTAGTTTTACTGTTTTAGAGGGGTCGACTCTGTTAGGAAAGAAAATTTTGAGAGATCAAGAACAAATAATGAATGTTTTTCGTAAAAGAGTTGTAAACCATTTGCGACAATTAAGGTAAATTTATTTGAAGACAAAGAAATTCTGTGTTGATGAAGCAAAGAAATGTTACAAACTACCACTCTTTATGACACCAAACTGCAATTGAACGTTCTACAAAGTGTATACATTTAATAAACGTACGAATTTGTGTTGAATTTAGATTATTGCTAGTGACTAGTGACTTACTATTATTGTTAGTGACCAGTAGACATCTCTGGCAGTTCGGAAATTACATAATGAAACTGAAGAGCATCTATGAATTTAATGTGGTTTTATTTTCATTTCTTTAAATTTCATTCAACATTCCCTATCCTTCGCAAACTCGCTCGACATTCACAAACCTGCACCAAGTTGAAACGATACCATAGAAATTACGCAAAGCGCGCCTTTGGTATGTTTCCAGTCCACTGTGTTCGGCCACCGCCGCCGCCGCCGCCGCCGCCTCCGGAGCAGCCTGGCGGCCCGCCCGCCTTCCGCTGCGCCGAGTCCCTCCGGTCGGGCGGGCGGTCGCTTTTGAAATACGTTGTCATAAAGTATCCAATTAAAGGTGTTAAATGCCGGACCGCAGTCTTCATATAATAGGCTGTCTCTCTCGTTTCCTCCTCTCGCGGGGAGAAGGCGGGGGTCGAAGCGACGGCGAGGGGAGGTGCGAGAGCTGCAGGGGAGATGACTGATACTGCCAGCGCCGATGCTTCGGCGGAGGCGTAGCGGCGAGAAGCAGTGTCAACGGTGATGGTGATGGTTGGTGCAACGGAGACGCTGCAGAGTGGCGCGATCTGGTCGGAAGGAAATGATTAAAGAGAAGACCTTCAGTTCCAGCCGAGGCAGCAATGCGGTAATGTATAGTGTGATGGCGTCTTGGTGAGAGTGGATTAAAATGTGAGGGCGAAATGGGAAAACTGTAAGAATGAAAAAACAAATGGGGAGTATCCTGCAGCGAAACGGGAGGCGAGGAATGATGATTAAAGGGACTGTGAAGAAAGGGCGAGAATGAATGAGAAGGCAGAGGAGGGGAGTGGAGGAGGAGACTGAATAAGCGGAAGGTATGTGCATTTGTGGAGTAAGGTTAGACAAGATCAGGTAAGTCTTTGGTTGGGATGGGAACGAGGTAGAGTAGAAGGAATAATGAAGCAGTGGTATGAAGGAAGTGGCGTAGGAATAATGAAGCAGGAAGAGGAGATAAGACAGGTAGGTAATGTTGGAGGGAGGGGGAGACAAGAACAAACGTGGAGAAAGAGAAACGGAGGGAGTGAAGAAACAAAGAAAGAAAGAAAATGAAAGAAAGAAACACACAAAGGATGGATAGATGGATGGATACAAGGAAGGAAGAAAAGAGGAAGTGAAAAAGCGAGAGAGAGATAGAGGAAAAAGAGAGAGAGTGAGAAAGAGAGAGAAAGAGGGAGAGAAAGAGAGAGAGAAAGAGGGAGAGAGAGAGAGAGAGAGAGAGAGAGAGAGAGAATGGCGACGGTTGTGATCTCACGTGCTATGATGGTTGCGACTCGAGGGGCGATAGTTGCGACAATAGAAAAGAGGCGTGGTCTGCAGGTTAGTGTCGGCAGCATGCGCAGACATGCCAGTAGAAACGGTAGAGGGCACGGCTCCAGCAAAGGCCTGATCTATTTCATCCTTCTCCCTCCCGTGGCTCTCACACACCTCGCCGCCCCGCCTCCGGCTCTGCCTTGTGCCTGCCGCCCCTGCCCCCCTCTCGCCACCTGGGGCTCCCTGGCATTCTTCGCTGACGTTTTACCACCCAACAACAACAGTAACACGATGAAACATGGCTGCCGCGCGCCGGCACCCTCTCTGCTCTCCCGCCGCTGCCGCCGCCGCCGCTGCCTTGGGATGAACGGCAATAGCCGTGGCGAAATGGGACGACTGGGTCACCTTGTCGGGAGTGGTCCCCGGAATGAATATTTTCCCCCCGTGCCATCTGTTCGGGTGGTTCGCAGAAGTGGCAAAATATATTGCAAGCTTAAAGCTTGTAGAACATTTTCAAGGAGAATGTTCACAAGATAGATTTGGAAAGTGAGACTGGGTTCAGTTTGACTGTTTGTGATTTCCAGTATCTAAGTGAAATATCTGTTTCATTTAGGTCAGTTGATAAAATTCATAAATCAATCTTTGCAAAATATTTTCACAAAAACAAGAAAACGTTATTTTTATTCTCTAAATGATAGGATTGATTTTGGATCACCATAAAATGGGAGAGATATTGTTATTGTTTGTCTATATACAAATATATAATAAAATAGATTCCCATTTTGGCACTTTGTTTGAACTTCTATTAATCTTCTCCCGCCAGTCTTTCCAACGCACTCATAGAAATGCTGGAAATTGGCAAAGAATAGTGCAATTGTGTCCAACTACTATACAGAGTTTCAATTATAAAAACTTCACTGCAATATTAAAATAATAGAAAGCGTTTAGGTGAGTCGGTCTGTGAAACGGTCAGTGGAATATGAATAAACAAGTGGCCAGTGCAATAAGAAAGAAGCATTAACAAGGCGCAAAACTATTAAATTGTATGTTTGGGCTATAATCAATTATACACGAGTACATTAGAAATTAAGTGGTTTCAAATTGCCACACATAATTATATCGACTGATCCTGCCTTACTTTTATTGTAGTTTTGAAACCTACGGTCATTTGGTGAAAATGTTGCGATACATTTTGGAATTTACACCGAAATACTATGTCTGAACGCTTTCCGCAGGTAATAACTTTGATTTGACATCTTAACAGAAAGGAATGACCTTAGAGGTCTGACCGTGACTTACCTGTTGGTGACCCGCGATTTCTTTGGTGTAATGACCTGTTAATGGTCAGACTTTTTCTGCCGCCCTTGCAGGCTATTGGGGTTAATCACGTTTCTTTTTTGATTTCGCAGGTTGAAATGTTTCTTGTGAAGCGCTAGCGGCATTTACGCGTTACAAATGACCTTCAACCGGCTTCGAGGTGAATGATATACCGTGATATAATGAGAGGTCATTTACCTTTCGAGTGCAGGCACAATCGCGCAACTCAATATCCAAGTAACAACATAGTTCACTACGCAGTAAAGACATGCACAAATAGCTTGATGAAGTCTCTCTCACTCAATGGCCATTTGACATCAAAGAGAGAACCAGGTTTGCCGCTAGGCACCTTATGCGTAATAAATCAGATGCACGTGGGATCTGAGAACTCTCATTGTGAGTCTTTTCTCATCATTCAAGAAGTAAAAAGACTTCTGAAAAGAAATCACAGAGTTGCACAGCGAGTATATTGAACATTTGTCATTCGATATAACTGTCAAAGACAGAGTTTTGTTCTCTAAGGAGTAACATTGGAAATGATTGAATCTTTCGTTGTATGATGTGAAAAAGGTATTACACAATGACAATATTTTTTAATATTTGTTTTTTGAAAGAGGAAGGGCTTTTGCAGGCAAGGACCCTTAGAACACTTGTAATTTAAAATTCTAATTATTGTGGGTTAATTCACTATTGCGAACCTAATATCACCAAATGGTTTCAATTTTTTTATAAACCCACAATAAAATAAAATAATAAAAATCCATTATCACAAAACATATATAATTATAAGTTCGTGTTGAATTCGTTGAATAATATAATCAGGTTTCTTACGAATAAAGAATAAATAAAAATATAAAAAAGAAAATAGAATGATGACAAGTATGGAAAAACATCTTGCAAGAAATATAGGAAACTTCACTAAACAAAATGTTTGCGAGTAAACATTCCGAATGCACAGAATTTTGTTTCAATATTGCAACAAAGTATTTTGTCTAATTAGTAAGCCAAAGAGTGAATGATACAAACATTAACAAATCAATATCAGAAAAATAAATCACTTAAAAATATAAAACACTTAATATCAATTAATATTGAAATAATATTTTACTTATAAATATAAGCGTTTGCCAGATCACTTGGAAGAGTAACCAGGCAACAAAGAGTACTGGATGAATATTTTGAATATGTTCGTCATCTCTCAACGTAAAGTCTTATTTTTTCCCCACACAATTACATTAATATAATTAAAATACATTTAATATAAAATGTCCTTCATTGTAGTTAGCATTTCCTTCTTAAATCTATCTATTGTTGAACAGGGTGAATTTGTGTTAAATTGTTAAATGAATTATACGATTTTGATCTAATACATTCTCTGAAATTGTTGACATAATTTTTAAACACAAATTGTAGAACAAATAAATGTTTAGATTTTTTTAATATTGCAAATAATGAACATTCTGAAACTCTAAGGCAACGATCTCTAAAATTCTATATTTAACTTTCTGAAATGTATTTATTTAGTGTCTTAAGAAATAGGTAGAATAATATGTTGTCATTCATTTTACTTTCGTTTGTTGAAAAGTATGTACGTGATTCCCTTAGAAGAGACGTATTTCGTTTTAAAGATATTTTTTCAGATGTTGACGTATTAAACAAAGCACCCAGTGCTTTGTAGCAATTTTAATATAATACGCAAGAACATTTTATTAAGGCCTTTACTTGATGTTTCTTTTTCTAGACAAAAGATATCTTTAATTGATTCAAAAATATTTTGCAAAAACTTTTAAATGAAATCACACAAAATTTCACAAATTTCGAAACATTTTCTTGTATTACTTAGAAAAATTAATTGCTTTATAAATTTTGAAGAATCGCAGTGAAGTCATTGCTATTAACATCGTCAGTAACAACAGCACTTTTATAATTAATATCCTTGTAATGACTTGTATTAATGTGCGAGAAACGTATTTCACGAGTATCCCATTGAAACCAGAGTCTCATTTGAAAGTCCATTTTTCATTCAATTAGCCTTCGTTTGCAGGAATCACGAGTCCGCGACTCCAACCTCTGATCAGGCAAAAGCAACTTGATAAAATATTTAAGGTCATTTAAAAAAATAAAGGAATCAATTATTCTATTTACAATTATTTATGGTAATTACTTAATGTATAAGTCATTTTAAATTTGACTGTTTTAATGTTTTTAATTGGAAAATAGAACACCTAAACGAAATTTCTATAAATGTTTCCACTACATGGAATATATTTTTAATTAAAAAATACTTTAAAGTTAAATTCCGAAAGAGCGCTTAAAATTATATTTCAAGAATAAATTAACTTTTGACATTATTAAAATGGATTAACAGTCAATATCATTAAAAGCATATTTATAATAGTTTCGTTAAATCCTGTTCGATGCCGTAGCTGTCCCCTGTGGCTTCGATCCAGCCTCGATGGCCCAAGAGTTTCACGGTGTCCGGATACATACCGGTCACATCAGTTGAGGATCGACGGGATACATTATTTTCAACCCTTAGCGTAAACTATTGTACACCATACGTGTACACTTATATAATGTAAATACAGTTTATTAAGAAATTTTCTTGAATACGAGTCCAGTCTCGCCGTCGCCACATGCTTCCGACCATTCGTTCCTGGCATCGCAGCAGCGTGTCCGCGGCGGCAGCGGCAGGGACCCGTGGTTGGCGGCGACTGTCAGTCCGTCCATCCGTCTTTCATTCCATCCGTCCATCCGTCCGTCCGTCCGTCCATCCGTCCATCCGTCCATCCGTCCATCCGTCCATCCGTCCATCCGTCCATCCGTCCATCCGTCCATCCGTCCATCCGTCCATCCGTCCATCCGTCCATCCGTCCATCCGTCCATCCGTCCTTCCGTCCTTCCGTCCTTCCGTATTTTCAATGTGTTCATCAACCCCCTCGTAAACTATTTCGTTTGTTTCACACACACTAAAAGAGAATAAATAAATTTCAAAATAAAATGTAGACTATTTTAATGCAGGCCGAAACCATCGCGTTTCACGGCACCCGCCAAAGTCGACGTGTTCCTGGCTCCAGGGTCCAAAAAGATATTCAATATCGGTAAAATACCTGTATTTTTTTCATACCGGTATAAAATACCTTTATTCTTTGATACCGGTAAAATACCTTTATTCTTTGATACCGGTAAAATACCTTTATTCTTTGATACCGGTAAAATACCTTTATTCTTTGATACCGGTAAAATACCTTTATTCTTTTATACCGGTAAAATACCTTTATTCTTTTATACCGGTAAAATACCTTTATTCTTTTATACCGGTAAAATACCTTTATTCTTTTATACCGGTAAAATACCTTTATTCTTTTATACCGGTAAAATACCTTTATAGGACGTCTACACCGGTATGGACGTCCATAAAGGTTTTACCGGTATTTTCAATGGAAATAATGTCGTTCACATTATTCACCCAGAAAATAACTTTCTTCCATTAATAATTTGCACAATGCTTAGGCCAGGCAATGCCAGGCTGGCTTCGCGGTGGGTCCCGGGTGCGTCGGTGGTGGCGGCCTGCCGTCCGTCCAGGCGCACGCCGCAACGCCGCCCAGCGGCCCGTGGCTCAAGCGGCGACGGCTCGGGCGTCATGAGGCGCCGAGGGCGAGGACCCAATCGCGCCGGCGTCACGACGCGACGCCCGCCGCGCGGCCGAGGCTGGCCACCCGCCGCCCACGCCGTTCGCCAGCCCGCCCACGCTCTCCCACCCGCTGTCCCGCGCCCTCCCCATGGAAATCGGAGCTTTTTTTTTTTGCCTGTTAGAAAACGGCGTAAGTAGCTTAAACGCAACAACCCTTGCCGGGACAACCCTTGCATCGTGAGGTCCTACGTTCGAGTACCGATGGTGCCGGAATTTCGGCACGAACTGTAATAGCTAGGTCGTATTCGTTGTCTGGAGGATTCTAGCGCCGGTTGCTCTGAACGGTAGTTTTCCGTCGTTCCACTGATCACTTTCGGCAAATGCAGGAGCCACGGCCAAACGGGCCAAGGACCGCGCGCGATCCTTCCTTCCTTTTCTTTGTCTTATCCGCACCTATTACTTGCACACAATTACATTTACAGATGTAAACAACATCTATACAGATGTTGGGAGATCTTTCGGGAGCTTAGTGGTTCTCCCAGCTGGGAAGGTGCCCCACTGACGGCTGGAGATGGAAAAGAAGAGCCCCGCAAGCCAAACCCCGTAAATTGACGCCTGATCTCACGTTCCAATAGAGGAGGAGCACCACCACTTTGCAGCTACATCGTCCACTACATTCACGGGACCAATGATCTGTTGGGGCGCTCGACATACTCGCGAGATTCGTTGTCTCCGTTGTGTAATGACATTGAAACTATGACCATTGGCCCACCTCCCACTTGAACGGTATTGTTGGAAATTTTCAAATTGGGCACCACTTGCCCTTCAAACGCTACCAAGTGATGTTGATTCCCACATTCATTGCCAGTAACCAATGCATCAACGGTTCCAATCTTATTTACCCGTTTCTGACCTCTGGCTGAGATAATAGAGAATCTGATTAAAAAGGGTATTGTTTGAAGATTTAATTTTATCGGAATAAATGACTGATTGACGTTTCCTGGCACTTCAACTGCTACGGTTAATAATCCCTTTTTTGTTTGAACCCGAGAGATGGCTGTGTTTTTCCCTGGCTATATGTGAGATTCGGAGCCGACCTACACTTCTGCTTGCGAGGGGATTTCCCCTTCAATTATCTCATCCGGAAGGGCATCACCCCAGACGAACGTTCTGAGCTTCCGAATGGTCTCCCTACGTGTGCGGTAGTGTAGTGCATGTGTAAGAGTAGAGGATTACACGAAGACGAGGAAGGAAGATCGCGAGCAGTCCCAGGCCCGTTAGGGTGCTGCTCCAGCATTCGCGTGGTGTTGATCAGCCTTGATCTTCCACTCCCGAGTTTCTACTACCGGCTGATCGGTAGCTGCCTAGGAGCCAGGACCGTATATGTTTTTACTTTCCTCAATTGATACAGCCCTCAATCGGGGTCTCCTCATTGGTGTTCAACATCAATTCTTGAGAACCTGTCATTTCATCCTGTAACGGACTACGACGTAGTGTATTCCGCCGTCAGCTATCCACAATCGCAAATTGTCCTGGTTTTATTCCGTCAAAGGGATTTTGCAAGCGTCGTTACCCATCGTGGTCATCAAGGTACACTTCCATCGTCATGCCCAAGCTATGTTGTTTTAAACCAATGTAATATTCAGCAAATGCAGTTTACTCCAACCGGTTTATGTGATAGCCCATCAATCGATGTCATTGCATTACCACTGTGTAGAAGGCTCTAGTGTCGGGACACGTGTCGGGAGACCAGACGGGAGCTTAGGGCTAGCCTAAACTGGGGTGCAGACCCCTGGTGGGAGATACCTGTTTGGGAAAAACATGCAAGCTAATTTGTAGCTCAGCGCCACATCTCGACATGAAGCAGTGAAAGATCCCCACAACCACCTCCCGCGATAAATTCATTCACTACACTTACGGGAATGACCATAGCATTTTATGCGCCCGGAATCAGTAGTCAATCATTCACTTCCGCCGATTCCTGTCTTAGTGACATTGCATCGATACTCACTTTCTCTTCTTTATTATTGATGAATCATTATTCCTCCCTTCAACAGTTTCCATCTTCATTTCTCATCGTTTACGCCCTTCCTTCCCATTCTCTGTCGCCCTCTTCTCGTCGTCCATGGCGCCGAGGTTCTCGGGAGCTAGACAGGCGCCCATTAAAGTTCACGCCCATGGAGAGGTTGAGTTCACTTCTGCAAATGTAAGTGGAGTCCGTAAATGGATATGAGGGGTGGACAGATTAAGAAAACTCTTTCTCACGTCGTTATGCAAGCACTTTCTGTTCAACTTGGGAACGAGGCGTTCGCAGTGATGGAGGTACGTGGTAACGCCTCACGGCACCGACAGATTGGGGAGGGGCGCGGAATTTACAATGGGAAATTAATTTTATCTTACGTTATAATGTCAACGTTAATAAATACAATTTGCTTATTTTCAAAGTACCAAAATACATTTTAGCTAATGTTACGTGCCGCTTTCATTTTTAATTAATTTATCTCACAGCACACTTAAACTACAAAAAATGTTGATATAGGTAATTCGTTATTGATTTCAAAAAGTGTTTTGGGAGTTGCATTGTATTTTAAGGAAAAAAGAAAATTAGGAATAAAAACTCCGTTGGGAAAGAAAGTAAAAAAAGAGAATTTTCTTATTGTCAATGTGTTGTCAAAACTAAATATCAAATATTCATAAATACAACTTTTCACAACCAAGAAACACTTGCGAGCTTCAAATAATCCTGTGAATCATTTGTCGTAAGGTATACAAATTAGAATTTTAAAAGTTTTAAATTGAAAATAATTTTACTCATAAAACAGATTGAAGAATTACCAAATAAATGCATATTTACTCTATAGTACGATTTAAATTTACAATAAAATTATGTAAATATTTCACCTGTCATACTCCAAAGAAAAACAAATCGATTACGACAATATTGGGCATGCACGATATATACGCAAAATATTTCAATTTTAAAAATAAAAGAAATAAGATTTTCCATTAATTTTTCATTCACCGTTCGAGGTAAGATGACATTACCTATTGAGAGAATATCCTCCCTATGCCCGTATATTTGATTCAAACTTTTAGGGCCTAGAGGTCATTAGTTACTTTTAAGCATCATTCGCACCCCCTTCTTTTAAAACCTTTGTAATCCCCTGCCCCAACCCTTCCCATCCGACACTGCAGCATCTTTCGCTTCTGCAGCCCAACCTCCCCGCTCCGCCGCCACCGCCCCCGCCCTCGCCACCGCGCCGTCGGCCCTTTATATTCAAGCCCGCCCGGAATTCTGAAACAAATGCCGACTTAAAATGACGCTTGTCTTGCCGCCTCCGTGCTTCGCCGGCGCGCCGGCCCCTCTCTCCATCTCTCTCTCTCGCTCTCTCTCCGTCTCTCTCGTTCCCTCAAGCGCGGCTGAGACCTTTCGTAATTACCTGCCTTATTTGGAAGCACAAAGGAAGCCGCCAGCCCGCCGCCCGCCAGAACCTGTTCCGACGGGCAGCGCCGCGCCGCGGAATAGAGACGAACTAATACAAAGTGTGCGGACAACAGAAATAAAAGAAAGTAGTCAAGTTTTTATAAATGATGACAACTTATATAAGCATAATTCATTCACGCGGGTCTTGTTGTTTCCGTTGGACTTGTCCGGTTTTATTAATCAGTGTGTAAGTTACAGAATTGACGGAGCCGTTTCCAGGCGACCCTGACGTATCGGCGGATGAGAGGGTAAGGAGGGGATGGAAACAGGAATTGTAAAGCGACCAGCTCGAAGACCAGCAACAAAGCTCAACACAATTGTTGTTGTTGTTGTTGTTGTTGTACTCTAAAATGTCGTGAGAAAAGTTCGATTGAAGTGCTGAATTTACAATGTTTTATTCGCGAAACAATACTGTACATGATGAATGACGAATGCAAAAAAATGCGTCATGTAACATGAAAACTAAGTATTGAATTCAATGTTGTGATTGCAGAACAAATCAACTACTTTTTGTGAATCTCTTAAATATTGTTACATCTACCGGTATAGCTTGATTCTTCGTATTTCTCTCCTGTTTATAAAAAAAATCCGATAAAAATAATTTCTATATACTTAATCGTCTAAACGAGTTTTCGACGATTTCTATTGGCATTAAAATCAATACCACATTGTTAACTTTACTTCGTTTTCAATAACAATAATTTATTCACAAGTGGAAAACATTGTGTCAGAGAAAAACTGGTTGAACTACTATATAATTTTTATGACTACTTAACTTTAATTTTTTTCTTCTACGAATGAAATTGAAATATTTTTTTAACATGCCTAGTGGGAAACACGGTTTCTTCTGCTTGTTTTGCGTGCGCAAGACAGTTGTTTCTTTCATTCTAATACTCCGCGAAAATCGCTAATAAATTGCGCTCCGCTAATAAATCGCGGAGTGTATCCGAAATATCTTTTGAACAAGGCATGTTACAATCAGTATATTCACTACGAACGAGAGGGGATCCGCGCACTTACAATATTCATATGAAATTTCAGAGAAAACTATTTTTTTTATTTTACCTATTATAACTTGATTGCACGCCAAGTAAGATTTTATTAATTTCATCCGAAAAATTGTAAGGCAATAATTTGTTGCAGAAAATTAAAAATAAATTCGTGTGTACTAAAAAATTTCAGTATCCATTTCATTTTCTTAATATAATCAAATAACATATCAACATTTCTTAGAAAGTGATGGTTGCAAGAAAATAAAGTTGATTTTTATTTAAAATATTAAAGATTATTTGAAAGAAAAATACTTTTATTATCCTTTGCAGATTAACCGATGATTCTATTTAAAATATCTGGTATATTTCTGTAAGAAAACTATTTGCGAGGTCGATGAATCTGATCCGATTAATTCTCTCCGTGTACCGCAAACATTTTTAATAATTGTAATAGTTACTATATTAAATAGAATTCTTGAAAAAACAAGTTGAAAGAAAACAACAAAAAGAGCGTTTGAGAAAGTCCACATAACACATTTCGTAAAAAATCTCCTTAAATGCAGTACGTTCACAAAAGTATGCCAAAAAATAAATTTAAAAAGCTCAGCACCTCCACTGCAAGAGCCAATTTCGTCGCACTATGAAGAAATGCAGTCTCCAGACAGTCATTGATGAAAGGTTCACCCAACTTTCCTGTTCCTGCCGCAGACACACCCACACGTGTTTTATGAACGCAAGAAAAATGAAACTCAGCCGAGAGCCAAATGAAACACACTTGAGCACAAGCTTCCACCCTCCCCAGTGTGACGACATCACCTCAACGACACACTTTAATTAATATCAGTGACGCTATATGTTAATCGAGCTCCCACTTGACAGTGACTCGATTACCGAGAAAACTATATAGATCATGAATATGTAACGCGGCCGCCCGTATATTGAGATTAATTTTCGTATGGAAATGAAAATATCAATTTGGTGAAATTCGAGGACACGGGCCGCCCCCGAACGTTCGTCACAGCCAAACGCCCACGGGGACGACTCTATCAAAGCGTCGGCGGCGGCTACCGACAACCATCTGTCCGCGTTGGGCGGGCAGTGGGGTTCTTTGGAAGAAATCAGTGTTATCAACAGGCGCTGGGCAACTAATACTAGAGTTTCTGCAAATCGTGATTTCGAAAAACGTAACACGACAATTCCGCAGACAGTTATACGTGATTTCCAATTATTCATTTCGGCTATTCTACAATATACATGTCTAGATAGATGCAGTAATGCCAATTTATTCATTTGAACGTAGAATTGAGCAGTAATGTAATGTAAACGTAACTTAATTTTTCGTGGATTGCTGATTCTTAAAGATATGCTAAGCACTACAAACACAATATGCTGGTATTCAGAGTACAGTTTACTGATTTCATGAAATGTAGAAGAAAAATCGAAGAAAGTCCACGGTTAATCATAGTTTTTCTACCTCTAAATGTTATAATGCCCACTTTTACGTTGTTAATAGTTTTAGACTTTAAAAAATATTTTAAAAAATTATTTTCATTTGACACATCATAAAATTAGTTTTTACAAGAATTATTCTGGTCGAACACTTCCAAGTGCTTCAAAATTTTTCTACGAAATGTCCAAAACAGCAAAAACTAGTTGTGAAATGAATGCATTGGTTCTTTGCAATGAATCTTATAAATAACATTAAGCTTTAGATAAAAAGTCGTCAGATGTTTTTCTTTTTTAATAAATCAATTTCTTTAACTAGGTATCTTGAAAACAACCCATAGTTTAAAATTCTTTAAGAATATTTTAACCTTATTTTCTATTAATGTAATTCCTACATAATGGTAAGGCACCATCATGTAGGAATTAGTTCAGTGAAATTTTGAAGTAAAGATGGTTAAGAATCAATATTACATTTAAATTTGTTGATCGCCTTTAGAATATCTTGTGCATGAATTCCCTAGGATAAAACTGTGCAAAGTATTAAAAATAGTGCCGTAATTTTGGTATGGAATTTAGTATCTGCCAAAACAATCGCTCTATCAACAAGATTACAAATAATCGCAATTTTCTATAATTCAATATGGGAAAAATAGTAGTTGAGAATTCTACTTGTGCTAGTAGTTTTCCAATACCAATTAAAGAAAAGTCTCTGATCAACGTTTGTGATAGTTGTGTCCGAAAAGTTTAAGCTATATTAGTCTCCATTTCGTAAGTAAAATTGATGCGACTATTGTAATTATTAAAAGTGTATAATAATCCTGGTATATTATCCTGGTTAGTGATGCAAAAATTTCATCCTTATATATAAAATAATTCAGAGGGAGATTTAATAATGATCTTAAACATTTGGTTTCCAAATCTCTCGTTACAGTCTCAGCTAACAAAAGAGATATAGAAGACGCCATATGTGTACCCATATTTGTCGATATATTTTACTATTAATAATGAAAACTATTGAGTTTAAAATTAATCTAATTTGAAATTTCATACGAATAGGAGAATAATTAATCTGATTCCATTTAGAACTCAAGCTAACCATTATAAAGTTATGAGGAATGCAAGTAAAAAAGCTTTTAACATGAAAAAAATGAAAACTTTGTTTGTTCATGTATTACAATTTTCTAGCAAATAAATAATTTCATAAGAGTTTTTAAAAAGTAATTAGGGGTATTAACCATATTGGAAATGTTCTGGTAAACAAACTTAATAAATTGTTGAGTGGGAAAGATACAGATGATATGATGAGATGGACGGAATTATCATTCAAACGGATCTAATTTGTATATAGTTTTGTCGATAAAATCATTTACAGTGCTTGTAGAATAATGTTTCTGCTAAAATCTCTTCCAACACTTGTATTTCAATTATAATTCTCGAGTATTTATGATTGACTCGCTGACATGAAAAAATATTATTTAATTTCAGTTTTTATTAGGAGGTTGCCCAACAGATTTTTTCAATTCAGTCAGACAAAATACCCTTCTGAAAAACCATTTGGAACTTATCTCTTTCAAATATTTCAATGTTTCGTGAAATTTGTATTTCAATTAGGGCTTTTTGTAACACTAGACTGTTCAAATTAGTTTGTTTTGATACATTTTAAAATTTCGAGAATGATTCAAAATTTCTTCCAATCATGTTTTGCAACATCCTAAACACATTCATCTTACGAAATGAATGATTTGCATCCTTCAAACTTGTCGCTCATTTCAAGTCAGTAATTAGTAGCGCATATCGCGGAATGTGCAGTAATTTGATTGGCTGCTGAATTCAATGCGAAATACTTTGATACATCACCCTGTTGTAACGCAAATTTTCGATACATTCAATAACTCAAGTTGAGTTTAATCACATTTTCCAATCTACTTACGAAACTTCTTGAAAATGTCAGCAGTTCATGATGAAATTCGTGTGAAACGTTTGTCGCAACCACTGATGACAAGGCGTGAGAGAGCAACGAGTAGTACTGAAAGGTCAGCACTCAACGAAATGACCTAATATATTTGCATGAATTCGCTATCAAAAGAATTTGGTTTATAAAGAAGTGTTTTTGAAAAGAAAATCGAATCGAGTGTTTCGCTTATTACGACATGAAATTTATAATTGCGTGTTCTATCTTGTTTATGTTATCCAAATGATACTTTCCCATAAAATAATGAAATAAACAAAATGTCCCCTGAAGACTAACCAGAAAAAAGAAATCAGCGGCTATTGCCAATCCTGATTTATGGGAATTGGATTGCTGAATTTTTCTTTTAGTGCATTTAAAATATATCCTAGTACTCCTCACTTTCAAGTATACCTTACTTTTTCTTGTTAATAAAGCTGATTTTGGTAATACTGTAACGTGTGTAGGTAACTCAACACAGTAACAAGTATAAACTCATTTCCAAAAAAGCGATTTTAAAATAGAGAATTTCTGAAAGTTTGTCCCGTTTAAAAAATATTCCACATTCTGGTTTTACTTTCTCATATACTATTTATATAGTATACAGAAAATATTGAAATGCTGCAGAAAAAGACCGGCGATTTTTTAATTTAATATATAGCTGTATCTGACTCTTCAATATGCCTTCAACAAACATTAGATGATCGATTGCGAAATAACTGTGATTAATATATTTTGAAATTGAAAGTTACTTTCAAAATCACGGTCTAAATAATTGCGATTTTAAAATAAAGACATGGGGTAGGACAACGGACTGTGTATCGATTCGAGCAAAACTCTCAAATTAAGTTCAACATTGAGAATTAGGCTAGATACCGAAGTATAAAAAAATTCGAGTTTGTCTTTAGTTAAACAACGGCACACACAAACAACACCCTGTTAATGTTTTATTTTGCACCCGTGGGGATAATTTTTTTAGAGTTAACGCATGTATAGTACTTTTTTTGTGAAAATCAGTTTTTAATAACAGGTACATTGTTGGTACGATATTGTAAATTTTGGGACCTGCACAATTATCCGAAAAGCCTTGAGGATAAAAAGCCTTGGGGATAGAGTAGATGCTGCGCAAGCTGAAATTGTGTACTCTACCATTCTTGAACAATTTTCTCAGTGATGCTTTTTCCCGTTGTTCGGCCACACACTCCAATTATTCTACTATGTTCATTATCTTCATCCATCACCAAAACCTATTTATTCTACTCGAAACGTCCAGTAACATTAGAACCTTAGCATCGCTACTTATCGTCATTCCCACCGTCCATGCCATCATCACTATCTGAACAATCTCCACATTGCCCCCTTCCCCATTCCACCAACATTCCTATCATCACCAACTTCATTGTAGCCCTGAGTCCGTCTCCACCACCACCACTTCTATCATAACCACCACTACCATCACTATCACCGCTGCCACTTCCACCACCACCTCTGGAGGCGCCACCAATGGCAGCCCGTCGGCCTGGCAATCAGGCGTCCGGCGAGCGCCAATCGTCGTCATTACGCCGAACGGGTAGGGGAACCCCCGCGGGCACGAGGGTGCGAGGCGAGGAGTTATCCCTCGAAAATCCGTCGGCGAAGCGTAAGTTTTTCATTTGCTTTAGCACCGCTATCAAGGGGGCCGCAAGCATGTAATAAGGCAACATAAATCAGGGGCGACCACCGGAGGAATAAGGCGAATCACGCGCGAGAGGGTGGGAGAGGGTGAGAGAGGGTGGGAGTGAGCGCGTGCGAGCCGCAGTGCATGCCGTGCGAGAGCGCAATCTGTCCCCGGCATCCGCGGGCGATCAGCGGACAAAGCAGCGCCCGGGGCGTAAGGCACTCGGAAGGGGGTTGATAATTGATGTGGGACGACAGCCGTGGGGGCGGAACGGGACCGGCGGGGGATGTTCGGGATTGGCAACGGACCCTTGGAAAGCGATGGTCTGGAAGATGCGAATTTGTTCTGCACTTGTATCAGACATTGTTAGTTATTAGTTTACCACGTTGCAAGAACTGAGATGTGTGAAACCAGGAACAAAAATTTTGTTGAGTTTTGGTTTTATTTTTGTAAGCGTCCAGATGGTGTCGAGAATTCTTTATCAGTGGTCAATCTGAAAACGTTCTTCTCGTGAAATTCGACAGCATCCGGGACCTAATGCAAGTACGAGGAAGTTGGTGGGACGTCAGCAATGGTAGGGAACGTAAACAGGCTATTCTCAGGATTTACGATGGAGCTTTAAACGCCTTCGTTGTGCTGGAAGACATGATTTCGATTTGCACTTATGTCTGTATTTATAATTTATTGCACTTCTACATAAAAGAACTTCAATATCAGTTTTCAAGTACACAGATTTCGGCCGAAAAAACCTCGGTTGAGTTTTTCTAGACGTTTAGAGTGTGTTGAGAGTGATCTATTGGTAATTCAAATTACCAAAAACTTCCGGTTGTGTGAATGAGGCCAGTGCTTTGATGCTTTGATAGCCAACGGACTTAAGAACGTTGTCTTTGTGTAGAAACACATGAATTTCTCCTGCACTTGTTGACATGTTTATAAATGGTTTCAATGGATCAGCTCCAGAGAGTAAGAATTTCATTATATGAAATCAGAAAACAAACCAATATTTCGTCCGGTGGAAACTAGATGAGACTTGAGATTTTATGGATGTTCAGAGTGTGTTGAGTACGGTGCCTTAATTATGAAAACTGTCAAGAAATTCCTTAACAAATCGGAAAAGTAAAGCCAGGGGTTCAGATGAGGTGGACAAGGCTTAATGATTGAAGGTTTCCAGTGAAGACAAAATAAGCAGCACGGAAACGCTTCAGATATTTAAGGAATTGAATATTTGAGTTTGGAGGGATATCACATGGGTTACAGGTTTACATGAAAAAGACAACTTTTGGTACACCTAAGAGCTGCAAATGTAATTACTATAATAGAATTGCATAGAAAACAGTAGATGGCAGAAGAAAAAATATAGAATCACAAAAACATCAATTTCGGGGATTCTCTTTAACGTTTTTTAATCCCCTCAATTAATGTGAGATAACAATGAAATTGGTGATATGTGTGAAGAGTGGCTCAGGAGAATGCTCGCGATGAACCCTTTAACTAATTGATTTCTTTTGGAAAATTTGCATTTTTCTTGTACTTGTCGTTTTCCCTGATGACGTTTATTTAGGTGAAGCAGCGACTTGGCGCTTTATAAGAACATGAAAGCTGAATTCTAAGCGAGATTTTGCACAAGAAAATTGATTGAGTTCCGTTCGAATGGCGCCAACTAGAATTTCACACAATTTGTGAAAACTGCTTCGTATTTCTTGAGCTTCTTGTTCCTCAGCATCTTAGGCTTTAATTAATAAGAAATTTAAAATCATCACTTTCAAAGTAATTCGTTGAGCGCCTTTTTTTATTTGGCATGCGGGAAAATGTAAACAATTTTTTTGTTTGTAGTGTGTTTGTTGAGAATAATAATCTAAGATATAATATTGTATTTCAGTTACCTTCACTGTAATATAACTAGTAGTTTCAAACGTCAATTTCTTACATCTGTATAGGTCATAGATCTAAGATTGTGTTTCTCGACGAATTAAACAAAATGAAGTTTCTAAGGAATGAAACTAGAATGTTGAGACTTCCATTAAATAATCAAATTATTGGGCTCATTTTCATTGATAAATCTGAACAATCCTACACGGTCTCGTAAATGGTACTGGTTTGTTTCGGTAGATATTCGAATTCTATATTGATAAACGAAGGGAAATTACACAACTAACTTGATCAAGCTCTTCATCGGCTCACTTATTAACTTCTGTTTTTTTTACATTCTATTTTTTCATTGAAAAGATTAGCAACTTATGATTAATTTGTATATAATAAAAAACTACAGAAAACAGGAACTCATGTAATTAATAACAAAAAATATAAAAAGAAACTTTTTTCCTGAAGCAGCAAAATACGACTCTAGACAAAAATAACCAAATCAGACAAACTTTACACACAAAAGTCACTGAATCTAGTACACTGAATACTAAACAAATCCAAAATAGGGAAAAATGTTATAATACAAGAGGATTTTCTGTGGCAGCGTTCAGGGGAATGTGAAGGAGGAAACTGAAAATAGTAGTTTAGTAGCTGACGAAGATATAGGTACTGAGAAGCGGGAAGAAATAAATAGGAATAGAGAGTCTTGATATAAAGTGTTTAAATGATAAATATTGAGTTACCTAAAGAAAGAAGCGAGATGTAAGCGGGTATGAGAACGATTTTTAGAAAAGGGCTAGGGAAATGAACTGAAAGATAAATTGGTTGAGAACCTAATATCTGTGGCACAAAATTTGTGGGGTGTAGGAAGAAAATTGAGAACAATTTTTGCAGAGATGTATAGACGGAGAGTTTGAAATCAACGAGGAGATCGTGATTTCAAGTTTAAACGCTTTATGGTGGAATCGGGAAGAGGTGTTGAGTATATGGCGAATTGAAGAATTATGAGAAGACGAATTTGATGCGAATTAAAACCGAATCCAACTTACTTTCGTGTGTAGTTTGTAAATAAAAATCACTACTACTAAATGTTATAACTCAAAAACACTCACTTTCTATAAGAATATTTATTTACAAAAATCTGGGCCAACTCGGCCGCTATGTACAGTTACCACAAAACTTCATATACAAAAAACAATCTGCCATCTGGCTGAAACCACGCCGAGCGCTCTACTGCCGGTGATCCTCCGCCGGCGTCCTTTTATTTGGGCCAGCTCCCGCGCAAGGCTTCCCGCGGCTTCCCCTGATTGGCGGGTTCACCAGTGCGCGGAGCCCAGGTAACAGGCGTGGCTGGTTTCTGAGCACACCCTTGGCGCGCTTGACGAAGCTCAGCGCGCCTGATGCCGACGCTCTGTGCTGCGCGCTGCCGGAGGCGGGAACATGCTGCCGGCGCTCTTTGCCGCGCTGTTAGCGCGGCAACTTTGAACTGCCGTCCGCATACTACACCCTCCCCACCGAAGTTGTGATGTAGGGGGTGAAACGACGCAGTCGGTTGCTCCTCCGCAATGCCGGCCGCTGCTGCGACTGTAGAGATGGCTCCTCGATGGTTGCGCCGGAATCCAGTGTGGGCCGCTCCTCCTGCTGGCTTGAAAAGGGAAAACGCATTACACTTTCTGTTGCCCTGCTCTGCGCTGGCCCCCCCGCCTGTTGCTTATCTACTACAGAATCGTAGTACCGTCTCCTAATCTGTGATTGATGCCGAGAGATTGCTCTATCTTCTGTCCTGAGGACGTAAACTCTGCCTCCTCTTACTGCAGTTACTATTGCTGGTTGCCACTTACAATTACTTCCGTACACTCTTACCAGTACCTTATCTCCTCTCTTGAATTTAGCGCCTTTGGTTGACACTGGCACTTCTTCCGGAAATAACAAGGACAATAAGGTACGGGGCTGCCGACCATGCAATACTTGAGCGGGGCTTCTACCTGACATATTCGGTAACGTCCTATAGGTGGTCAACATGCTAAGTAACGCCTGCTCTACTGATGCACCCGCTCTAGTTGCTTTAAGCATGGCTGACTTAAACGTCTGCACTAATCTTTCCACCTCTCCATTTGACTGAGGATGGAACGGTGGAGCCAAAATGTGCTGTATCCCGCTACTTTTACAAAATTTTTGAAATTCCGCTGATATGAACTGCGGGCCGTTATCGGAGATCAATACTCGTGGGAGGCCTTCTGTTACGAAAACTTTCTTCAAAGCATCTATTGTATGTGGTGCAGTTGTGTGTTGCATGCGCATCACGTACGGATAATTTGACAATGCGTCCACTACTAACAACCACATATGCCCTAAGAAAGGACCCGCAAAATCTACGTGTATGCGGTCCCACGGCTCGCAGGGTTGGGGCCATGAGCTTAAATCCGCTCTCGGCGCTGCCTGACTAGTTTGGCATGCTTCGCAATGCTTGCTCATCTCCTCTATATCTTTGGTTATTCCTGGCCAATAACAATAACGGCGGGCTGCTTGCTTTGTCCTGGCTATACCCCAATGACCCTCATGTAAAAGGCGTAATACCTTTGGTCGCAACTTATGCGGAATCACTACCCTAACTCCTTCATCACTAGCCAGTAATAATACGCCGCCCTTAACCGACAGCCTGTGTTGGAGCTTATACCATTCCGTCAGCGCCCTGGTTCGCCTATGCGCGCTGGACCAACCAGTTTGCACGTGGTACAGCACTTGCCTGAGCTGCGGATCCTTCTTTGTTTCCTTTGCCACTTGATATGACGAGACTGGAAAACCTGATACTGCCTCCTCTTCGGCTTGGTCCAGCTGGAGACAGGCGATGTCCTCAGAGTCAAAAGTTGCATCCGGCCCTTGCGGAAGACGGGATAGTGCATCTGCGTTAGCATGCTGATATGTAGATCTGTAAAGTATCCTGTAACTATAATCAGACAGGAAAAGCGCCCACCTTTGCATCTTACGCGCCGTATTATCTGGGATACGCTTGTGTGGCGAGAACAAAGACACCAACGGCTTATGATCAGTAATGATTATGAACTTTGACCCATACAAGTATTCATTGAATTTTCTCACGCCGTATACAATTGCTAAAGCTTCTTTTTCTATCTGAGAGTAATTCTTCTGGTGAACATTCAACGTTTTTGACACACAAGCAATTGGCCGCTCAACACCCTTAGCATCCTTCTGCGAAAGGACTGCCCCAATACCATATTCTGATGCATCTACAGCTAGTATAGTCGTTCTATCTGGCAAAAAATGTTCCAATTTAACTGCCTGCATTAAATTCTCTTTCAACCTCCGAAATGCCTTGTCACAATCTGCCGACCAATGCCATTTTACGCCTTTCTTACGCAAAGCGTTGAGGGGTGCTGCTATTTCCGCCATGTTCTTGATAAATTTGCCATAGTAATTAATCTTCCCCAGAAATGACTGTAGCTGCTGCAAATTAACAGGAACCGGAAGCTGCTGAATCGCCGTTGAGTTTTCTCCGGTTGGCCTGATCCCCGAGCTATCCAACACGTGACCTAGATAAGTAATCTGTTCTTTAAAAAAATCACACTTATCCAAGTTAACCCTTAGGCCCCATTCATTTAAAGTCTTTAATAAGAGGTTCAAGTTTTGTAGATGTTCCTCCTCCGACTCGCCCGTTACCACTATATCATCTAGGTAGTTGGCGCTGCCCTTCACCTGGGCTGTCAGCGTATGCAGGCAGCGCTGGAAAATAGCCGCAGCTGAAGCGACCCCGAAAGGCAACCGGTTGTATCGGTAAAG
>JAHLJT010009419.1:44164004-44276917 GCA_031308135.1 Acheta domesticus
ACGCCTCACGGCACCGACAGATTGGGGAGGGGCGCGGAATTTACAATGGGAAATTAATTTTATCTTACGTTATAATGTCAACGTTAATAAATACAATTTGCTTATTTTCAAAGTACCAAAATACATTTTAGCTAATGTTACGTGCCGCTTTCATTTTTAATTAATTTATCTCACAGCACACTTAAACTACAAAAAATGTTGATATAGGTAATTCGTTATTGATTTCAAAAGTGTTTTGGGAGTGCATTGTATTTTAAGGAAAAAGAAAATTAGGAATAAAAACTCCGTTGGGAAAGAAAGTAAAAAAAGCGAATTTTCTTATTGTCAATGTGTTGTCAAAACTAAATATCAAATATTCATCAATACAACTTTTCACAACAAGAAACACTTGCGAGCTTCAAATAATCCTGTGAATCATTTGTCGTAAGGTATACAAATTAGAATTTTAAAAGTTTTAAATTGAAAATAATTTTACTCATAAACAGATTGAAGAATTACCAAATAAATGCATATTTTACTCTATAGTACGATTTAAATTTACAATAAAATTATGTAAATATTTCATCTGTCATACTCCAAAGAAAACAAATCGATTACGACAATATTGGGCATGCACGATATATACGCAAAATATTTCAATTTTAAAAATAAAAGAAATAAGCTTTTCCATTAATTTTTCATTCACCGTTCGAGGTAAGATGACATTACCTATTGAGAGAAGATCCTCCCTATGCCCGTATATTTGATTCAAACTTTTAGGGCCTAGAGGTCATTAGTTACTTTTAAGCATCATTCGCACCCCTTCTTTTAAAACCTTTGTAATCCCCTGCCCCAACCCTTCCCATCCGACACTGCAGCATCTTTCGCTTCTGCAGCCCAACCTCCCCGCTCCGCCGCCACCGCCCCCGCCCTCGCCACCGCGCCGTCGGCCCCTTTATATTCAAGCCCGCCCGGAATTCTGAAACAAATGCCGACTTAAAATGACGCTTGTCTTGCCGCCTCCGTGCTTCGCCGGCGCGCCGGCCCCTCTCTCCATCTCTCTCCTCTCGCTCTCTCTCCGTCTCTCTCGTTTCCCTCAAGCGCGGCTGAGACCTTTCGTAATTACCTGCCTTATTTGGAAGCACAAAGGAAGCCGCCAGCCCGCCGCCCGCCAGAACCTGTTCCGACGGGCAGCGCCGCGCCGCGGAATAGAGACGAACTAATACAAAGTGTGCGGACAACAGAAATAAAAGAAAGTAGTCAAGTTTTTATAAATGATGACAACTTATATAAGCATAATTCATTCACGCGGGTCTTGTTGTTTCCGTTGGACTTGTCCGGTTTTATTAATCAGTGTGTAAGTTACAGAATTGACGGAGCCTTTTCCAGGCGACCCTGACGTATCGGCGGATGAGAGGGTAAGGAGGGGATGGAAACGGGAATTGTAAAGCGACCAGCTTGAAGACCAGCAACAGAGCACAACACAATTGTTGTTGTTGGACTCTAAAATGTGAGAAAAGTTCGGTAGAAGTGCTGAATGTGCAATGTTTTATTCGCGAAACTATATTGTACATGAAGAATAACAAAATGCAAAAAAAAAAAAAAAAAAAAAGCGTCATGTAACATGAAAAACTAAGTATTGAATTCAATGTTGTGATGCAGAACAAATCAACTACTTTTTGTGAATCTCTTAAATATTGTTACATCTAACGGTATAGCTTGATTCTTCGTAATCCTCTCCTGCTTATAAAAAAATACGATAAAAATAATTTCTATATATTTTATCGTCTAAACGAGTGTTCGACGATTTGTATTGGCATTAAAAATCAATACCACATTGTTAACTTTACTTCGTTTTCAATACCAATAATTTATTCACAAATGGAAAACATTGTGTGAGAGAAAAACTGGTTGAACTATTATATAATTTTTATGACTACTTAACCTTAATTTTTTCTTCTACGAATGAAATTGAAATATTTTTTTAACATGCCTAGTGGGAAACAGGGTTTCTTCTGCTTGTTTTGCGTGCGCAAGACAGTTGTTTCTTTCATTCTAATATTCCGCGGAAATCGCTAATAAATCGGGCTCCGCTAATAAATCGCGGAGTGTATCCGAAATATCTTTCGAGCAAGGCATGTTACAATCAGTATATTCACTACGAACGAGGGGGATCGACGCACTTACAATATTCATATGAAATTCCCGAGAAAACTATTTTTTTTATTTTACCTATTATAATTTGATTGCACGCCAAGTAAGATTTTATTAATTTCATCCGACATATTGTAAGACAATAATTTGTTGTAGAAAATTAAAAATAAATTTGTGTGTACCAAAAAATTTCAGTATACATTTCATTTTCTTAATATAATCAATTAATATATCAACATTTCTTTGAAAGTGATGGTTGCAAGAAAATAAAGTTGATTTTTATTTAAAATATTAAAGATTATTTGAAAGATAAATACATTTATTATCCTCTGCAGATTAACAGATGATTCTATTTAAAATATCTGGTATATTTCTGTACGAAAACTATTTGTGAGATCCATGAATCTGATCCGATTCATTCTCTCCGTGCACCGCAAACATTTTTATTAATTGTAATAGTTACTATATTAAATAGAATTCTTGAAAAACAAGTTTAAAGAAAACAACAAAAAGAGCGTTTGAGAAAGTCCACATAACACATTTCGTAAAAAATCTCCTTAATGCAGTACGTTCACAAAAGGATGCCAAAAAATAAATTTAAAAAGCTTAGCCCCTCCACTGCAAGAGTCAATTTCGTCGCACTATGAAGAAATGCAGTCTCCAGACAGTCATTGATGAAAGGTTCACCCAACTTTCCTGTTCCTGCCGCAGACACACCCACACGTGTTTTATGAACGCAAGAAAAATGAAACTCAGCCGAGAGCCAAATGAAACACACTTGAGCACATGCTTCCACCCTCCCCAGTGTGACGACATCACCTCAACGACACACTTTAATTAATATCAGTGACGCTATATGTTAATCGAGCTCCCACTTGACAGTGGTCGATTACCGAGAAAACTATATAGATCATGAATATGTAACGCGGGCCGCCCGTATATTGAGATTAATTTTCGTATGGAAATGAAAATATCAATTTGGTGAAATTCGAGGACACGGGCCGCCCCCGAACGTTCGTCACAGCCAAACGCCCACGGGGACGACTCTATCAAAGCGTCGGCGGCGGCTACCGACAACCATCTGTCCGCGTCGGGCGGGCGGTGGGGTTCTTTGGAAGAAATCAGTGTTATCAACAGTCGCTGGGCAACTAATACTAGAGTTTCTGCAAATCGTGATTTCGAAAAACGTAACACGACAATTCCGCAGACAGTTATATGTGATTTCCAATGATTCATTTCGGCTATTCTACAATATACATGTCTAGATAGATGCAGTAATGCCAATTTATTTATTTGAACGTAGAATTGAGCAGTAATGTAATGTAAACGTAACTTAATTTTTCGTGGATCGCTGATTCTTAAAGATATGCTAAGCACTACAAACACAATATGCTGGTATTCAGAGTTTACTGATTTCATGAAATGTAGAAGAAAAATTGAAGAAAGTCCACGTCATAGTTTTTCTACCTCTAAACGTTATAATGCCCACTTTTACATTGTTAATAGTATTAGACTTTAAAAAATATTTTAAAAAATTATTTTCATTTGACACATCATAAAATTAGTTTTTACAAGAATTATTCTGGTCGAACACTTCCAAGTGCTTCACAAATGTTTCTACGAAATATCCGAAACAGCAAAAACTAGTTGTGAAATGAATGCATTGGTTCTTTGCAATGAATCTTATAAATAACATTAAGCTTTAGATAAAAAGTCGTCAGATGTTTTTTCTTTTTAATAAATCTATTTCTTTAACTGAGTATCTTGAAAACAACCCAAAGTTTAAAATTCTTTAAAAATATTTTAACCTTATTTTCTATTAATGTAATTCCTACATAATGGTAAGGCACCATCATGTAGGAATTAGTTCAGTGAAATTTTGAAGTAAAGATGGTTAAGAATCAATATTACATTTAAATTTGTTGATCGCCTTTAGAATATCTTGTGAATGAATTCCCTAGGATAAAACTGTGCAAAGTATTAAAAATAGTGCCTTAATTTTTGTATGGAATTTAGTATTTGCCAAAACAATCGCTCTATCAACAAGATTACAAATAAGCGCAATTTTCTATAATTCAAGATGGGAAAAATAGTAGTTGAGAATTCTACTTGTGCTAGTAGATTTCCAATATCAATTAAAAAAAAGTCTCTGATCAACGTTTGTGATAGTTGTGCCCGAAAAGTTTAAGCTATATTAGTCTCCATTTCGTAAGTAAAATTGATGTGACTATTGTAATTATTAGAAGTGTCTAATAATTCTGGTATATTATCCTGGTTAGTGATGCAAAAATGTCATCCTTATATCTAAAATAATTAAGAGGGACATTTAATAATGATCTTAAACATTTGGTTTCCAAATCTCTCGTTACAGTCTCAGCTAACAAAGGAGATATAGAAGACGCCATATGTGTACCCATATTTGTCGATATATTTTACTATTAATAATGAAAACTATTGAGTTTAAAATTAATCTAATTTGAAATTTCATACGAATAGGAGAATAATTAATCTGATTCCATTAATCTGATTTCACATAGAACTCAAGCTAACCATTATAAAGTTATTTGGAATGCAAGTAAAAAAGCTTTTAACATGAAAAAAATGAAAACTTTGTTCATGTATTACAATTTTCTAGCAAATACATAATTTCATAAGAGTTTTAAAAAAGTAATTAGGGGTATTAACCATATTCGAAATGTTCTGGTAAACAAACGTAATAAATTGTTGAGTGGGAAAGATACAGATGATATGATGAGATGGACGGAATTATCATTCAAACGGTTATAATTTGTATATAGTTTTGTCGATAAAATCATTTACAGTTCTTGTAGAATAATGTTGCTGCTAACATCTCTTCCAACACATGTATTTTAATTATAATTCTCGAGTATTTATGATTGACTCGCTGAAATGAAAAAATATTATTTAATATCAGTTTTTATTAGGAGGTTGCCCAATAGATTTTTTTCTGTCAATTATTCAGACAAAATACCCTTCTGAAAAACCATTTGGTACTTATCTCTTTCAAATATTTTAACGTTTCGTGAAATTTGTATTTCAATTAGGGCTTTTTGTAACACTAGACTGTTCAAATTAGTTTGTTTTGATACATTTTAAAATTTCGAGAATGATTCAAAATTTCTTCCAATCATGTTTTGCAACAACCTAAACACATTCATCTTACGAAATGAATGATTTGCATCCTTCAAACTTGTCGCTCATTTCAAGTCAGTAATTAGTAGCGCATATCGCGGAATGTGCAGTAATTTGATTGGCTGCTGAATTCAATGCGAAATACTTTGATACATCACCCTGTTGAAACGCAAATTTTCGATACATTCAATAACTCAAGTTGCGTTTAATCACATTTTCCAATCTACTTACAAAACTTCTTGAAAATGTCAGCAGTTCATGATGAAATTCGTGTGAAACGTTTGTCGCAACCACTGATGACAAGGCGTGAGAGAGCAACGAGTAGTACTGAAAGGTCAGCACTCAACGAAATGACCTAATATATTTGCATGAATTAGCTATCAAAAGAATTTGGTTTATAAAGAAGTGTTTTTGAAAAGAAAATCGAATCGAGTGTTTCGCTTATTACGACATGAAATTTATAATTGCGTGTTCTATCTTGTTTATGTTATCCAAATGCAACTTTCCCATAAAATAATGAAATAAACAAAAGTCCCCTGAAGACTAACCAGAAAAAAGCAATCAGCGGCTATTGCCAATCCTGATTTATGGGCATTGGATTACTGAATTTTTCTTTTAGTGGATTTAAAATATATTCTAGTACTCCTCACTTTCAAGTATACCTTACTTTTTTCTTGTTAATAAAGCTGATTTTGGTAATACTGTAACGTGTGTAGGTAACTCAACACAGTAACAAGTATAAACTCATTTCCAAGAAAGCGATTTTAAAATAGAGAATTTCTGCAAGTTTTGTCCCGTTTAAAAAATATTCCACATTCTGGTTTTTATTTTCTCATATACTATTTATATAGTATACAGAAAATATTGAAATGCTGCAGAAAAAGACCGGTGATTTTTTAATTTAATATATAGCTGTATCTGACTCTTCAATATGCCTTCAACACACATTAGATGATCGATTGCGAAATAACTGTGATTAATATATTTTGAAATTAAAAGTTACTTTCAAAATCACGGTCTAAATAATTGCGATAGGATTAAAAGTCCCTCTTTGTTCACAAGACAATAAGTCACAATGTCACTTATATTAAAATTCAATATTTTCGTTTATTTCACACCATAATACATACATGTTCCATATTCAGGATATCTTTACTAACAATTACATCAGTGCGGTCTCTCTATCAAAATAAGTCATATTTGGAGGCGTTCGTTCAATCACGTATCTCTTGTCAGTACAGAAGTTTCGTAAGATGACAGTGACGGAAGTGAGGTATGTACTCCGAGAACAGTTTAGTCTAAAAATATATTCATCTCTGTTCAGTTTCAAGTTTTTGACACGTACGCATGACAAATTAATCTAAAATGCGATGACTTTCAGGAAATGACAATCACACATCAATGCAGCAAAAACAGAATCATTTAATCTTTTAAAAAGGGAATAAGTGTTCTTTAGTGCGGTTTTAAATGGGATGAAGTGTAAGTTTTCTCTGTGCAGGAACCTGAATGTTCAAAATGTTCATTTCGCTATTTCAAAAATAACTGTCATTTTAAAATAAAGACCATGGGGTAGGACAACGGACTGTGTATCGATTCGAACAAAACTGTCAAATTAAGTTCAACATTGGGAATTAGGCTAGATACCGAAGTATAAAAAATTCGAGTTTGTCTTTAGTTAAACAACGGCACACACAAACAACACCCTGTTAATGTTTTATTTTGCACCCGTGGGATAATTTTTTTAGAGTAAACGCATGTATAGTACGTTTTTTGTAAAAATCAGTTTTTAATAACAGGTACATTGTTGGTACGATATTGTAAATTTTGGGACCTGCACAATTATCCGAAAAGCCTTGAGGATAAAAAGCCTTGGGGATAGAGTAGATGCTGCGCAAGCTGAATTGTGTACACTGCCATTCTTGAACAATTTTCTCAGTGGTGCTTTTTCCCGTTGTTCGGGCCACACACTCCAATTATTCTACTATGTTCATTATCTTCATCCATCACCAAAACCTATTTATTCTACTCGAAACGTCCAGTAACATTAGAACCTTAGCATCGCTACTTACCGTCATTCCCACCGTCCATGCCATCATCACTATCTGAACAATCTCCACATTGCCCCCTTCCCCATTCCACCAACATTCCTATCATCACCAACTTCATTGTAGCCCTGAGTCCGTCTCCACCACCACCACTTCTATCATAACCACCACTACCATCACTATCACCGCTGCCACTTCCACCACCACCTCTGGAGGCGCCACCAATGGCAGCCCGTCGGCCTGGCAATCAGGCGTCCGGCGAGCGCCAATCGTCGTCATTACGGCCGAACGGGTAGGGAACCCCCGCGGGCACGAGGGTGCGAGGCGAGGAGTTATCCCTCGAAAATCCGTCGGCGAAGCGTAAGTTTTTCATTTGCTTTAGCACCGCTATCAAGGGGGCCGCAAGCATGTAATAAGGCAACATAAATCAGGGGCGACCACCGGAGGAATAAGGCGAATCACGCGCGAGAGGGTGGGAGAGGGTGAGAGAGGGTGGGAGTGAGCGCGTGCGAGCCGCAGTGCATGCCGTGCGAGCGCGCAATCTGTCCCCGGCATCCGCGGGCGATCAGCGGACAAAGCAGCGCTCGGGGCGTAAGGCAGAAGGAAGGGGGTTGATAATTGATGTGGGACGACAGCCGTGGGGGCGGAACGGGACCGGCGGGGGATGTTCGGGATTGGCAACGGACCCTTGGAAAGCGATGGTCTGGAAGATGCGAATTTGTTCTGCACTTGTATCAGACATTGTTAGTTATTAGTTTACCACGTTGCAAGAACTGAGATGTGTGAAACCAGGAACAAACCTTTTGTTGAGTTTTGGTTTTATTTTTGTAAGCGTCCAGATGGTGTCGAGAATTCTTTATCAGTGGTCAATCTGAAAACGTTCTTCTCGTGAAATTCGACAGCATCCGGGACCTAATGCAAGTACGAGGAAGTTGGTGGGACGTCAGCAATGGTAGGGAACGTAAACAGGCTATTCTCAGGATTTACGATGGAGCTTTAAACGCCTTCGTTGTGCTGGAAGACATGATTTCGATTTGCACTTATGTCTGTATTTATAATTTATTGCACTTCTACATAAAAGAACTTCAATATCAGTTTTCAAGTACACAGATTTCGGCCGAAAAAACCTCGGTTGAGTTTTTTCTAGACCTTTAGAGTGTGTTGAGAGTGATCTATTTGGTAATTCAAATTACCAAAAACTTCCGGTTGTGTGAATGAGGCCAGTGCTTTGATGCTTTGATAGCCAACGGACTTAAGAACGTTGTCTTTGTGTAGAAACACATGAATTTCTCCTGCACTTGTTGACATGTTTATAAATGGTTTCAATGGATCAGCTCCAGAGAGTAAGAATTTCATTATATGAAATCAGAAAACAAACCAATATTTCGTCCGGTGGAAACTAGATGAGACTTGAGATTTTATGGATGTTCAGAGTGTGTTGAGTACGGTGCCTTAATTATGAAAACTGTCAAGAAATTCCTTAACAAATAGGAAAAGTAAAGCCAGGGGTTCAGATGAGGTGGACAAGGCTTAATGATTGAAGGTTTCCAGTGAAGACAAAATAAGCAGCACGGAAACGCTTCAGATATTTAAGGAATTGAATATTTGAGTTTGGAGGGATATCACATGGGTTACAGGTTTTGCATGAAAAAAGACAACTTTTGGTACACCTAAGAGCTGCAAATGTAATTACTATAATAGAATTGCATAGAAAACAGTAGATGGCAGAAGAAAAAATATAGAATCACAAAAACATCAATTTCGGGGATTCTCTTTAACGTTTTTAATCCCCTCAATTAATGTGAGATAACAATGAAATTGGTGATATGTGTGAAGAGTGGCTCAGGAGAATGCTCGCGATGAACCCTTTAACTAATTGATTTCTTTTGGAAAATTTGCATTTGTCTTGTACTTGTCGTTTTCCCAGATGACGTTTTATTTAGGTGAAGCAGCGACTTGGCGCTTTATAAGAACATGAAAGCTGAATTCTAAGCGAGATTTTGCACAAGAAAATTGATTGAGTTCCGTTCGAATGGCGCCAACTAGAATTTCACACAATTTGTGAAAACTGCTTCTTATTTCTTGAGCTTCTTGTTCCTCAGCATCTTAGGCTTTAATTAATAAGAAATTTAAAATCATCACTTTCAAAGTAATTCGTTGAGCGCCTTTTGTTATTTGGCATGCGGGAAATGTAAACAATTTTTTGTTTGTAGTGTGTTTGTTGAGAATAATAATCTAAGATATAATATTGTATTTCAGTTACCTTCACTGTAATATAACTAGTAGTTTCAAACGTCAATTTCTTACATCTGTATAGGTCATAGATCTAAGATTGTGTTTCTCGACGAATTAAACAAAATGAAGTTTCTAAGGAATGAAACTAGAATGTTGAGACTTCCATTAAATAATCAAATTATTGGGCTCATTTTCATTGATAAATCTGAACAATCCTACACGGTCCTCGTAAATGGTACTGGTTTGTTTCGGTAGATATTCGAATTCTATATTGATAAACGAAGGGAAATTACACAACTAACTTGATCAAGCTCTTCATCGGCTCACTTATTAACTTCTGTTTTTTTTTACATTCTATTTTTTCATTGAAAAGATTAGCGACTTATGATTAATTTGTATATAATAAAAAACTACAGAAAACAGGAACTCATGTAATTAATAACAAAAAATATAAAAAAGAAACTTTTTTCCTGAAGCAGCAAAATACGACTCTAGACAAAAATAACCAAATCAGACAAACTTTACCCAAAAGTCACTGAATCTAGTACACTGAATACTAAAAAATCCAAAATAGGGAAAAATGTTATAATACAAGAGGATTTTCTGTGGCAGCGTTCAGGGGAATGTGAAGGAGGAAGCTGAAAATAGTAGTTTAGTAGCTGACGAAGATATAGGTACTGAGAAGCGGGAAGAAATAAATAGGAATAGAGAGTCTTGATATAAAGTGTTTAAATGATAAATATTGAGTTACCTAAAGAAAGAAGCGAGATGTAAGCGGGTATGAGAACGATTTTTAGAAAAGGGCTAGGGAAATGAACTGAAAGATAAATTGGTTGAGAACCTAATATCTGTGGCACAAAATTGTGGGGTGTAGGAAGAAAATTGAGAACAATTTTGCAGAGATATATAGACGGAGAGTTTGAAATCAACGAGGAGATCGTGATTTCAAGTTTAAAACGCTTTATGGTGGAATCGGGAAGAGGTGTTGAGTATATGGCGAATTGAAGAATTATGAGAAGACGAATTTGATGCGAATTAAAACCGAATCCAACTTACTTTCGTGTGTAGTTTGTAAATAAAAATCACTACTACTAAAGAACTATTAGTCGTAGATGAATGGAAAGAAATGAAATCAGAAGTCCAACTTCTATCTTAAGCATTAACCTAAATGCAACGCATAATTTAGTAAAAATCACAAAATGGAAGCACACAGAAAAATATCTTCAATAGTTACTATTGCCAAGTTCATTTGTCAAGGATACAATCAGAAAAAAAATAAAAACAAGATTTAGTAAGATGAGGAAGCAAAGATCACTTTACAAACCCAGTCAGAGCAATGAAGAAAACACTCCTAACGCTCGAAGAAATACTCGGGTAAAAGGAAACCAAACAGATGTTGATACTGCATTATCCATATGCGACCCAATCTAGGCGAAGAAGAGAAAGTGATGAAGATAAAGAAAAAGTAAAAATGAAGAACCAAGATGACTTATTTCACATTGTGCTCGAACAAATTACACATAATGTTCTTTTCAGTAATACACAAGACCATTGAGGGACCAAATACATTAACTTGTCGATCCCGCTGAAAGGTAATGTCCCACCGAGAGGGGTGGAATTAATCCAACACGAACCACCAGCGGAAGCAATATCGCACATTCTGTTTCAAATTACGGTTTCCGATCCACCCAGCAGGAGTCGGTTGGGCTTTCTATTTAGCAACCCAAGCGAGCGATGGCTAGCACAACCCCAGGGCCGCTCCCCTCCGGCCGCCCTCGCAGCCATTATTTCAATTTTACGTGCGCCGCCTCGGAAATATGTATCCGGTCCTTTTGTGCTCACTGTTTATATTACGAGTCACTTTTCCACAGTGGCGCGCTTTCCAATGGGCGGGCGCCGAGGAGGCGGCGAAGCGTACGCAGTCTCCGATAGGGCGCGGGCTTGTGTGCCCAGCGGGCGAGGGGGCGCGAGGTACACGCAACCGCAATTGCTCGCGTTCCACCCTCCCCCGCGATGTTTCCCTCCACTACGCTCCGCTCCCTTCACCTTGCAATGGTGCGAAACGCACCGTAGGACGCGCATAAAACAATAAAATAAAGAACAGATCACATAAATAAATATGGTGTGAAAATGTGAATATATAAAAATTAAATTTGTTCAAAGAATTAGTCGGCACGACCGGGATTCGAACCCAAGCCTTCTGGTTATGGCTCTGACCACTAAGCTACCGAGTCAACCAAGCCTTTGAACAGTTTTCACAAGCGCACTACCGCTCCTTGTATATATATGAAAGGTGACAATTATATATAAAAATTAGTAAACAAGATGAACTGTAGTGAAAACATGTTCTCCTAACATTCCAACGATTTTATTTCAATTATTCATTCCTCCGATATGAACTATTAAGATTTAAGAAATCCATCGGTATCGATAACATACAATTTATCGGATTGATTTTATTGCAGCCTTTTTGTTATTTTGTTTTATTGAGTGAACGTGACGTCACATAATTTTAACATCATAATGCGTAATGATGACACTGAATTGAAAATGAATAAATGATGTCAAGGAACATTATTATCTTATGGTACAATAAGTTATTTTCATTATGAATAAAATCATGCTTTGGTGTGTTCTGAAGTAAATCTACATACTTCAATTGTAATTTCCAAACCTTTGGTGATGTTACTTTTAATAAAACCAAAAACACCTTTTTCCTAATTCTGAGACACCCAAAGCAGATGTATTCTATGTTAGAGATAACTAATATTTCTACTGACACAAAACATTTATTTGCAAATACTCCATATTGTGAAATATATTCAGGAAAAATAATGTATATAATAATGGTAATAGGAAATTGTTATTTTCAAATACAATTAACATTGATACGTTGATAATAAATTATGGGTATTTCTAAAAAGGTAAATTTTCGTATTTTACCAGATACAACTCTTGAGCAGAAACGTGAAAGTTACACATCTGATGGCTATTTGACGCTCGTGAATCCGAATTGTTTTGAATGAACGTAAATAAAAGAATAGTGCAAGATGAGAAAGACGAGTACTACCTACACGTCTTTACAAAGTAGGAAACAGGTAAATATTACTAAACGTTTCGTTCAGTAATCTGTAGCAAAGAAAATATATATTTAAAAACTACCTAAAAAGTTACATTAATTTTATTTAGTATTTTTATTATATGAGGCACACTTGGCAAATTCCTGATTTCCGAATGCTCGTTTTCAAATCACAAAAACTTTATTGGAGGTTTTTAGCGCTATTCGACCCACTGCTCGCCACAGTCGGTGCTTCATCGCTACGAACCGTGTCATCAGCTCCTCTCAAATATGACTCCCTTCCGCGCAGCCCAAGAAAAGTACCCTGGTTTATGGCCTCCGAATCTAAATTCGGAAAGCGAGTGGCGTTCGGTATCTGGTAGAGCCGATTCGGCACGCTGGTACCACTGGAACCACCCCGTTATTCATGTATTCCCTCCCATACGGTCCCACGGACTTCGTCACAAAATGTAATGTTTACATTAGCCCTGGTTAGAAACGATCGCTCCCAATTTTTTTTGAAAAATTCATGCGGTCGCTCGCGTGGCAACAAGCCGTTTCGCGAGCCGATTCGCCTTTGTCTCTTCTGCAGCGTTGCCAACGGAGCGGACCTGATTATGTTTTCACTCCCGGACAGACACTTCGTGTGTCTCCTCGTACATCGTCGTAAAAAGATACAGGCAATCCACCATCCTGTAATTGGGCGTGTTTAATACAGCTAATAACTTCTCCTTCGCAATCGTAAAACACTCGGGGCCCGAACACGGAACATTCATCTTCCTGAATTCGTACGCCCGGATTGTCCCGCCCGGCCGCTCTGGGAACTGCGGTGTAAAAAAGCGTGGTTGCGGGGCGCTGGCTGCCTCTCGAATTTCTTCAAAACCGCCGATCGGCGCGCTGTTGAGCGGCGCGGCGTATGGCACTGTCTTTTATGAAGTGTTATAGATTATACAGCACTTCATTATGCATATGGGGCTGTATAGTAATAAATAACCGGGCGGGCGGCCGGGCGCGGGCAGACGGTCGGGAGAGCGGGCGAGTGGCTGGGCGGCGCTCCGGGCTGCGGGAGGCGGCGCGGCGTGGCGAGGCGAGACGAGGCGCGCCGGGCGCTTATCTGGAGACGCAGACTTCGATCGCGCTCGTCACGGCAGCGGCTGAGGACGTGGGGCGGCGGCGCCGCCGCGATGGAGGCGACGCTGGAGGCGGCGGAGGAAACGACGACGTTACAGTGGACGTGAGAGTGGATGTAGAAGGGACGACAGGATGCACATGACGATAGAGAGACGACAGGAGATGTGAGAGGGGATGTGGCAAGAATGACAGGATGCAGTCGCGGAAGGGAAACGACAGATGTGGGAGGGGAAGTGGCAAGGATGAAAGGATGTACATGACGATAGAAAGTGATGAGATGGAGATCTCACTGAATGAAGTCGTCGACGGCGTCATCCGATATTGTTGTGCTCCCCCAGCGCACTGGACAGAAGGGGGTTACTAGGTACATGTTTTCTTGATACGTATGGTGGTCAGTTGATTTCACGAAGTATGTATTGTATGAGAATAAACTCCTGTTTTTTGTTAAATGTTATTACGATATACATCCTTCATTAATACTAAATAACAGAAAGACGACAGGACATGTGAGAGGGGATGTGGCAAGGATGACAGGATATACATGACGATAGAGAGACGACAGGAGATGGGAGAGGGGATATGGCACTGATGACAAGATGCACACGACGATAGAGGCGACAGAGGATGCGGACAAGACGGCAGGGACAACTGAGGATGCAGAGTCGACGCCAGGGACGACTGAAGATGTGAACACGAGGGTATAGGCGACAGAAGGTGAGAACCTGAAGGAAAGAGACGAAACAGGATAAGGCACAATGACAGAGGATGCGGACAAGATTGCAGGAAAGACAGGGAAATGCGGTCACGGCAGTAGGGACGACAGAGTGTAGTCACAAAGGTAAAGTCCACAGAAGATGGGGACAATACAGTAGAGACGACAGAGGCTGCAAACACAGTAGAAACGACAGAGACAACAGAGAATGCTTACACGACCGTAGATGCAACAGAGAATACAATAGTTTCTACCGACAACTCTTTTCCAATATTTTATACTAGTATGCATGTCGCAAACAAAGTTTTCCTATATCAATTTCAATAATTAATTGTTCATTTATATATAACGTACCTAGAATTATTTTCAATGAGAAAACATTGCACATTATTTACTACTAAATAGGTTTTAGATTGTATATATAAGAAAATAAATGCTAGTTTTTTTTCGGAAGTGTCATTTGAAGTCCGACGAATTTAGTCTGAGGGCTACAATTACATCGAGGGGAAGATGGACGTGTAAACTATTTTTTTAATGAACACATATTTTTGTAAGAATCGCAGTAAAAGGTATTAGACCACATCGTTTAGAGTTTGTGATAAAAAATTATTTTTACTATAGAAACACCGTATTTAGTCAATAATCAACCTGACGATTAATGGAAGCATGTCATAACCGAAGGGCATTTCTAATTCTGCAAATGAAACAATTAAAAATTGTTTCCCAAAGCTTCACAAAACTATATGATGCATCACAAGAAGATCATACAAACATATGACCATTACAAGAAGTTAAATTGGAAATAAACTAATTTTAAATGTGTCAATGAAAACGTCATGTTGGCATGTTTTTTGGGACTAGTCAAAGAATTCAAATTCTCCAATGACTGGACTCAATTTTCTATGCTAAATGCATACCTTACGGCTGTTGCAATGCCAATATTCCAACGACAAAATGAAATGGAAGTTGGAAGTCTTCGACCGTAACCGATAACTACATAGAAAATTTTATTGGAAATGAAAGAAACATTGCCAAGAAAGCCATGCAAGGTCCAAGTACGTGAACTAATGTAGTATAAGGGCCAATAGGTTCAATTTCTAAGCCCAATGTTAATTTGAATAATTTTAATCGTATTATATTTGCTGTTATTGTTATTAAGTTATCATTCATTTTCATAATAATTCAATTAAATGTAAATTTTGTTCTTGTTCTATCACCATACACAACCAGTTACTTGTGTGCATCATGAGTTTTAACTGGTATAAGATCAATAAAGAAGAAAATATTATGGACCTCCGTAGCGAGATTATACAGAGTGTCCAGGGAGGAAACATCAAATATTTGAAAATAAAGACTTAAGAAAATTTTTTTAATCATATTTGGCCTAACAAACTTCTTGGATATTCCGAATGGCTAAGCTGTTATAAGCACTCAAAAGTTGGTTGGAAAAAATTCCTTCTATGCAAAAAATTGCATTGCAAACATAAAACACTCCAGAATACATTTAATTGTTTATTATTTACAAAAGAAAAATATGCACCCGCCGTCCCGGTGGCCGAGATCACTGAACAGCAATGCAGTAATAGGCAGAAGGGTCGCGGATTCGAGTAACATTAAAATCCAATAGTGGTTGCTAATGATCTAGATGCTTAAATAACACAAAAAAATGCATCCAATTTGTAAGCTTTTTTATTTGTGATAATTTTTCTTTCTGAACAAATACATTTATTTCCTTTGTAAATGATAAACAATTTACATATTTCTGGAGTGTTTATATGTTTCTGAAACGCACATTTTTGCATAGAAAGTATTTTTTAAACAAACTTTTTGCGTGCTCATTATGGCTTAGCCATTTGGAATATCCAAGAAGATTATTAGATCAAATATGCTTATAATACCAAATATGCCAAATATGCTTAAAAGTGTCTTACGAGCTTATTTTCGAAATTTCGACGTTCTTCTCTGGATACCTGTATATCTATAGGCACAAAATGCTTCACTTCTGTCCAGCGACTGATAACGTAGAAACCGACTTTAACTCTTGGTAGTAGATAAAAAAATGTGTACATTATGGTTTTTATTAGCATTCTAAACCTATGACTTTATTAATTATGTTCAGTATTAAACTTATGTTATTGGTTTTCAAAAATCCACAAATTGTGAAATTTTTTGTGCAATTGTAGCAGTAAATGCAACATTCACCGGAAACGAGACCCTTTTTCTGCCATTATTTCCTTGCTACTTCATTGTTCGAAAATCCCGAATGAATGACTTCAGCCTTCCTTCTTGAACCACCTCGTAGCATCCTATCGTCCAATCTCTCACCTGCGAAAGCCTCTCCATCCACGAGGACCTAGCAACAGTGGCAGTGAGCGAGAGCCGTTCCCGCTGGCCTGCAACGGCGTGTAGGCGCGGCGTCCGCATGATAACAAGGCACGTCGCAGTAATAATCTATATTTCATTACGAGGAGTGGCCGGGCGGGACCGCCTGCCCTGTAATCGGGCGCGCCGTCGCCCCGGGCCGGGGCCGCGGGCCGCCGCCTCCGCCGCCGCCGCCGCCGCCGCCGATCCCGCTGTCACTCCCTCCGCCATCCTCAAGACTCGAACTGCCAGACATTAAGTGCTCGCCGCCCCGAGTCGGTAGCTGCAGCAGTCACCGTAGCCACCCCAGTGTTCTTGGCTCTTGGGGCGTGTGGCTGCCCGTCTGCAGTTGACGAACCGTTGCTGTAGTTGACGAACGTTGCCTATTGCTTTTTCTCTGGCTTTTGTGAACTTTCGATGGTGTTCCTGCTGCTGCTGTTGCACGTCATATTAACCAGAACGTATGAAGTTGAACTACAGACTGTCTCCAGTAAATTGTTGAGTTTATGAAATTTCAAAATGATTTTTAGACAGACGTAATGATTACATATATTTAAATGTAATATATTATATGTAATTATGTAATAATATGTAATAATATTAATAAATATATGTAATCATTACGACTGTCTAAAAATCATTTTGAACTTTCATAAACTTAACAATAACCAGAACGTAATTATTGTCTTTATTTCGTATTATAAATAAACTCGTTTCTACAATCTAGTAACTGTTACAAAATACAGAAGACATTGCAATGTATCTACTCATCCATTTTATTGAAGAGATTATGTTAAAGTTTTGAGAATTACGTATTTGCATATGAAATTTCTTTAGTATTATCATCATTTATTTCAAATGATTTGAATTATTCTGTGTTCATTTCAGATGGCTAATTTGTAGGCCTCTCTTTCTCACATCCAATACCTCTCACCGACACACAATCCCTCCTCTCACCGACACCCAGTCACCCTCATCCGACACCCAGTCACTCTCATCCCCCTTTTAGTCTCCCCATCCCACCCAATCCCACTCGCCCACCAACACCTACTATTCGCAGATCGAAATCCAGTTTTCAAACTTACTTCCAACTCCAAATCATATTGAGCTCAGTGGTAAACAGACCGTGCTGTGCCCGAAGAGACAGCCGTTTTCCAAGACGATTTACTCCCCGGCTGTCACCCGCGGTCGTGGCCACGCCCCCCCCCCCCCGCGGTGGCGGCCGCCCGGCTCCTCCCGCTCCACCGACCTTTATGCGCCATCCCCTTAATGAGGCAAAGACGCAGCGGATGCCTTTTTGTCTCCCGGACGCTTCGTTTTCTCTCACCGACGCGCTGAGGAGATCGCCGGAACCGACCGGCAGGAGAGAGATAAATCAAGCGACTTATTTTCACTTTTTTACGACACCCGGTTTTTGCCAAATTCTGTGGTCATGTTCTCCAGCGAAATGAGCTCTTAATTAATATGTTTCAAAGAATGGTGACTGGGAAGAAGGGAAGGACAACGCAGTAAGACGCCGAATACTTTTGTTACAGAAGGTTTTGGAAGAACAAAGTGGGGAAAAACGTTGGTTTGGGATTGTAACACTCATACTACTGAAACGAACTTAGAGGCAAGAAGAAATTCACTGAAACGTTTTTAAATTACTTTTGTTTTATACTTCCAGCTAGTAAAAATCTGCAGTGAAATTAAAACCTTGGGATTATTTAAGCTATTCTGAACCTCTCATTGGAAAATTGAGAATTGTTCGTACTGTAACGTTTGAATAATCAAACTCCTTGCTCGGACTACACACTTCCGTATTTCTTCCTAATATATGCTGCCTGCACATATAGATCCTCATCCAGAAAAGGGTTACGCGCGAAACTACCTCATACTTAAAAGTATTTGAGAAGAAAATAGAAGAAAAACGAATGGTAAAGGAATATTTTGACGATACTCTCAAGTGACGAGTGGATGTGGGATTCACCACGAGCCTCCATTTTCATTTCTAACGGCGAGAACCAACAGGCAATTGCTTGTCTCCAGTATCACTCTAACTATTGCCTCGATCATCCCCGTGGTTGCCATCGTCATCCAAATTTATTATCACATATTACTGAATTCATAAATAGCTACGACATAACTTGACATTCTACCATGTGCCGTGCGCTTCATCTACCGCGTGCACCTTGTTATCTTCAGCAAAATCAGCAAAAGAAATTGCCGTGACAAACTAAAACGCTGCTGAAATTCCCACTCCTTTTGATGTTCCTCTCAAACGAACTCGCCAGAGATGCCAAAGCTGTTTTGCCAAACGTAGTCGTCGAACCCAACACGACTGCGAACTACCGTAAATTAACATATCTAGATACTTACAGAAACCTCATCTCGTGATGCCCACATCAAGCCCGTTCCCAACGCTAATGACTGGCGTTTGATCTCCCGAGAGGAGTGATTAGCATGATTCAACAGACTGGGCCGAAGTCTCGAGGGCACACACGACCCCAGAACAAGACGTGAACGAGTTCGCGAAGCGCAAAGAAATTGTCTTAAATTTTGGTTAGTCACGCGGCCGGCCGGCCGGCCGGCCGGTCGCTCGAAACAGACATAAGAACTTAATTACACAATGCCACTAACGACTTGCATATATTTTGCTCCGAAGGAAATGATGACAGCGAAGAATGGAGGCGAGTGGGGCGACAGCGAATGGATACAGCGTATTCGCAAAGAGGCTATCGCGCCGATCATCTGAGAGCGTCCTACAAAGTCGTCCACCACAAAGGAGCCGCGCCCAAAAGGCGATCAGGGCTACACAAAAGGCCTCGTGCGCGGTGCCGCCGCCTCCGCTGCACAAAGGGCCGAGTCACTTTGCGCTGACGTCACGGACGTGGGGGAATTAAGATGGAGTATTCGCGGAGTTGTTGCACGGCACTGTCCTATGTGCAACATTCCGATTGATTGATTATTTCAGGTTTTCAGGTCCGTCAAATGCTTAGTACCGTAAGTGCAGTGCATGCTTAATCTCATGAGATGGCTGTGTTCTTCCCCACTGAGTAGTGAGATCCGGCGCCGACTTATTCGTCGGCTTTCGGGGCACCGCACTGGTCGGTACAAGCTCTAAGCTCCCGACTGGTCTCCCGACATGTGTGGTAGTGTTGTGCACGTAAGCATAAGGGCGTGGAAGAAGAGCGACGAAGAAGAGCTAAGAAGAAGAAGGAAAAATCGCACGCGGTGATTAGCGTACTGCTCTGGCATTTGCATCGTGTTGATCGGAGAAATGTCAGAAAACTATCTATCAGAGTAGCCGACGTCTAGAATTCTCCTCCACACAGCAGCTGAATCCGTTCTAGCTAATTAGCTAGTGTTGAAAATACTGCGCCGTCGGAAGACTCCACCGTAGTACCTTCCAGCCGGGGCATTGCAGTGACATCAGTTGATGTCCTGAGCCACCTCGGCCGGTGGTACGTTCCGAGAACCGAGTAACGGTTGACAACAGTAAAGATAACATAAGAGATCTGATGTGATCAAGAAGAAAGTGCACCGAGAAAAATACGTATTTGCAGCCAACGGATTCCTGTACGCTGCACAGAGGTACAGGGTAAAATAAGCATCCATCAGGTATTTAGTTTGCTCCAGCACCGTAGACGTTCATTACTGAAATTCTCATCCCAATACACTTAAATCAGAAACAAGTTCAATCTAATATTTCTCGGATTTCATCAAGAATATTCATTCCAACTAAGCTAACGCTGTTAGAAGTTTTATATTTTTTCTTAATACGTGTGTAAACCGGTCTCGATGAGCAAAGGACCAAAAAGGATTTAGGAAACTTAAAAAAGAGGGAACTTATGTACATTATAGTTAAAAGTTAAAACAGAACTTTCTAATTTTAAAAATATAGGGTAATTTTTTTCTCAAAAATGAGATGCTTAAATTCTGACGGTAACCCTACTTGAAGAAACTATTCTAAATGTAACTGGTAAGTACATGCGCTTGTATGTGTGTATGTGCTTAGATCTTACATGTGCACGCTAAAGGTTTACCAACTCACTTCCACTTTCGTGGAAGGCCCGGGTCACCTTAATTTTCGGATAAGCTTAAATAAAATTTTCACAATATGGAGTATCTGTGTTGAAAATAGCATTTGTTTGTTCTAATTTTTAGAGGTAACCAAATCCTATCTATCGGTTTCGAACCTTTCTCTTCATACAGGATAACTTAAGGATATCATGTCACAATCCATCATTTACAATTGCTCTGTCAACAGCAACGTTGCGCTTAGTATCTCTGGCGAGGGCGAGAGTTTATTTATTAGAATGGAGTAAATCAACCAATCTACCTACTGAGACATTGTTTTTGATATCTGGATGATTTGCATCTGCTCATACATGTAGATTCTGTCAATTGATCATATTTCTTTGCATGTTGTTAAAAATTTAAAGTTAAAACTTTTTAGTAAGAAAATCTCAACTTACAATCACTGCACTTACGAGACAAGAATTAATATATTCTATTATTTATCGTTTATGTCTTATCAATAAGAAAATTCAATTGTTGGAATTTTGCACCAAAAAATGGAGGAAATCTTTTATTTACTCATCCTTTCCACCTTTCTAACGAGATGTTTCATGTGTTATTTCATCAGAAATATATTTTCGGAATGGTCACTGTAGATATGCCAACCTTTTCAACTTTGATGCCAGAACTTCAAGTAAAAGTGTTGGGAAAATCTAAACCTAAGTGCAGTAACACAACTGAATAGAGAGCAAGATTCTCAGTATTTATTACAATGAATTTATAACGTGGTAACGTTGACGCCTTACTGTAGAGAAAATGTTATAAACGTTTTCTTTATCCAACTGATAAAGTTAAATGCACGCTAATATCACTTCCCCTTTTATTTCTTATTCCGCTCTCTTCCATCCAACGCATATCCTTCAATTTACTTACGGAGTGGCACTGGTTATTTGTAAATACTTCAGCAATTATTAAACTATGTGGTATTTTCTCAACTCTGAAGTGCAACTACTAAGTTAACTTTCCTCACAGTGAGAATCACTAAGAAAGCCAATGTCGTTTACAGGTGGTTTTTTGAGGTAGCTAGGTTTCGGCCGACCAAGCCTTATACAGTATATTGAGATATTCATAAAATGCTTCTAACCATTCAAAAATACTAAAATGACGTTTTTATATCGAACACCGTTCAATACCCATTTTTGACAGTATTTTGAGAAATAGTGAGAAGCTATTCTGAAACCGGATGTGCGGATGTACCGCAACTAAATATGAAATATTCGCAAGATGAAATTACGAATAAAAAACCTCGTATTCCCAACTACGTGACAAGTCACTTCTTCCTCAGCAATTCCACATTTTTGTCTATTCAGCAATAATTTATACCGAAGGGAATTTTGGCAAAAAAACACGTCGAAACCGAGGAAAAACACAAAACGGAAACGGCATGGCGTGCGATGACGCATCCTGAGTGCCCACGTTCGCCCGCTCGTCCGACACCTCATTATGCAGCTAACGGTGCGCGGCCGAGATCACAGGCGCCGGCAGACGCGTGTTACAAGCGGCGTGAAGCGTGATGCGTGTATCACTCGCGGCTACGGCCCAGAAGCCACGCTGTACTGCCCGACGCCGTGCTCCACGGTGGCATAGCCAGGGCGCACGGCGATTGGGACGATTATGACATTAATCTAGACCAGTGTTGCCAAGGTCGATGCCACGAGCGGAAGTCCATGGCATTAGTGTCACGACGAAATCGCCCCTCCACGCAGTTCACTACCTCGCCACCAGAGACGAGGTCTTCCCGACGCTAGTGGCGCAGAGAACCTCGGGGCATGCTACGGAGCCACGACGCGTGACACTGCGGCCTTGACACCACTGATCTAGCCTCCAGACATTAATCTAGTCCTAATCACCGCACTCCCTGGCTATGTGATCGTGGAGTTCGGCGTCGGACAGTTAATATTAATATTAATAATAATAACTAATATTAATATTATTATAGCATCTCGGGTGGCTTGTGAGCAGTGTACTAGCTTTCCGTGAGGTGTGTCCTGATTTGACTCCTGGTTGGGACAAAAATTAATCTGAAGCTTTCTAATATAAATCGTCTCAGTTTCTATAGATGTGTGATGAACGACGAAGCTCAGACAAGTCAAATAAGCTAGGAACGATGATACTCACTTGGCCTGCATTCCATTGCAGTTTGATAGACTCCGGGAGATCTACATACTGAGTCTTCATTTCCTTGCCTTGTATTTCAACCTGAGATTTCTGAAGTTCGTAATCGTTATGTCAAACAGATTGACTTGCCTGATTTCTTTTTGAAACAAAACAACAGTAAAAATTGGTAAAAATCACGGAAAAAATCATTCTGCCCGATCACAAACGATAAGATCGATTTTTCAAGACGTTATATTTATGAAAATTATATTATACAACATAAATAAAAAATGTGGTTCACGGTTCAGGCAATTTAATTAAATTTATTTTAAAAAAACCTCTTGGGACTGACTGTCTTGGTACGCCACACTTGAATTCCGGACGTTACAACTCGCAAACCTTATCCGTCTTATGAACTCTGTTGTTAGAAACGATCTAAAAAGTTAAAAAAAGAAACATTAACTTCATTATCAGCCCTTGAGTGTAATTTATGAAAAGTAACAACGCATTAAGAAGAGCAGTTTCTCATAAAAGGTACCTAAAAATAAACGAAAATATAATAAAGGAAATATTTCTTCAAAATTCATTAAAAAATGACTATTGAATTTCCGTTCTTCCGCGCCCGGGGGGACAATAGCCATTTTTAAATCAAATAAAAATCCAAAGTTTCAAATACAGAAGGTAGCCGAAAATGCACATCTAATATCCTGTAGTTACAGTCATGATTTTTATATGTTGGCAACTTCTTCCATGCATCACATACACTGAAGCAGGTCTTCTACATGCGGTCCGCGGGTATAAGAAGATCAATTCAAGCGTTTCTTTTTTCGTCCTTCCATTTTCGAGCGATTCCCAACACGTCGCCCGAGGCAACAACCCCACTCACCCCCCTTAACTCTGCTTCTAAGTCTGGACACCCCGGGAGACATTCCATCGCACCTCAGCGAGAAAAAAAAAAGCCTTTCACTCACGCGACTTACGACTCACGGTGTACCACAAGGTTCACCCGCTTGCGACCCACCCTGTGCCAGCCGCTCGGCCGACACGTCAAGAGCTCGTTAGGCAGTTGTTCGTTTCTCTCTCTTGCTCGTGTCATGATTTGATGTTAGACCGCGCGCACCTCCCCGCCCCACTCCGCCCCCTCCCTTCCCCGCCCCCCCCGCCTCGCCCGTGCGTCCCCCTCCGCGCCCCGCCCACCGTCCGCGCGCCCTCAAATCAATACGGCGCCGCGCGTCGGGTCCGACGCCCCTGGTCGGCGGCGCCCTCACTTTTCATTCGCGACGCCCACGCTTTTGCCCGCGTTGTCCGCCAGGAGCGCTTCCTGTCCCGACGCCCCCGCTCCCAACTCGACAGCGCCCCGCTGACGGATGGTGGCGCATTTCTCAACTGACGAAACGAACCCCGCCGGCGGAATTACTTCAATTATCGTGTTTTTGCGCGGGAGCCGCACAAAGCATGTTTGACGCAGAGGAAATGGTTTCGAGATTAAATATATTCGGCGGTACTTTTTTAGCTTTACGTTTCGAAAAAAAAAAAATATCGCCGACGTGTCGAAAAACACGTGTCAAAACATCCCTCGAATATGCAAGTTGTTCCGGCTGGCGAGATTTGGGTCGACTGTTGATACAGGCCGCTTCGCACGTCTTCGAAACCTAGAAGCTCTCCGTTTGGCGCTGCGCTCTTGACATTCTGCGGAAGAGTGGTTTGTGTTGAGGGCGCACTTACACGTCAAAAAGTCGCCCCCTACAAATAAAGCGGCGAGCGCACACGACACGGTGGGACCGCACGAGGCTTTCCTGTTTGTGCACGTGAGCCCCGTCGGTGACTTTAGCGGAACAACAATGAGGGAATGGTGGTCACACAAGATCGCAGCTGAAGTTCTGGGGTTCCAACTTCCATGGTGGCGGATTTTTGACACCAGCTACATAGCTACGTTGAATTCAGCCACACACTGGGAGAAAATTATAGCGACGGGCAGATTTGGTCCGTAGTTTTGTGTGTTTCAACTGGTTAATTCCACACAGTACCTTAACAAATGGAACAAGAACCCCGGGCGATCTATCTGTAACTCTTCTATCCTTCTCTCCCCGTAGCCAGACGGTTACTCACATGCATTACACTTCATGTCCGAAGCTTAGAGCTAGGCTGGAGCGGTGCCTCGCTAAGGAAGATATTTAGTAGGGGAACCCCCCCCCCGCCCACATCGTGTAGGTAGGTGACAGCGCTTTCCAGCATGTGAGAAACACTTCCCGGATATAAAATCTACTGCATTCACGGGACTAGTGACATAGTAATTGACGCTCTAGGAAACACTAAATAGTCAAACTACCTTGCAACTGCCGGTTGCAGCTACTTTAACAAATAACATTGTCACGAATCACTGATAATCTAGCTCTGTTTCCTCAATGATTACACCATGTTGTTTTCTGAATCCTTTTAATTCTGGAGATTTGCCACGATAGTCAGTTTCCATGAGTAGTATTACCACAGAGGAAATAATTTATTTCCTCTTTGGTATTTATAGGTTTTCTCTATAGTATTTCCACATTATTTACAATTTTCTTTGATCTCCTTTATGCTCCTTGTCATCACTGTTTGAATCACGACTTACATTTTTCTCATGCATTTTTTTGTGTCAATATATCAACAGTTTTCCACAAAACATTTTGAGTTCTCAATTTGAATTAAGTCATGCTGTAAACTAGCTAATCCGAAGTTATCATTTATTTAAGTGTCAATTTCATTTTTGAAATATTTTAATATTTTTTAGTCACTGACCTTGTTTATTACACAGACATCTAGAAGCGTAAAAGCGATGAAGATGAGAAAATATGCAATGCATGCGAATGTCAGTATGATATTCTACTATTGACTTAATTCATGTTCCCTAAAAAAAATTTTGCTATGGTAATACTGGTGACTTAGTGCGGACGTATATTAGATTTGCAGTTCAACCATTTTCATCTATCATCTTGGTTACGTTCCCAGTAGATATATGGAGATGCAAAGTTTTCCGATGATTATCAACCGCAACCAATGTAAATGAAATAATAATCACGTTCGCATCACGTTTTAATCTTTAAGATCTTCTTACTAAATAACTATTGTAATTTGTTTCATAAAAATCATAGTTAATGTGTTTTCTTTAAGTGCAATATCAAACTATTAACACACACTGAGTATTAATTCAAATTATTTGATAAATATTTTCATCCAACGAAAATGAGCGTAACGACAATAACAAACCAACATATTCTGCGATGTGATATAACATTTTAGGCTGTTTAGGCATTTTAGGCGAAGATATAAATTCTAGTTACTGTCACCCACTATAATTTGATTTTTATGAATTGTATGTTTTGAGATACCAACAGCAGATTCATATGTCATCGTGAGTATCTTCACGTAACTTTCTTGTTAGCTTCATTAATGTGTCACTATGCGAAAACTATGTCACTAATGCGAAATGCATCCGACTTTACTCTAGTAATCCATGCGAAAGTAAAACATTTTCATGAACAATCAGGCTGACATGCTTTTATTATATATAAAGGACTAGTTTTATTCCTACGAAATAGCTAATAACTATTAAAGAACTACATTTTTGCTTCCATAAACTAATTGAACAATTTTCAAAATTAATAATTTGTAATGTTTTACTGATATCTAAACCCACAAAATTGCGACAGATTTAATCATTTGGATTTGGATAGAATGAAAAATCCGAAGACTATTTTATTCATATTATAGAAATAATCGAACGGTATCTTCCGGACAATTAATTGATTTTTCAGAATAAACTCAAAGATTCACGCAGAATAAACTCACAACAAAACACACAGAATCACTCAAGAGTGCTCTCTGAGTGAATCTGCTTGTTTTAAAATGTATTATACGTCCCAGAAGAATGGAAGTTTCAATACGTTAATGGTTGCAAAATCTTAACCACTGCAGACCATGATAGCGTAATCTTACCACGTCAATTTCAAAATCTGCTGCTTCCTGCTACACGTGCATTTGATAAACATGGCAGTGGCCATACCACAGGCTGCAGATCCGAAGACGTTAAATGATTTTCATGAGAAATTTTGACAAGGTTTGATTACATTGTCCCTTCCAAAGATTTCTACCAATTCCGCCGTATGCACTGGATAACAGGGAGGACACATTTGGATCACTTTTATCTACAAAACAGATAAAGATCAAATATGAAAGCACTTTAATTGACTATGTATCGGTCGGCTACTCAGCAATGTAACGTGAGGGGGAAAGGACGAAAATTCATATGTGATAGATGGAACAGAATAAATGTGTGTCGATGGTGGTGGAACGAATTGATTGAGAACAAGAATATCCCATAAACGTGTAAAGAGAGACAACTACTCATGTAAATATCTTCCGTACAGTGGACTGACCTTCGGTTTCCGGCTATGGGCAGTGATTGCTCTAATATTCAAATCAGATTTTTCCTCTTAGCGATAACTCGGCAGAGGAAATACTTACTAACCTCTATTTTTCTTAATATCTGAATACCTCGTATTACTTTCCCTGCAACGCATGTCAGACCGCAGGCTAGAGGGGCGGATCCAACGTGAGTAGAGTGAGGTGGGGTCTATTTACGATATTCATGTTCTTGTTTATTTCATAACGATTATAAATTTTCGAAAATTCAGATAATGCTTCATCAAGAAGTAGATATGACATTTTCATTTATCAGGTATGGATGGGACTGTTTTTCGCACCCTCAGCTCTAAAGTTCCACGGATCATTTATAGTACCTAAACCTTCATTTTTGCAGCTTAGGTTGTAAATATTTTTGTTTTAGTGTCTATGTTGAGAAGTAAAGAACGTAATGCCAATATATAATACAGAAACAGTAAATGAAACCTTTATTGACCAGTTTTATATTGTAAATTAAAATCAATTCCATAATCAACAAATACAGAATTTAGTTTCAAACGTTAACAATTTGAAACATTATTAAAAGAAACTCATGGAACTGAAACCTGAGTTTATTACCCGTACTGCGACTGGGTCTCTAGCGGATTGTTTTTTACTTCACTTTCTTCCACTTCATTTTGCGATGACACTGTTATTACTTTATTAAGAAGAATCATACAGGGAGTTTTATTTTTATTCGCTAGAGAATCTTCTAAATATTTTTTCCGAAGACTCATGAAGTCTTCCAACGTTCTTCAGTTTCAAAAGTGCAGTTGATTTAATATATTTTCTGATATCAATGTATTATTTTATATTTAGAGTGGTTTTCAGCATTGACAATTTTGATTATAAAGTCGAAGAATTTACTGTCTTTGTTTCAAACTCATTGTATTAGTTAGTAATACTATAATGCAAAATAATTTAATAACAGAAACAAATCTAGTCATATCTTCAAGAAGAGATATGCCAAAATAACATCTTCATTTACACCAACATTATTTTCATTTCTCCAATTCCAGAACGCCTTATATTCTTTTTCGTATATTCCTTTTGACTTTTCTAGAAAAAGATTGGAAACTGTCATTTCAGCTTTTTGTTGAATTAATTTTAGGATTATTTTAGAATATGTATGCGTAAATAGGCCGTTCATGCACTGCACAGTACTCTTATACTTTCAATTGTTTAAAATATTAGATATAGAATGTAGCATTGACAACATTTGAAACAATGAGAAGTACGAATAGAATTGTTTAAGTTAAAATTGCAAATTAAGTAAACTAGTTTTAAGACATTACAAAAAATATTGTATGTACTTCTGTCGTAAAGTGATTTTTTCTCTCGGTGGATAGGGAACTTTGCTTGAAAAAGTACGCCTTCACAGACTTCATATATAAATTACTACTTCGTTTATAGTTTATTGATTGGAAAGTTGCACTTTGCAGGCCCCTTAGGGCAATTCCACATAATTGACACATATTCCAAACAATGATGTGACATGAATGAATATGGCTGCCTCATTGTGAAAAGTTGAGAATGAGAGTGTTTCGAACAGGTGTATATGAGTAAGCTTCCATGAATTCGCGCCGACAAATAATACACGCAACTCGTACACAAGTGACTTTCACAAACGCATTTCTAAATTCAAACTTTTCAGTTGGGAGTTCAAAACTCATTTTCTGTACTAGTTGCTAAGACAAATAAAATAAATAAATACTTACGTAAATATCTCTTATTGGACCATTTCTTATTGTACCAGTCAAAATAAAACATGCTTTAATGAATAAGTAAAACTTATTTTAGGTTTTGTCCAATCTTCCATACTAAGTTAACCTTCAAAAGGAAACTAGCATGATCTCCTTCCCCATGTTTGAGAACCGATGAGGACTTTCTTTCCATTTGATTTCAATGATCTCCGTAAAGCAATACGAAAATTAAAAAATATCACTAATTTATTTTTATGAGTCTAATACTTATATTTCATAATTGTTTAAATATTTGAAATGCATACACGAATTATTATTCAATTGAACCTGTGGCAAACATAGCTGCTGCGAATATTGCAGTTATGAAATATTCGAAAAAACAAAAACATTTTTCCCTCAGACAGTGAAATTAAAAAAACAATGAGATACCTAGGTAAAAAACTCATTGTCTCTTTTTCCATTAAAAGCCCAGAAATTTCGTAAACGTTTTGTCAAAAGGTTTGCGAAAACGTCAGTTACTGCATGGACTATTTTCTAATGTTGAATAAGATCTATTTGTAGTGCAGAACAGAATTGTAATTAAAAGAACATTAATTTTAGGTCTCATGCATGTCTAACTTGACCCATCGGTTTCATTGGACTGACGCCTGTCAAAGTCTGAAAATGTAATTGTTAACTGTACAAACGTATTCTTTTTTGTGTTATTCCTAGCGATGCTATCTCCAAAGCAAAAATCAAGCTGAACTTCGTTCAATATACATCGCATTTTCTTTTTTGACCATTAATCGTCCTAATTATTTCTTTTAAAGAAATTCCTTTGTTGTCCTCTTCACCCAATGAATCTATACAATCGAATTGTAAACAAATAATTTGGGATGTCTTCGACAAATAAACATTGCATCAATACTTTTCGTTCTTACATGAAGTTACATGAAGTTCTTCAAGAATTCAATCTCCCGCTCAATCAGAAACTGTGCGTCCAATTCCTAAACGGTTTCAAAATTCCCAAGTTTCAACATATTCCGGGCTTCCGATTACATTTTGTGTACTTCAGCTCATCTGGCTTCCCTTACTGTGACTCGGGTAATAAGAAACAAAAGCAAAATATAGAATAGCTAGCAAAATATAGAATTTTAACTAGAATTAGAAAGAATTTCTTGTTCAGTGCGATTTTATGCTATTAAACGCAAAGAAATATTAGAATTTTTACCCACCACGTGGATAGGTCTGTATTACGAGACGTGTAAAGAAGAAGTCTGGTCATACAATAATTGGAAAACGGCAAACGTCAGCTACAGCCTAGCTCAACAGGAACCTTGTCATATAATAAATATATTTCAGAAAATCAATAAGTTTTTTATTTCAAAAATATTTAGATAGGTTTCAAGATGTAGGTATTCCGGACTGAAATCCCCCTCTCCCTCTGCAATACTTTCATGATTCATTCCGGATCCGGATTTTTCACATTAGACAGCGCGACAGGTAGGATGATCGCCAGTTGAAAGGATGAGAATACTAGAGGCGGGTGCCCTGATCAATAGTTTATCGATCAATATCTAATGAATACCGGAGTAATACCATACAGGGACTACAGAACGCGTTGTTCCTTTCCTCATCCTTGCCCCCGCCTCTTTCCTTACGCACACATGTACACACACACTCACACGTTGGGATATCAGTCAGGAATTTGTCCCACCTGGGGCGGTACCCCTGTCAGAGATCTTTGGAGGGGGAACGCGAAAGCCATCGTGTAGGTCGGCGCCGAATCTCAAATTCTAGTGAAGGAGGAACAGTGACACTTCCCAGGATACAACATGTACAACATTTACGGGACTAATGATCATAGCTGTCAACCCGAAAATATAACTATCATTCAGTCAATCAATTATCAATCTGGAACTACCCCTCTTCCGTTCCGATCCGAGGAGCGCTATTCCGCAATAGGCGCACCTCCCGCGACGCGACGCGACGGTCCGATCGCCCATGAAAGCGTGCGACTAACTTCGCACACGCCCCGCGCAGAGCGCAGCACCTTCCGTCGGCGCGGCTGCAGCACGCAAGACCCCGCCACGGATGGCCGCAGGGTGTGCCATCATGGCCGGCAGCCATAAAGGCAAGCGGCGCGGCGCGGCCCGGCCTGGCCCGGCGTGCGGGAAAGGAGCAAAAGAAGAAAATTACGGTTGTTTATAGCCTCGAAATAAAATAAAGCACGTAAAAAACTACTATGAAATTGCTTACTTCGTATTTCTTATTACAAGGCGGCTGAGACGCGGGGATCCGTTTGAGAAGGGGGGAGATGGCGTACAATGGTCTGAAGCAAGCCCAAATGCGCGCACAGGCAAAATATTTTTTTAAATTATTTATTAAGGAATTCAAGAAACTTTACACAACTCAAAAATTATTGCATTTTAATTATTTATTAATTTAATTAATTGTATTTAGAAATATCTGTATACTTCAAAAACTGACTTTTCACAAATAGGCATTTCGGAGAAATGTATCTCCCTGCTCTCTGAACAGTTATTACATTTATGTACGATACTTCCTAATTTTTATCTAAATATTTTTTTTTAATTTAAAGAAGTTATATATACACCGTACAAAATGGATTTCAGAGTGGTGAAGGGTATTCCATATTCACTTTCAATTAATTAAGCGTACAATATGCCAAAACTCTCATTTTTACGTAACTAATTCATGAACGTGAACGATTTAAGCCAAAATAATAATTTCCCTTCTGAAAATGTTTATTCTAAACTTCATTGTGAGTAGTGGAAGAATCGCATAATATTTTTCACTATTTTCATTATTATATGATTTCAGAAGTGTTTAAAATAATATATTATTATTCTTGTGATAATGTACTATTTGAAACCGTTTTAGTTTCTTCGTAACTACGAACTCATTAGAAGCAAGGCGTTCCTACATGAGAATAGATTATTCTTGACGACATGAATGGAATTTCATTACCGAATTAATGAAGAGGAAAGAAACACGCACCGAATTAATGAAGAGGAAAGAAACACGCACCTAATTGTCCGATTTTTGGACACGTAATATTTGTATATGTTATAAACACAATTAAACATTTATTTCTTTAAAATAATTTATTGTACACTTGCAGATGGTTAAATTCATTTAGAGTCGCGCGCGCTCTTTGAGCCGTTTGTGTCCGCACGCGACCACTGTGCAGCGGCGCGGGACTGCGCTGGCCCTCCATGCGCCGACTGCCGCCGCGCGCTTAACTGCATTCCAATTTGGGCGAAATTATCCGCCCCCGTGTCGCAGATCGCCTACAGGGAGCCTAATGCGCAGATCTGCCCCCACGGAAAGTAATCATTTCGGGCGCTCTTTGACGCGCGCGCTCCTTGCGGAAAGCTTCATACAACGCACGGGGCCCGCTGAGTACTAGAGAGGTTGCTTCGGGGTCGAGTGTTGGAACAGGTCGCTGTTTATGTTGGCAGGAAGGCTTGCGTGGCGGTGGGAACCGCAGAAGTGGGATGTTTGCGGGTGGTTGTGCATTGGAGGGATTGTGTGATTATAGTCGTCCACGAATGTTGCAAAGAGCCCGGTTTTGGTCAATAAATTTCAGACTATAATGTGCACATGAAAGAGTATTTGTTACTAGCTGCTACATCATTAAGCATATTATTGATAATTCGTGATTCAAAATCAATAGTACTTCTTTGATGACTATTTTATACATAACGGTTACTCATTTAGTCAAGAAATTAATGTACTGCAATGTCCCCAGGATATTTTAAAATTAATCTTTGATCTTAAGAATTATTTTCATGAATGACGAACTGTTTCCTGCTCCAAAACTAGTCAGTGTTTTAACATTTTACATCGTGGTCAGTGAAGTGCAATTATAAAGGATTAAATTTATTTTAAATTAAATTAATTGACAGAGACATTATTTTGTGGTAAAAACATAGAATGGGACTGTTAGCGAGTGACTGAAATAGAATGTACTGTGTGATTATAACAATTTACAAATGTTACGAGTGTATATTTAGTCAATAAATTTTTTCTTTAAATGTGCGTAATAATTAATACTTGTTACCAGTTTACAACCATGCTGTCATTAAAAATATAAATATTATGAAACTTTTAACTAATTTTTTCATATTTTTACGTATGTTACTTTTTTTATTCTAGAAATCAACTTTTATGTTTTAAATCTTACGTGATACTTTGATACTAATCTCCTAGCATTAATTTTATTAATAAGTATACTCACTCTTTCCACGTTTAAAATCTAGGATATCTGGTCAGTATCTCACTACATGGTCAATGATTAAGAAGTCTTCTCAACTGTATATTATCTAACATGAGGCAGAAAATGGAGATCTCTCTTGATAAATGGCATTGCTGAACGGCATTCACAAATTCATCTCATACTGAAATATTTAGTCACAAATTATTTTCATAATTCAATTTTTCTAGCATTTAATTTCAGATTCCATTTTACATTTTATATCACTTCTTTCCCTTACGAAAAGCGCCATGATATGCAGGTTGCCGACTGTCGCCTGACGTAATGTGCCGATCGTCGAATTTAAGTATTGTGGTTCAGTAATCTACAATCTTATTATTCACTTCATTATTCTCCAAACCTTGAAACTATTGTTCAAAACCAATAGCCTAAGCAATCATCATCATCATTGGGTAATGAAAGAATACATAAAAACTACTACATCTTCTCAAGCACTGCCATTTACCTGACTGCAAATAAGTAACAAAAGCTGATACACTTCTTCAGTTATTTCTATCTCAAAGTTAGTAGTATTGATTTTGTTTGTAAATTTTTAACTGAATGACGCATAAATTAAATATTTGGCTACTTTTTTGTCACAAGTACCCAATATGACAAATATTTTGTAAAAATGCTAAAATATCAAGCCCCTGATGCTGAAACTTTTATTCGGATGTATTGAGCTTCAAGACATATTCTTTAGAAACAACGACGATTCTTTCGGGAACTCTACAGGTATAGCTCACACGATCCAAAACAGTCAGTTGTTGTAAAATTGTTTTGATTTGCGAACAACGTAATTTATATAGAAAAACATTCCTAGTTAATAGTGATGAAGGAAACAATAATCTAATCCACTTCCCCCAAAAAAGACACAACTAACAAACTACGAAGCAGGAGTCCCGTCTCCAAAGCGCTTCTGCAAGCATATTTGTTCGAGAAGGGTAACTTCCACCATTGGAATAACACGGACCAACGGTATGCAGTAAGCATTCCCACCAAATGCAGTAATGTATTATTTGTGCACTTGGGAACCGTGGGTGGCGGCGTCTTTTGAAGAAGCTGAGGAGAAACTAAGAGGTTCATGCGCTCTGTAATAACTCCCGAAGGAGAGGGTCATGTGCGCGCCAGACGTGAGTATGATTACCTCATTTTGTAATCCTCTATCTTACCACAGACGGTACCGTCATTCTCGGTTTCAACCAGACCTCCTCACCGCAAAACTCTGAAGCCCTGTTCTGTTCTCATGAACTTTGCAGTCCATCTGTATGCCAATTAAACTTTCGAGTTGTTCTCTAAAGAATGTAGACCTTTTTTCTCAGTCATCATAAATTTGCCAATCGAAATCTACGTTGATATTTTTGACTTTTTTTTTCAATTTCCAAATTTTGTAACGTAAAAGAAATTCATTGAACACCACTTTAAGTATTTACATTTTTAGAATGTATCGACCAAAATCTCTTACAAATATTTCATTTATGTACACTTCGATATTTAAATATGAAAGAATGTGCTTCATTATGTGTCGACACAGTCTTGTTGAATAAGTTCTTGTTTATGAATTTCTGGATTCATAAATTCTTGAACTAACCATTTCTTTGTGCTTGTATACTGTTAAAAATACAGCTTTTACCCTTTTGAAAGAGTTAGTTCCCTTAGTCTTCAAAATTAAATAATCTATAACTCAACCAGTATATTCTGCTGGAAATTTCAAATACAAGATATGTAAAGCTAAAAAAATGTTATTTATTAATGACAATCTAAAAAAACATAAATTCATTCATTAAAAATCATATTAACTATCCAACAAAAAATATCAATCTCGTGATGATAGCATTTGAGCGCGACTATTTTCAAGTTAACAGAAAATACCCTCTTAATGGAAAATGGCATCTCAGAAATATTTTTCTCTAGTGTCCGAGTTTATATTTGCAGTCCACGGCATGCTCGGCGTGTATTTTTTATTCCTGTAACACCCATAGACAGTGGCCGGCTTTCAACACCTGTTTTACAAACGGAAATATATAGAATTTGGAAATTTAGTCATGACCTTTTGACTCGGTACGGGTTCACATAGTTTTTGCCCTGACACCACATAGATTGAGTGTCAGGGAAGAAAAATACATGAAAGTGTACCTTAAGAAACAGTCAACCCCATCGATTTTCATATGCATGAAAAGTGTTGTTTTTAAAAACGAATTATGGAAACTTCTTTGTACCTATAAAATTTTCTTTCACTCAGTGGAAAATTGTTCAAACATCTCATTCTACTGCCGGCATTGTTTGTTTAAACGTGGCATCTTTTACTGATCCCTTTTTTTTAAAGATTCCTTCCTTCACTTGTAATGAATGGATGAGAAAATTTACAGAGAGATACTGTAAATATTCCTTAGCCACCATCTTCATCAAGCAATTAGCCCTAGTTTAATTGGAATAGAATGAAGAAATATCATTTTTGGATGAAAAGGAAACATTGAATCTACGTTTAAGAGATATTTTCGCTCTATGTATTTCTGATAACTAGAGCAACTGATCCACAAATATAGTGAGGAAGCAAAATGTAGTCTCCATGTGTTTTCATTAAATCAATATTAACTTTCCAATAATTTTCACTGGTTTTGACAGTAATATGCAGCTTCCAGTTATGACTTCATAGTTTCATACTTTTCTTATCAATTCGCTGAATGCCCGGAGGTATTTAAATTTGCATTTTGATTAAGAACTGCTCTTAAGTATCGCTGAAAAAAGTTGATAAGGGCAGCTATTCGAAGACACTGAACATATGTGGTATAAATGACATTGTCATCTCTCTCTTGACAATTATACGAGCAGTTTAACCCTCCGGCGGGCGCGTCCCATTATTTCCCACCAGCAGGCTCGTGCAGCGCGTACCGCATTTATCAACTTCGAATTTCACGTCAATAGTTACTACTTTTGTTATTGAATGTGAATAAAATATTATTTACTTATGTTTGTATACATTTTATTTCACAATAACTAACTAATACCAAACTAAATAACAATATTCATAAGAATCTGATCCATCATTCGCTCCCTGTGTGTCTTGGTACGTGTTACATGTCGGGGAATGAATACGGTGCAAACGTGCCTCCTAACATGTCTTAGGAAACATGTTCTTTAATTTGAATTAGTAGTTAGTACTCCAAAATATGTGTTATAAAGCTCAATAAGAAAACAGCAGTAAGAATTCAAATGGATAAAATACGCAAATATTGTAGTTACATGACAAATCGCGTGCGGTACGGAATGCCGCAACCGTTGCAGTGTTCGGATTACTAATGAATAACGGTCGATCGGCAGTGTCAAAAATCGTGATTTGAGTGTCATCTGGTTGAAAATATAATGAATGAAGAATAACTATGAGCTGAATAGTGCCGCTAAGCACTCGCCGGAGGGTTAATAAAACTTTTTTTCCACTGACAACAGCACCTGATGAAGCGTCTATATAGTGATAGTTCGCACAGCCTCTACATGAAGATCTTGACTTTTCACCACATTCATAATTTAGTTTAATCCTAGAGTTATCTAAATTCAGTTTCAGTAACAAATATTTACATTATTTTTCTTTGTTAACCAGTGATTAAAACCGAGCACAACCCCTTGAGTGAGATAATTTTGCAGGATGAGTGTCAGGGAAGAAATATACATGAAAGTGTACATTTGCAACAGGAGAGGACAATATGATTCATATCTGCATTCCTAAACAGTTTTAATTCTATATCCGCAGCATTCCAGCATTATTAATGTGATTGTGCTATTTTTATTACCAGATCTTCCGGCACCGTACTCATATAAAGCCCAATCTCCGAAAACCATTGCCCGCAATGATCACAGCGTCTATAGCAGCCCCAACAGCACTTAGTTACAAGGCTTCCCATTGGTCGTCCCGCCCACGCCACAACGGTCGCTCAGCTGCTGCCTTTCTGGCCGCGAATCACCGAAGGAAGGCTTCACCACGGCGGCCATAAGGCGCGTACCCGCACGCCGGCGATTACTGATCACCTTCCAGGAAGCCCGACCTTCGACTCCGCAAGCCAGCGCCTCCATCGGCTAATGCCGTACTAAAAGCTAATACCTTCATTAAGGAATCCCATGCCCGCTAAAATAGTCATCATTTCGGGTTATCTGTTTATGTACTTAAGTGACCCTTCTCGGAGAGCATATGGCGATGATATCCTCTCTTCTTTGTCGTGCGTGACGTTTGGGGGAGTTGTAATTGGACGTAGAGATCATTTCAGGGATGATCCGAAAGTGTTTTGTGGTACGTAAGTGGCGGCAAAAGTGGTAGTAGAGATTAAATATTTATGCCTGCTCTGAAATTATATGAAACGAGGTTTGATTATTCTCGGTTACTGCATGCTGGAGATTCGGAGTCTAATTGAACGAGAACAAAGAGTCTCGATCGTGGTTAATGTAAATGGATTCTGACCCGTAGGATGTACCGAGAGTTAGGTAGCTCAGTGACTAACTTACCTTGTTATTTTGTGGCATTATATTCCATGTATTTCATTAGGTGCACTTTACTTAATCATCTTAATATAGAAATAAGCTTTTAATCAAGTTATAAAGAGTTACATTTTTTTTTCAAAATATCAAGTGAAAATTAAGCTTAGGATCTGTGTTCCGTAAAATTTTTGATTCATTCATTCATTCAGTCAAGAGTTTTGTGTACAACTTAACTATACATTTCCCGTGAGGGATGTTCTTCAATGTTGTTGTAAATGCTCTTATAAAAATAATGTAGATCAGAATAAGTGTTCAGCACTATTTACGAAAAATTACATAACAAAATACCCGTGTGTATATGTACAGAGAAAAATTTCGTGAAAATTTAGAGGTATTCCTAAATGATATGGCAAGGAATCATTATAAATCATTGTAAATTGAATAATCTCACATTACCAAAAAATGTATGAATTTATCTCACAATGACGATTGGAAGAACCACTGATGAATACCTGCTATAAACATTCGCAGGACACATAGCACAAGCAACAGAGGTACTAAGGCAACACAGAACTGGTACATACCACACTCATAAAGACATCAAAGCAGCTCGATCACTACCATAATGAGCAATGACAGAATACCGATGTATAAATATATGTTAAAAATGGTAAAGATCATAGAACATTCTAAATGATAAGACAAACAATCAGTATATAAAATGTATAATCTCTCTTGACCAAGTAATATGTCAAGTGTAATCCGAGTACTTTACAATGCCTGGCAAAGACCTTGCTATTAGAAAAAGTAATCAATTCAAACTCACTCGTAATCCAATTAGAAATACACTTAGGAGGAATATTCTCACGTGGACTTTGAGGCTATTGATGATCTATCGCATTCCTCTTAAATATGCTTTGAATCGATTAGCGCAGCCATTGAATTATGCCAATAATCATTCACTTACCTTACGCGTAATTATCGAAAACCCGTGCATCACTCTAATTAGAAAGCGCTACAAGCATTCGAGAAAGCCAGCCTCCCCTCGAAACCAACCAATATCATCAGGAAAGGTTATCCCACAATGACAACGGGAAGAACCACCGATGAATACCTACTACGAACATTAACAGGCACATCTTTAAGACTTCAAAGCAACCCGACCCCTCTCTCACAACGAGCAAAACTTTCTCCCACCCCACGCCGACACGCGAGTACAAATTTCCCCTCACGTCAAAACAGCGCGTCGTCAATCTCTCCACTTCGCGATTCGCGGCGGGCCGCGCCGCAGCATCCTCGACCCGGGCACAATACGGAAATTACGCAACGCCATTACTCGGCGCGTCCTCAGGCCGTCCTCAGGCCGTCCTCGGCGCCGGCGGAGGGAGGCAATTAACGCAGCGAATCCGACGAGTCAACATCTCACTCGGAGACAAAGGAGGAAGCGGCGGCGCTTTGAGGTGCGCGGCGCCATTGTCCCGGGCCTCGGGGCGCGGGGGTGGAGGGGGTGGGAGAGGGGAAAGGAGGGGAAGGGAGGGGGACTGGCACGGTGCGCAACGCGGGGGGCCGCTGAACGTGGCGGCGCGGCGTGACGAACCACGCTGCGCCGGTGACGAGCGCGTGGATTTTGGTGGCACGCAGCAAAATGTAGACGATGGAGGCTAATGTTCAAGATACACTTTGAAAGTAATTGTGTAGGAAGCTAACGTTCAAGAAACAAGTCAGCATAGAAAATCAAAAAGATTAAGAGTAATTCGGTTTCACGAACTTTAAGTTGAGCGATTTGTTCATAATTAATTTTAAATATTGTTGGAGTAATATTAAATGTAAATGTAGATAATATTTACATTTACTTCAATTTTTATTATACGAAACAAAATGGCCGATGTAAGTCGAATGTTTAGCACGAGTGGAGAGACCCGATATATTCAGTATTTCTATATAAATAGTTTTCTATTCTTGGGAACTGAATACATGGACACGAGAAAAAAAGATGACATATAATAGTGCCAAAGAATTACTAGTGGTACATTTGAGCAGATAATGAAACCCAAATTATATTGAGTGTGATTTTTTTAAATTTATTAACTATTGTTTTGTAAATGAAAGCAATATTTATTCACCATAAACTTTATTTCAATTTAATGAATCAATTTTCTGAATATTTCATGTGTTACGAGTTCAATTCTGGAGTCTCAAAGCACAACTGAGAAAATATTTGAGTTTTCAATTTCAGTGACACTATCTGCGCAATGAAAGAATATACGCTGAAGAGAGATTGCAAGACAATGAAGATTAAGACATTGAAGTAAGTTAGCTCTTCATCCCATTTCAAAAATAAGAACACACATTTCACACAAATTCACGTGATTACAAAGGAAATTTATTCAAATGAGAGCATATAATGACAGTCACATTGACATCGCATTATTATGACACAGTAATATTACACTTTGACGGGCAAAACTACAAGAGCTAACCTGGCGCATGATGGCGCAAATTTCCACCCAGAGATTACGAGTGACGGCCATTTATGCGGATAGCCCAACACGACTGAGCGCACGGTGACCGCAGCGGAAGGGGTGGAGGAGGCAGGTGTTCGGGGCGCTGCGTTGGCCAGGCAAACGACCAGCTCAAAAGAACACTGAAAAGCATCATTACGGGTGGAGTGGAGGCCCATCGTAATAACCGCTCGTGACATCAACCGATTGGCTTGTAAGCGCACGGCGCCCACGGCTTTGCAACCCGCGTTTCAAACGAGTGTGGCGGGCTGCAGACACCAGGCGCTGCAAAGGCCGTTTTTGAACATAAGAATAAAGACGACAATTGAATCTGTCGCGATAATTTGGGAGTGTTGGATTTTGTGGCATAGACATTTCGCTTAACATAGTGGATTAGATTTTGTGGCATAGACTGGTACGTTCATTGTAATAAATATGTGTTATTCTCGGACATTCCGAATCTGGGAGAATGACGGACATTCTGTTTTACCATATTACGTGTACCGAATTCTTGTAGTCATACGTGAAAGCAGGTGAACGATTTTAATGGGAATGGGAATGTGAAAATAACATAAGAATAATATTGGAGCAATGGTAAAGTGACAGGTCGAAAAACGGCAAAACCTGCTCTGAAATCGCTTTACAAGTATCTATTTTACATTTTGTGTCGACTGTCCGACTTTGCGGCTAGTTAGCGGTGTCCTTCACGGTTGGACCTACTTTAATTCCGACGACTTAGGGGGAAAGAGAGAAATGTGGCAAAACTGACGTATTATCTTTACCGTAAGTAGCCCGCCAGCTTGACCTTTTCTTGTAGTCATACGTGCCACAGAAACAGCCACAGAAACGGAAACGATTGTAAAGGAAAATTCCAACTCTACTTTTTCTTTGACCAGAAATACACTCCGGAATCACACCATAGGAAGCTAGTAAGCTATCCACGAGCCCTCCTAGAGACAAACTGCTTTTTTCACCACTTTAATGGATCGACTGCAATATAAACGTGACTCCCAGTGATGAAAGCGAGAGGTTTGACCACCACAAAATGTGTGACCCTAAATCAAGAATCGCAGCAAGTATCTTACCAAAAGAATCTGCTCATTTACACTGCGTGTTTTTTTCATTCACAAACTATGCCAGTGTTGTCCTTCATTGTGACTAGAAAGTGCGGGTTTTGAGTAACTACAAATAGAAGGGAATACAAACACGTCGTTCACCCTAATGAGATATTTTGCACACCCAAATCATAAAGGAAAGAATTTAGTGAAAAGGATACATACCGTGTGATGATCTTTGTAGGGGTATTCCCAAAATTTAATATTTTATCCAACATCATTAACCAATAATACGACGATTTAGTTATAATATTAAAACAAATGGATCTTAAACTTGCATATAGAAGAGAACAGTTAATATTCCGAGCTCATCATATGTGCGTAAAACATTGTTTAACAACGAATTTAAATATGATTTTATTGAACGATTTTCTCGTAACTGTTCATTCAGAGTCTAGGAAAGCAAGCATTCATGGGTAACCAAAATCAGTTATATTTCCATGTCACAAAACAAAGTAAAAAGTGTTCATAAACTATATTCCAACTCTGTTCCACAGCAAATTACACAAGGCGAAAAAAAATTGTTCTCACTTGGTTAGATGTCCAGAATACGAAGTTCTAAAACCAGAAATCATGTTGAACCCCACCGTTTATAACTCACATTCCCAGAACTTTGAGAATAATTTCCAAAGCTTAGAGCCCTCACAAATCTTCTCCCAGTCCCACCACCACCGAAGCTGTCGCCCCTGCCACCACTTCCCCCCCCCCCGAGGCGGCAAGTGCCGCGTCACCGCCCCCGCGCAACAAACGACGCGCGTCGCCGCGCCACGTCGCACCGCGTAGTCCATCCAGCGCCCCGGGCGGCGGCGCCCGAAACGAGCGTCGCGACGCCCGTTCGTCACCGCCCAAGGGCGGGCAGCTCCATGCAAATCCAGGGCGGACGCCGCCGCGCCGCCGGAGCGCCGCCTGCCGGAAGCGATGCGCGAAACGCCGCGCTCGGCCCCACACATCTCCATAATCCACAATGTCTTGCAGCCTCCCGATGTTCCGCAGCGGCGGTATACATGGATGGCGTGAGTGCCAATCCCATATAAGGAAACGCTCATTACATTCTTGCATTCTCCGTCCTCATGTATAAGGAAAAGAATTGTAACGCTGCAGCGAATATGGCGGCTATTTTTTATAACAAAACTCGTAATGTGGGTTCCTAGTACCGTAAAAATGTTAAATCTTGTTCCTATTTGTAGTAAATTATTTTTTTCTAAATTGTTCTGTAGTAAACAGTTATGTTTGTGGTTCCTTGATGGTGTAAATTGGTTAACGGCAATACTTCGGTCGGTTTGTCGGTCGGTTTGTCGGTCGGTTGTCGGTCGGTTTGTCGGTCGGTTTGTCGGTCGGTTTGTCGGTCGGTATGTCGGTCGGTATGTCGGTCGGTATGTCGGTCGGTATGTCGGTCGGTATGTCGGTCGGTCGGTATGTCGGTCGGTCGGTATGTCGGTCGGTCGGTATGTCGGTCGGTCGGTATGTCGGTCGGTCGGTATGTCGGTCGGTCGGTATGTCGGTCGGTCGGTCGGTATGTCGGTCGGTCGGTCGGTCGGTATGTCGGTCGGTCGGTATGTCGGGTCGGTCGGTATGTCGGTCGGTCGGTCGGTATGTCGGTCGGTCGGTCGGTATGTCGGTCGGTCGGTATGTCGGTATGTCGGTCGGTCGGTATGTCGGTATGTCGGTCGGTCGGTATGTCGGTATGTCGGTCGGTATGTCGGTCGGTATGTCGGCCGGTCGGTATGTCGGTCGGTCGGTATGTCGGCCGGTCGGTATGTCGGTCGGTCGGTATGTCGGGTCGGTCGGTATGTCGGTCGGTCGGTATGTCGGTCGGTCGGTATGTCGGTCGGTCGGTATGTCGGGCGGGTCGGTATGTCGGTCGGTCGGTATGTCGGTCGGTCGGTATGTCGGTCGGTCGGTATGTCGGTCGGTCGGTATGTCGGTCGGTCGGTATGTCGGTATGTCGGTATGTCGGTATGTCGGTATGTCGGTCGGTCGGTCCGGTCGGTCGGTCGGTCCGGTCGGTCGGTCGGTCGGTCGGTCGGTCGGTCGGTCGGTCGGTCGGTCGGTCGGTCGGTCGGTCGGTCGTCGGTCGGTCGGTCGGTCGGTCGGCCGGCCGGCTGGCCGGCCGGCCGGCCGGCCTGTCGACATCGTTAACTCCTAAACCATTATATTATTTTCTCTCACCATTGGGATTCCTCGAACAATCTGGCTCTGTCAATCGAAAACGGATTTTGATGCTGTGTGATCCCAGACGGGTGGACAGCGCGCACGAAGCAAGTTGATCTGGTAGATTGGAAGGAGAGGAAAGAGCAGGCCTTGCGAAATGAGTGGAAGGAATGGGGGGAGTGGGTAGCGTCAGCTAAAATGGGCGTATTAGGTAAGCGAGCGGAGCTTGTAGGATGGATGGATGGAAAGCGGACGGGGTGGGCGGTGCCGTGTCTGTAGATGTCAAGGCGGCAGAGCGGGTGGAAATTACTCCAAAATATGCTGAACAAAAGTCAACTAAACGTAAACCGAAATAAATCTAGGCGGCTTTTTGGCCAAGCTATGTGTTTCTAGATGATGTTGAGCAATAGAGAGAACGGCCGATCTGAGTCGAGCACGGCGACGTTGATAAATACTCGGGCAACAAAACTTTTTTGTCAGTCACTCATTATGTTACCCAAGTGACCGTAATCGAAAAAAACGTCATGTGGTGTAATTCGCTGTAAATTTATTAACTCTAACTTTAGTATGGATGCTACTAGTTTCACATGTCATACGTTACAAGATTACTAATTCCCCACACGTCAAAAATAAAAGAAACCTTCAATCGTGTTTTTGGCTTGCAAAGCTGTTAAATGAAAATAATGGTAAAAGGCAGTATCACTTAATCAAACCTGTCTAATGCCAAATCATATCGCCAATAAACCAATATCATAAACCAGCATTAAAATAGATTTATATCAGAACGTATTACATAAGAAAATAAATAAGTTTCTCCTGTAGTTACCAAAACTTTTCACAATTCAGAGATTAAAAATAATATAAATCATTTCTTACTACTTAGTTTTGAAGACCAAGTTCTGTGTTTTTAAAAAAGAGTGAGAAAATCTGCCTCGACAATAATGATCAATTGTTAAATTAAAAAAAATTGAAATTCATTGAAATAATTTTTAAACTTAATGTACATTGAAACGATTCTACATCATAGGTGATTCAATTCTAGTTTGCGATTTTTTAGGTGGCCATCTCATTCAAGGGACATTACGGATTAGTCTTTCTCTAAACAGTGAAATATATTCTCAATATATCCTCATAATTGTATAAATGATTTTATGGAAGTCTCTCCATACTATCGCAATGTATTCGTCATTCACTGAGTTATCTATTGTACCGATTCATTTAGAACAGTATTTATGACATTTATGGTAAGACAATTCATTCAACACTAAGAAATGCACTCTACGAAAAAAGTAGTTTATTATTTACTACAAATTACACATCTTGAGAACATTACTTGTATATATATATATAAAATATTTTATGTATAATATGTATAACTGTATTTTATTCATAATACCTAAGACGCATCTTAATCTATAATAATATATGGGAATTAAACGACGTATAAACGACATCGATACTCCGAAAAGTAGTGGGTGAATAGATACGAACTTTGTACAGACTGTTCTTGAGGATCGTTGCAGTGTCCTTGCAAAGTTTTATAAATATTAATTCAACACAAATACGCAAAATAAATAATTTAAACAGTATGTTGGTAGACACACCACGGTCATATTTTGTCCATCACTAATTGAAGACCGGTTCCCAATTCAGCTCGCCAGAGGCCAGAAGCAGTGCAGAAGAAGTGGTGCGAATAGACACTCTGGGGGCCAGTAATAGTGCGCAAGATAAAACTTTTTAATCTAATAGCAACGTGCTGTAATATAAAATGAAATAAAATTATAGAATTTTATGAAAATTTGAGCCAATTACATTAAAAATAATCATATAGATCGAGAGTTATTACAAAATTGATATTGTTCTTCTTTTAAACGATTGGGTATGAAGAAAGCCCGAGCGACATCGTGTATTTCGCTAGAGGCCAATGCTGCTACAACACCTCTAGATAACCAATGTCACATAAATTGTGTTTTTGACTTTCCTTGGCGCTGCTGAAGAGCACACAGCAAATGTTTTGTAACATAGCTAATAAAATAAATGTATTTTACTAATAATTATCATAAAATAAAATCAAAAGATACTTTCTTATGGTATAGTAAAATACTAGTATTTGTTACTTTTACTGATTACAACATCAGCTACATTAATATTTAATTTTTATCATCAGCTAAATTAATATTTATGTAACGAAGATGAGCAATTTTTATCTTACAATGACACAGAATGCTTCACAATAGTAAAGAGATCCACAAAGCATAATACATCAAAACTGGACAAATCATGAAATTAACTGCACACGCATAACACGGTACTCGTAATCCACCCTCGCGTACTGTAACGGGTTGAGAGAGTGGTGCGGAAATGATTCGCACAACGAAACCAGCATGTCAGTGATTTTTATAAGTTACCATTAAATTCATCATATCCTAAATTCGTACACGGGCGGCCAAGCGGCGTGGCATCGCCCAACAGGCCAACGCCCCCGCTCGCCCTGCCAGCCTCCCCGGTCGGGGTGCCGCCGCGCCGCGCCGCACGCGTGTCGCTTTGCGCCTCGCCAGTAATAATTTAGAGCTAGGCCGCTCATCAGGCGCAATGCGCTCACGCGTGCCTGCGCACGAGACGCGGCGGCGGCGGCGGCCGGGAGCGGGGAGTGGGCGGCAGCAGGGCGGACGCAGCAGGCAGAGTGGCCCAGGGGTGGCGAAGAGTCATACGGCAAGCGTTGTACTCGTACGTTGGCCGAACACGCATTCTTACGAGGATATGGTGAGTGGACGTGAGTGCGCGTGGTTGCGCGAGCGTGTCCGTGTGTGCGTGTGCGAATATTCGCGCGAGTGTGTGCATGTGCGCATGTGTACGTAGCGTGTGTATGTGTGCGCACATTGTGTGTATGTGGCGTGTTTGAGCGTAGAATGTGTACGTGTGTGTGTGTATGTGCGTGTGTATGTTGTTTGTGCGTGCGAGTGCGTGCGAGTGCGTGCGTGCGTGCGTGCGCGCATATGTAAGAAGTCTCCATCATGTAAAGAATAGTATTCTTATGTGTTGCCTAAGGGGAAGCTCAGTTTACCTACTAAGCCAATTCAGACGATTCCTGCTTCAACTAATAGCTGCACCCAAACATTCATTGGATGTTTCTCTTTGAAAGCTTAACTTCCTTTTATAAGCCGTAAAATCTTACGCAATGTGGGAATTTAAAACTTCCGCCGGCTTTGGCCGACGAACAACCCGCGAACTTAAATGTTTTGCAGCAAAAGCGATGCAAAGAATTGGCCACAGCTATTTATAATAAAGCCACTGGTAATGGTGAAATTCATTTGTTGCACAATGAGTTTGTTGTATTATTATGAATATGTACTACATTTCTTCTACTAGAGCAATCCTCCCAGTACAGCAAGAGTTGGCGCCCTTTTTTGGGAAGAAATATTAGAATTGAAACTTGTTGAAACCCAATAAAGATTACATATTTGTTGAAATGTATTTTAAACTTTTATTATGTTATATTCCTGTAGTTAGAGATTACTCAATGTAGTAACTATTTCTTCATTATTGTATAGGTGGAATGAATCCTAAATTTCTAAAAGAAACTGAATAATTCAATTCTCAAGAAATGGAAATCTTATATTGCAAGGTAATTAATAGATATGATTTATATATCAAATGACCTTGCTACGATGTAGTCATATTGGAGGTACTGACTCTTAAATAACTTTACCAATAAGTTCGTCACGTGTAATGTTCCAAATTACAACGGTACTTTTGAAGAGTACTCCGTTTATAAAATTCAAATATACCTTAACTAAAGCACTACGGACATGTTGTACTGCAGAACAAGTTAGAATTCTCAGTAAAATATGCTTGAAGAGGATTAGCTACTCAATAAGGCTTGTTGTACACAGGCAACACTAACTGATGTTGATAAAAGCAATGATAAAGGAACAATAAATTGAAACTCAGTGCCAAGTATACAGTTAGTAGCAGTCTTGTTTGTACAGTCCATAATTTGCTCGAAAATCATTAATTTTATGTGGAAAATGAATACTTATGAAAAATATATTACAAGATATTAGAATAATTCCAGTTAAAGTAGAATGTAACTTTGTACAACTAGACGAAATGTATTTAATTTTAAATTCACCAGCATATTTTGTTGCTTGGAAACCTTTCTAGCGGCTAGTTCCGAGTGACTAAATGTGCTCGTAAATTTCAAATTCAAGGCCATTTATTCTAGGTGTACAAAGTTACATTTTATTTAACTGGAATTATTCAACTATCTTGTAATAATTTTTCATTAGTATTAATTTTCCACCTAAAATTAATGTTTTTCGAGCAAATTATGGACAGTACAAAGCAAGACAGTTACTAACTGTATACTTGCACTGAGTTTCAATTTATTGTTCCTTTATCGTTGCTTTTATCAACATGAGTTAGTGTTACCTGTGTACAACAAGCCTTATTTGGACAAACAACCTGTATACAGGAGTTTCGCACTGTGGCCGCGTAGTCGTGGGGCTTCGGCCAGTGTGCGGCATGGGCGGCGGCGTCGAGTCCGGACGGCGGCGGCGGCGGCGGCGGCGGCCATGCTGGGCGAGCGTCGCGCGCCGGCGCGGGCGAGCCAACGGGGACGCCCGGCCTCCGTTTATCTTGTCTTCTTCCACCCCCGCTGCTTCCACATTCCACGGCCGCGCCGCCAGCGCCGCCAGCGCCGGCCATCGCGCCGCCGCGCCGCGCCGCGGCCCCAGTAACGACGCGCCTTGATTAATTGACCCGGCGAGCGGCTGGGAGGGCGGGCGCGGCGAAACTAGCGGCGGTAAGGGCGGGAGTTGGCGAAGGCAAGAGGCAGCGAGTACGGGTTGAGCCGGGGGACGCTGGACAAGTGGATGGGGAGGGCAGGGCAGCGCGTGGCCAGAGCGGAGGCGGTGGCAAGGGTACGGCGACAACGACGGTTCAGGGCAGCGGCAAGAACAATAACGGCAGCAACGGGCAAGGCGAGGACTACAGCGGAACGGCGGTATGGGAGGGGCGGAGAAGCGGGTGGGACGGCAAAGTCCGTGCTGACCGCCGGCAAGGGCGAGGCAGAAGCAAAGGTGGGGCAGCGGCAAGGCCGAGGTGGAGTGGCGGCAAGGGTGGGGTGGGCGGCAACGGCGGGGTGCCGGCAAGGGCGGGGTGCCGGCAAGGGCGGGGTGCCGGCAAGGGCGGGGTGCCGGCAAGGGCGGGGTGCCGGCAAGGGCGGGGTGCCGGCAAGGGCGGGGTGCCGGCAAGGGCGGGGTGCCGGCAAGGGCGGGGTGCCGGCAAGGGCGGGGTGGCGGCAAGGGCGGGGTGGCGGCAAGGGCGGGGTGGCGGCAAGGGCGGGGTGGCGGCAAGGGCGGGGTGGCGGCAAAGGCGGGGTGGCGGTAAGGGCGGGGTGGGCGGCAAAGGCGGGTAGCGGCAAGGGTGGGGTAGCGGCAAGGGCGGGTAGCGGCAAGGGCGGGGTAGCGGCAAGGGCGGGGTAGCGGCAAGGGCGGGGTAGCGGCAAGGGCGGGGTAGCGGCAAGGGCGGGGCGGTGGCAAGAGCAGAGCGGTGGCAAACGGTGGGGTGGCGGCAAGGGCGGGGAAGCGACATGGGCTGGACAGCGACGTGGCGGAGCGCCGGCAAGGGCGAGACAGAGGGAAAGGCGGGTCTGCGGCAAGGCCGAGGTGGAGTGGTGGCAAGGGCGGGACGGCAGCGGCATTGAGCGCTGGGGCGGAGGCGGGGTGGAAGCGGCGCGGCGCCCGTGTAGTGGCGAAGAGCCGCCTGCGGTGGCGGTCGCGCTAAGGGGAGATGGGGAGGCGGCGATGCGCGAAAGGACATGGGAGAATGGGGAATGATGAAGTGCTGCGTAGGTGGCGGTTTACTCTACCATGTTGTGGAGGAGAATGAAGAACTAGAGAAGAGATCCTTAATTCAAAACCCAAGGGACGATTAAATGCAGTTCAAGGCGACGCTAAACAAGAAGTACATTGGGACGTAGGATTAATGTGACGTGAAAACACAGGGAAAATGGAAACGAGAAATGCTGGAAACTACGGGTTTGTGGATGGGAGAAGTTGGATGAAGAACATGGACGGAGGCAAGAGCGAGACAGAGGCAAGAGATTTGCAGCCAAACTGGAAACGGTGGTGACGATTTTGATATTGTGAACGGTGAAATATAGTAAAAGTAAGACGGTGATTGGACATGGTAAAAACAAGAAATGTGGACTGAGACACGGTAGAATATCCAAAATTGTCACTCCAAGGACGAATAGATTAAGCTCTTGTCAAAGCCACTAATGACAACAACTATTATTAATATACGAAAGGAAAACGAAGATCTTGAAAATATTGAAAAAGCGGGAAGTGATAGGAGACGAATGAAATACGTTTAGTATGGCGGACTATCCAGATTCAGTGGGGCAGCGGAGACTTCAAGAGAAATGAAATTTAGCCAGACGAATAGCGCGACATTTTCTCTGAATTTATCACCCGAAACTAGCAAGAACATAGTGGGAGTGAGATGAAAACAGAGGTCGCACTACAAATGGACAGAACGACAATTGGGTATCACGGGGAAGAATGTCGCGCTAGTGTGTCAGACGTAAAGCAACTGTGCGGTCATCGCCATAGCTCAATTTCTTCAACGGCGCTTTGTAGTTGGCTGAGGAACGCGTAGAATTTGTTTCATTTGAGAAATACTGCGACTCTCGTCGGTACGCCATCAACCTCTAGATAGTAGTTGAAAAATTTATGAGCATAGGATGCGTGTTCTAAATTGCTCTGTTTTGAATGAGGAGAATCATACTATTGAAAAATATACGTATCGTGCTCCTAAATTTAGGCGTTTATGTTGTTGGTGATGATGGCATCTAAAAAAATTTTTGTTGAGAATTTGAAACTTTGGGACACTAAAAAATGTGCTACCGTAAATTTGGATTTAGCTAAGTACTCAAAAATACTATTTATTTTGATTTCATGACCTTTTTTCTCAAAACACTTTCGGAAATAAGATATTTTATAGGCATTGCATTACTTTTCATGAAATTATATTAAAGATGAAATTTACAAAATAGATACTCACGATTCTTGTTTCTTCTTTTTTGTAAAGCAGAGTAACAACAGTTTTATTTAAGTCCGAAAAAATACATTAGTAACTATTACGAATTCTGTCTGAAAGAAAATACTCATTTTATTTACAAACCTTTTTATTTGCAAACCAAGGAGAAAATATTTTAATTAAATGAGATATCATGTCAGAGACACTCAATTTTCAGTTTTTAATAAAAGACATTTCACATTTCTTTCTTCATTTAATAATTAACTAGATAAAAATTCTCACTTATTGATTAAAAAATGTTTTACTTTGTCATTATCATGTGCATTTTTCTTCAACTTCTACACTTTTCAAATAAGTAGAACAAAAAATTGTCAGTTATTATTACGCAAGGACCTACACGTAACTATCTCAAAGTTCAACTACAATCCCTGCAGGCGCTCGCTCTTTCGCCTCGAGGCAAAGGACGGGCGTGAGCAAGTGCGCCAGCGAGTGCCAGGGTCGTTGGAGAGCCGGTGGCGGTGTCGTCGTCTGAGCGAGACGTTGCAGCCTCATTTGGGCGGAGTGGGGGGAGGGGGAAGGACAGCGGCGCGCGAGTTGGGAATGGGGGCGGGGTCGGTGTCCCAGGAATGAGTATCAATTGCTGCCCATTTCTACGAGGGCGGTGCTAACGCCGGGAGACAGGGAATGGAATGAGAAGGGAGCGGAGGCGAAGCGAGGATGGAACGGGGGTAGTGAAGGGATGGAGAAAGAATGGATCCCGAGGGAAAGGATCGGGAATTGAGAGGAGGTGGAACGGAGATGAGGAGGCAGATCGGGAATGGAGCGACGGTGGGATCGGGGATGGATCAGAGATTAATCAATGACGGAGCAGGAACGGAGAGGTGGAACATGGATGGGTCAGGAGGAACGGGGGAGCAGGGGTAGAGCGGAAATTGAGCGAGAATGGAGTGAGGGAACGGTGGAAGCGGGGGTGGAGAGAGGATGGAGCGGGGATGGAAAGGAGGGAAGGAAGCGGAAGGAACGGAGGAATGGGGGGGAGCGAGGGTGGGGCGGGAGAGGAAGCTTTTGTGACTTAAGGGACATGACAGACGAGATTAAGGTTCAGGGGGTGTGTAGCTCTGAGTTTTGAGATAAGTAGCAGAGTAGAAGCGAAATAGTCATGGAGCAATCTGCAGCGAGAGAAAAGGAGAAGCGTGTATCTATAATGTACTAGTGGTGAGTTTCGTAAAAGGTCAGATACTTGCGAATAAGCATTGAAGAATTATAAAAACTAGACGAAAGATAGAAAGAGAGCAGCATGAAGAGCTTAATGGCGCCGTTTGACGCCCTCATGATCGTGAAACCAGCTTCATGAGACCTTTTATAAAAGTAAGGAGGAAACATAACGCTTTTGGAGAGTAGCAAAATCTCTCTAAATAAATGATCAAGATGTAATAAAAGGAGGTGCTAAGGAGGTAGCGTGGAGTAGTTCGTGCGTAGATATTTAGCACATTCGTTGGAGGAGTTTGTTGAAAAGGAGACTTTAGTGCATTTAGTAGGCGTTTGGTTCGCGATGCACAAACAGGAAGTAGTTTTAGAAGGAGACTAGGAATTTGTGATGTACACAATGACACGAGAGTACACGAAGGGTGCGCCGAAGATGAGAACCTCTGAGAGACTTCTATAGCTGTACGGAATTGGCGAATTATTTTAATATTAACAAACAGAAATTGCTACAGAGACGCAAGAAGATCTCCAAAGAGACGAACGTCTATCCACAGAGACAAGAGAATCGCCGCATGCACAAGAGTGTCACCGCATGGATAAGAGAATCACCGCATGGATAAGAGAATCACCGCATGGATAAGAGAATCACCGCATGGATAAGAGAATCACCGCATGGATAAGAGAATCACCGCATGGATAAGAGAATCACCGCATGGGCACGAGAATCACTGCAGGGACAAGAGAATCGCCGCAGGGACAAGAGAATCGCCGCAGGGACAAGAGAATCGCCGCAGGGACAAGGGAATCGCCGCAGGGACAAGAGAATCGCCACAGGGACAAGCGAATCGCCACAAGGGTAAGAGAATCGCCACAGGAACAAGCGTTTCTCCATAGCAACACGAGAATCAAGACGGTAGGGGAGAGACTAAATCAGACGACACGGAGTTGTTGCGCCGTGTTTGGACTGCGGCGACAGCGCGCCGGTGTCTGCAAAGCGCCGGGTACGAAGCGTAGGTGGCGGTATGCTGGGGACGACGGTGAATGCGTATCCGAAGCGACGGTGACGGCAGAGGGCGGGGCGGGACGAGGCGCGGGGCGTGGGACACGGGGCGGGGCGCGGGCGAGGCATTACGCGGGCGGCCAGGCGCGAAACGAGATCGCCCTCCGCTGGCAATTTGCAGTAATGAGAAAGCGCGTTTTTCAGCGGGGGTGCGAGCGAGCGCTGCCTGGCGCGGGCGGGCGGGAGGGGTTGGGAGGGGAGGGGAGGGAAGGGGAGGGGAGGGGAGGGGAGGGGAGGGGAAAGCAGAGGGCGCCGCCTGCGTGCACGAGTCGCCCAAGTGCTAGAGCGCACGCGCGGGACTCTGCACACTGGCTCAGAAGAAGTGCGAAGGCGCGCATAAAATCAAAGCAAGCAAGGAAATATTACAAAGATTACCGTAGAAAAAGATATACAAAGTTCCTTGGTAACTTTTATGTAGTGTGCGGTTTGTTTTAATGTTCAAAATTGTAGTTATTTGTTATTTGGAAGAAGTCATTACGTGGTGAAACTCTGAATATATGTAAAACGTAGTTAAAATCTGAGAACACAATATTATAATTATTGAGGATACAGTATAATATAAACCTTACCCGATAAGGATGTATTTTAAAAACAATATAACATTATACTCCTGCGCTACGGTTGTCTAATTCGGTATTGACCATTTTTTCAACAGGAGTCGTAACTTGCTGATGGGACAAATTGGGATTAAATGATTTTTACGCTGGATGTGATGCAATCCCATGGACCGAAACGTATAAACCAACATTACATCCAATGTAACAAGATTTATCCACTTTCTCGTAACCAGGGCCTGGAAATACGAAGTTTTAGGTTGAAAAATCGCCGTTTTTCTGCACAAGATTACGATACTTTCTCTTACGATAATTCGTAAGAAGAGAGCTAGTTATGTCTATTCAAAAATATATCGTTAATATAATGTTTCTGTCAAATGTTAGCAAACGTGAAGAAAGATTAGAATAGTTTGCATACTTTCACATTGCGAAGTGGCGATATTTCTTAAAAAAATTCGTTGTCAGAGGTAAAGCGTTGTTGACGGTTTAACAGTTGCCTCAATCAGTAAATAGTAGTGCAGTAACGTAGTGCAGATTTTAAAATCTTGATTTGTTAATCTATAAGAATTTTTAATTTCCATTCTACGAGCACTTTCAATTTCCAACCCATATTATCTATATTGTAAAATAATAGAGGATCATATTAAGAAACGTACGTATAATAATTCACATTTACAAAGAATTGAGCTACAATTATAATATTTGGGACTTGCAAAATGCATTTCTTGGTAACTTTTATGAAGTGTTTGGTTTGTTGTAATGTCCAAGTGAAGTTCTTTGTTATTAGGATGAAGTCATTACGTAGTGAAAGTCTGAATATAAGTAAAATGTAGTTAAAATCTGTTAACACAATATTATACTTATTGTGGATACAGAATAATATAAACATTACCCGCTAAACACGTATTTTATAAACACTATAAACTACGGTTGTTTAATGATATAAAGATAGATGAAATGATATGAAGACTATCGAGAGTTTATTTCCAAGTGACGCTTCTCCAAAACCATAATTTTTCAGGAAGGGAGAATATCCACATTCAACCTTGTAGTTCAAGAAAAGATTGAACATTTTGCTGTCATCTTTTTACTTAGGAGATACGTTACTTTTAACACAATTCATATGCATTTGGAGTGTGTTCTAGTTTTACCGTTTCCCGCGACCCAACAGACACTGTGGTCATAAATCCTCTGAAAAAATGCCACATACGAAACAATCGTGTTCTGATTTCTTCCGTACCCTGTTTTGTTGTTGACAGTATTATGCGAGAATAGTCGCGTAAATGTGTGTCTAATACAATTTTGTTATAGTTATGGACGACATTTTGTTGACGTAGAGCAAACAATGACCGCGGTAGAAATTTGTAAACCGTGGCGAAAGTTAAGGTGTAAGTTCCAAGTAAGTCAGGTTATTTGTATTATCAGCCTATATTGTTTAATAATTTCGGTAATACAACCTTCTTACAAGAAAACAACATATAAACAGAATAGAACGTCTTTCTGAGTAAGAGTACTTCTACATTATCTTTAAGTACAACTCATTTGTTTCCATTAACAGACGGTAAAATTGAAATCTAACGAGCACTGAGCATTCAGAGTGGCATTTCGTACGTCTGTTTGGTAGCATTAATAAAATCCGTATCCGTACGTACAAAAGTACAAATATAACGGACAATCAGGAATAATTCTTCTATTTTATCTACAAGTTCTACTTGATGGCATTAAGTCGATATAACTGAACGGTATTACGAAAATCATAAAACATAACATGCAAATCAAAGGTAAAACTTGTTAACTTCTGTGGCGGTAAGCGCGGATGGATAAAATGGCGTCTGCGGTAACAGTATGATGGACTGTATGCTCTGGAAGAGAACTGGGCGACTGGGAACGCCCATATTACCTGGAAGGTGCCTCCGAGGTAATATGAACACGTCGTGCTAACCCAGACAGGGAAATCTCATGCGCATTCCTAACGTACATTGATTATTTTAGAAATACGGCACTAAAGGACGATTTCATAGTCGCAAATACAGCGAAAAGGAAATCTTTATGCAAGAACTGATTGCTTAAACAAATAGTCGCTTCAAGAGGTCCTTTTTTCATAGACCTTCTTTACACACATGGAATAAGTGTGTCCTTGAGTTGTTGTAAACGTGACGTGTCACAGTATCAGTACAATGAGGCAAGAAAAAATCAACTATATTTTTTAAAACTACGTTTCAAAGAGGCTGTTTTTCATTAGCCTGATAATGAAGCACATCATCTTTGAAACCGTTTAAAAGATGTGAGAACAAAATTAAAAACAAAAAGCGTTGAATTGTAAGCTTTCAAAATGTAGTTGTTAACTTTCAATAGATTATCAATATTTCCGGTGATTTCATAATACGTCTAATGTGTCACAAATATAGTTCAAAGTTCTGTGAGGTCACTGGCATCTAAAGTAGACGTGAGTGCTACTTAAGAAATAGATGGATTCGGTAAAGAAAATATCAAGTGAGAAACGTTTAAGAGAGTAGGCGACTTCCTTTATGTCAATAAGCCGTTTGTGAACAAGAATTGTTTATTTCAAGAATTTTCAAGTGTATCCTATGAATATTCATCCCTAAGAGTTCAATTTGAAAGGACCCTCTGAACTTGGCATTAAGAGCTGGCTTGAAAAACAAATTATGAATTCAACCCTAATAGTTGGTTTAGAAACTACACCCTATAAATTCGACCCTGAGATTTGGCTTGCAAAGTAACCTATGGTTCCATCCATAAGAGCTAGCTTGAAATGTACCCTAAGAATTCGACCCCAAAAAAGAGCTAGCTTGGAAAGCACTCTATGAATTCGACCATAAGGAAGGGCTGGCTTGGAAAGTACCCTTAGGATTCGGCCCCAAGAAAGATGTAACTTGGATATCACCTATGAATTTGATTCTGGGAAAGAGCTGCCTTGGAAATCACCCTATAAATTTTGATCCTACGAAAGAGCCACCTTGGAAAGCACCCTCTGAATTCGACCCTAAGAAAAGCTGACTTGGAAAGCAGCCTATGAATTCGACACCATGAAAAAGCTGACATGGAAACTACCCCATGAATCGACCCTTAAAAAAAGCCGTCTTGCAAAGGAGGCTGCGCGCGCTTTCGGACCACTGTGGGTGGCTGGGCGGCGCCGGAGGGAGGTGTCTGCCAGGCGCTGCCGGCGCGTTGCGTGGGCGAGATTTACGTCGCAGCGGCGCGACGCGGCGGCGGCGGCGGCAGCAGCAGCGGCGGCGGCGGCGGTGACGGCGGGGGCGGCGGCGGCGGTGGCGGCGGCGGCGGCGGCGGCGGCAGCAGCAGCGGCGGCGGTGGTGGCGGCCGGGGGGGAGCGGGGGCGGCGGCGGCGGCGGTGGCGGCGGCGGCGGTGCGGCGGTGGCGGTGGCGGTGGCGGTGGCGGTGGCGGTGGCGGTGGCGGTGGGCGGTGGCGGTGGCGGTGGCGGTGCGGTGGGCGGTGGCGGTGGCGGTGGCGGTGGCGGGTGCGGTGGCGGTGGCGGTGGCGGTGGCGGTGGCGGTGGCGGTGGCGGTGGGCGGTGGCGGTGGCGGTGGCGGTGGCGGTGGCGGTGGCGGTGGCGGTGCGGTGTGCGGCGACGGCGGCGGTGGCGGCGGCGGCGGCGGCGGCGGCGGCGGTGACGGCGACGGTGACGGCGACGGCGGCGGCGGCGGCGGCGGCGGCGGCGGCGGCGGCGGCGGCGGCGGCGGCGGCGGCGGCGCTGCTCTACCGCCGCCATCATGCCGCCCTCGCACGGGAACGGGTGGCCGCTTCTATTCCAGACTTCGCCTCCGCCGGCGCTCCAGCTGCTCTGATAAAACTACCGTAAAGTCAGGTACTTTGGTGCTGAGGTATTACTTGGTTCCATTGCGAAAAATGAGTTGAGCGTGCATGCTACAAGATGACTGCTTTAGATCCGCGGAGAGACTGGGTATTTTAAGAGGCTAGGTAACACGCGAACCTGAAGCAATACGTTCGTAACGCACATGCTCCGGCCATTGTTTCCCGTTTCGGGACGAAGTAATATTACAAGGACCAAAGCAACCCGTTCTTACGGTTCTGGAATTGACATACCGTGTTCAAAATTTGTAAGTCTTCTCGATAGGGCAATGTTTGTGTTACTAAAAGCATTCCTAGAGCTCACTTTTCCCAACGCGGAAGATCATTCTTAGTCCAAATGACTTCAGACCGAGAATTGCTACAATTAGTGAAACTTTACCTACTCTCGTTCGTAAAAAAAGACTATTTATTAAGAAGTTATTTAATAAGAAATTGAACAATGTCTACCGGTCACTTGGTAGAGAGTGTAAGAAAAGTAACGAAAAAATACGAATAATTTGGTCCGGCTAAGTTAAATGAATTATTAAAAGCAGAAGGCAAACAATTAAAACAAGCTATTGAATATTCTTTAAAAAATTAGGAAAATATTATTATTTTAACTGTATTTCTTTTTATAACGCTTTCCCTTGATTTTCTTTCAATTAATTTATTTTGAACTTGTAAATATTGAATTTTTTTCTTGTAATTTTTTTCCGACTCGATAAACACTGTCAAAGTTTAACAATTTTAATATTGCGTATCGTAGAATAATTATGCAAATGTACAGCGTAGCAGTCATTGGAGATGTTAGTTTTTTATCACTTATAGAACTTAATTACTATTAATTACAGACATTTGGACCACAGCACCGTATGTATCCACGTATTCATTGAAAAACGTTGGATCTAAAATTGCATTGAAATATTGGATGAATATATTCAAAAATGAAGTCAATCGTGTAAATAATAAATCAGTAAAATAAATGTTTCTTGATAATGAACATCGACGGATTATACCAGGCTTTTCTTTCAAGCTTTTTTATCTACAGACATTTGACCAACAAATTGAATACCAATTTCTTTGACTACATTTGGACCACTAATTGAGAGGGCATTTGAATTTCCAGGGACTAACTATTTATTCTCGATTGCAGTTGTCTTGAAAGGTTTGATATTTTTTGTACCTAACATACGTCTTTTTCGAGAAGGTTTATCGTTCCTGTAAGACATATACATTGTGTGAGATGTAGCTCTACGAATATGCGCTTACAAATTTGCAATTTCTTTAGGTATTATTGTGAGACAGTCATTGCATGCAAAAAAAATGGTGTAATTTCTGAAGGTTCATATCGTTTTCACAAAAAATGACAAAATAATTTTTAATGTTCACAACTGAATACATATATATCCTGCAAACATATTATGGTATTTTTTTGCGTATTTCATTCATGATATTTCTTTGCTCGGTGTCTTCACTCTAGAGTCAAATTTACTGATTGATCCAGCAGGGGAAGCAAATTTTTCTTAATAGGAGGCAACTCATGTGTTCCTATTGGCAAGTCATTTAGGTACCACATCCTCCACCGTTACGAAGAAGCGGAATAGTCTGAAAATTAGTTCATTAGCATTTCAGTCATGATTGTAGAAAACTATAATAGTTGCATGATTTTGTGATAAACTAAACGTATGTTACCTTTACAGAGAGAAATTTTAACCAAGTCCTGACCGATTACCTTTGCAACCAACAAACGACATATTCAAATCGAGCGACCTTCCCGACACCATTGGCTCTCCCGCCCACGCCTCGGCCGCCGCTGACCTTACAGCCTCGTGTATTTGGACTCCGTGCGCCGAAGATCCAAATCGCGATTGCCCTGACGGCTGACATTTCGCCTTACGTGCGCCCCGGGGGCAGAATTTGGGCGAAATGAGAGCTCCAGCGCCCTCGTCAGCCCCACGCCGCCGCAAGAAGACGGACATTAGGCGCCGCATATCAAATACGCCATCTGTTTCCCTTCTCCACCTGAGTAGGCACGGGATTCAGATGGTAAATGAGATTGTGTTGGATTTTCGAGTTAGCGGTTGTGTGCTGCCGCGGCGTACTGTTGTTGCTGTATTCCGATTGCGGTAAGAATACAAGTATGAAGGAATTTCTGAAATAGGAAAACATGTGGGTAAGATAATTTACTTTGCACAGAACTAAATTATTTGCCTGGGCGCGCTGTATACTGATTATTCTGAACAATGGTAAACATTGGGAAATAAAATTTACGCAATAAGGACCCTTTCTAGTTTTCAAATAAGAAAAATACTCTACGAAAAATACACAGCTATTGTAAGATCAGTTATATCTATTATTCCATGTCTTAACTGGGAGTAAATGATTTTTTTGAATGGAGTACTTAATTACGAAAAACTATTCGTTGTAACATTTTTCAAAAATTTCTGCTACCTGCAAGTATGGGCAAGTTGTTTCAATGATGTTTCATAAATGTGTTTCATCAAGTATCTACTTCAATAAAATACTTGATTTATAAAACTAACGAAAATGATATACAAGCAAACTAGTTTACGCATCTCCAAGAAACTGAGTTGAGAATATACAGTAAAAATAAAACCCAAAAGAAAGAACAATTTTCGATCTTGCAGTAAGGGCGCTAAAAAAAGAAAGTGCAGTAACAAAAAAGTTTGGTTAAGGACTTTATAAAGAAATATTTGGAAATAATAATAATAATAATAATAATAATAATAGTAATAGTAATAATAATAAGTCTTGATAATTACAATTGCAATTTGTTTAGTTATTGAAAGACTAAATAACTTACACGTATTTGGAAATTGTAAATATTCATTAATTGAAAATTTTGAAACTAGGAAATAAGATTCGTACGAACTTCCTACTTCTGTTGTTATTGGTTCTACGAAATTTCCCACTCTTTCCCACTCTTGCAACTATACCAGCGTTGGATTTTATTTTAGTGTTCTGTCGATACTTTGTTAGTAGGAGTGCCAAAGCCTGAAGAACTAGTTATTTCGTTAATAAAGAAACAATAAATTATTTTCCCGCTTGGCCACAATATACTCTCGTGGATTAGTCTGGATCCATCCCAAATAACCTCTAAGTTTGACATACAAAAATAAAATTTATTTCTGATTCATAATTGTTTGTAATCTCTGAGCTAGTCAAGTATTTAGTTATTTTGGACCGTTACAGTGTATGTACAGTATTTGTGTACGTACGCGAATACGTAAGCGTGCAAGCTTGTCTCATTGGCTAGCCAGCAATGGCGGAGGCGTTGGTTTCCAGGAAACGAGGGTCCAACTTCGTCACTCCGTCATTCGGTTCTTAGTAACTATCTGCAACGAGTTGAACGTAGACGTGACTGGAATTCGAATGTTACTAGCCCCGTGGAACCTGTATTCATGAGTACGTGTTCTTTTTCGTACGTCGTTCTCTTTCACTGTCTGTTCGTAGCAAGACCCCTGAGATTCCATTGTGTACGTTTAATAAGTTGTATTTTCTTCTAATTGATGCAATATGGCGATATTAATTGATTTTTTCTTTTGTATAATTGGACAGAATATATTCTTTATAAACATTAGGTACACCATTTTAAACTAGTATAATTTTAGTCTAGTACATTATTTCAACCATATTATAAGGAATTACTCTTTTCCAAACAATGAATTTCATTCCATTTTTTTGGAATTTCTTGGTTTAAAATATTTATTTTTTATCCTCTGACATATTTGCGTCCTTTAGGAATTTCAGGGTAGAAATGTTTCAAAATACATTGCGAATATTAACTAAAGGGATGACTAAAAACGTTTCATGGCATTATGCACGCTACATCACTGTTTTAAAAGCTGCTACTAGATGAAGTAAGGTGGTAAGTAAACTTAGAGAGGTTCATTTGCACCCCTGCCTTTAACGACAACTCGATAATTCATGACATTATAGCATCGTCTTTCTCTAACCACTCTCCGTTCATTTACTGTCCAAGAAATACAAAAATTATTACCATCCCATATTGGCATGTCTGAACTGTTCTCCAAAAAGTACGAATCTTCTGGAATCAGATAGTAATATTTACAAAAGCAATCAATGGTGTACTTTACAGTTAAAATATAGTTACCCCTTCAGAATTTGTGAGTTAACAGTAACAAACTTTGGAAATGCACACTATTCTAAATAAATTCAGTCATTCAAGTGACTTTCATAGTGGGTTTTATTATGTGAAACTAACTCATTCGTATGAAATAGTGAAAAAAAAGTTTCGAATTATAATGTAATGAAATATGATTTATTAAAGTTTACATTAGTCGAAAGAAATTTGTGGGTTTCACCGAACATTCATTTCGACCTTTTATACGGCCCAACGTGGCACACACTGGTATTTTGAGGTCCCTCATACCTTCTCAGAGACCATTACTCGCTTTAATAACCGCAGCATTCGGCACAGAGAATAAAAAACATTTAGGAGCAGTCACGCCACCTTCATGATACTCCCATTCGCGAAGGGTAAATCTCGGTGTCGGTCTTAGCGTATTATTATTTCCTCGAGGTATTAGCATCAGTAGAATTTCTGACACGTTAACTTCACGCGATTGAAAATTTTGTGTTCGGTGATGTAGGACGTGGAAGAAACTGAGGGGTTTTCGTCCAGTGCTGATGTCTGTACAAGAAAAACTTCAACCGGAAGATGTTCAGCACTCATCTTCTAACTAAGCTGTAAATGTTCTATCTGTAGCTTTTCGTGCAGATTTGTTGAGAACAGGTGAAGGTCTTGTAACGAACAGGGAGGATACGCTCACGAAGAAATAACCGGTTTAATGCGACAGAAGTGCGAATAATTTAGGGTCTTAGGTATCTGGGAAAACGGTTTTTGCTTAATTACAATGCACTATGCAAGACGTTGAAATCCGGATTATCAAGAATCGCCGAACAAAACTGTGGGAGATGTGGCGCAATAATTTCAAGTACAGAATTTTCTGACAGTTACTTCAATAAATAGGAGGAATACAAAACTAAGTTGCAGTTAACCTATTTTCTTAAACGATGAGTACGTTTATCTTGTAAGTTCAAATTTAAAATACTTGCAAATTGTATAGGAATTATGACTATATCACTGAAATGGGAATTGGCACTTACAGAGTTGACATTACATTCACCCCGTATTATTTTTGCCAGATTACCTGAAAATAACTGATATATTTTTTCTTCAGTTGATTTAATTTTATTATTATTTTTGATTTCTTAGAAAATATTGTCTGAAAGATTGAAGAAATAAACTCTTGAATTATTTTATATATTAATTGATTACTGCACTCTCAATATAATTTTTAAATGAGTTGTTAAAAAAAAGTGAAAATTATATTTCTGGTCCACTTTTGACAATATATTTCTGTATAATTTCTTCGAAATGCTTTGATATGAGCTCTTTTGATATACTGAGTACTATAAAACTGAATACTACCGACCACTTGGTAGTTAAATTGTTCTGCAAAGAAGAAAAATCTAATATTATAAATCAATGATTTAATGCCAAAAGAATGGAGAAAGGAATAATTTCCTAAGCAAGGTCTACAGGGTGTTATTTCTATTTTTTATCGTCTGTTAAATCTTACTCCTCAATTTATGTAGACTTATGATCATCTTGTTGACTTTAGTTTCACCAAGAATATCATTTTTGATTGACAATTTGTAAGTCATTTATTTACTTAGCCATTTCGTATTGTATTTTTAGCGACAATTTTACATGGGTAAATTATGTTGCAACAATCCCATCCAGAAGGCCATTATGATTTTTAAGAAGTTTCCATGCATATTTTGACATGCTCGTAAAATATTAATATTATTTTACAATTATGAATGTTTTCTGTTCAAAGTATTTGAAACTGAAGCAACAGAATTATAACAATGGCTACAGAACAGTAATTTTTTCGTCAAAAGTAATTTACTGCAAATATTTCACAACCGTGCTGCGTTTTGTTCTCAGCGTCACTAAAATACCATTGACGAAAAAACAGAGATTCTCGGCATAGTAGTAGCATTCTTGACAATCACTCCATATAACTGGAGAGGCATAGACGTGAGAAGACAAATGCATGTCTAAAAACCACCGCGACTTCTCTTCCCATCGTGGGAACTCGAGAGACACTCGTTTGATGACAGTCATCCACAGAGTAGCAAGGAGGCAGCGGCGGGCGAAGTAAGGGTGGCACAATGTTCCGTCCCACCTCCCCTCCCCTCCTCTCCTCTCCATATCCTCTCCGCCGCCCCGCCCACAACCGCCTCCGCCACCGGCGGCGGCGACGGCGGCGGCGGCGGCTCAAGATGGCGTAGAGGGCGTGTCCACCGGCTAACCACGAGTCGGGTCCCGCCAGTGTTATGTATTAAAATAGCTTTCCTATTCAGAGAGACGACTCTTATATTCGAGAAGATCAAAGGATGCCGCCCGGCGTTATGACCCTTAATGGAACCGCAGCCGGTGGGCCGGTGGGCGGGCGGGGCGGGGGGCGCGCACACGGCGGCGTGGCGGCGCACGTTAGTTCCCCGCCGCTGCCGCTAGATGGCGGGCCCGACGCCGAGAGCGCCGCGGTGGTCGTCTGGACTGCAAGCTGCCGCTCGCACGGCTGCCGTCGCCGTCGCCGCCTTTGCTGGGTGCCGCCGCCGACCGCCGGCCTCTTGGCTCGTCGTGGCGCTCAGGGAGGATTTTAAGATAAGCGATTTTAAGAAGCGGAGCTAATTCGCGATGGGGATCTTGGCTTCGTTTCGGGCGACGATTTTCTACTTGTCTCTCTGACGGTCGACGACTAGGACTTTGAGGCGATGAAGTAATGTGTGTTCATTTGGTTGGCATGAGTAAAGAGGAGAAGTGCACAAAGATTTTCTTACATGTTCTGAGCTGTTATTTTGAAAGGACTCGTTCTTACACTGTTTGATCTCAAACATAATTTTTAAGATACAAAAAATTGCAGTACAGATAAATGTAAGGTTTAAAAATACTTATATTAGAATGATTTTTAAGGAATATGAATTTACACTGAAGTGGAGTAGGTAAGGTATTGTATGGTACGTGTTCATAATATTTTTATGGTAAAATGTTTCCTAAAATTGTCTTAAAAAAACAAAACAGTGAATTTTTACTCAGAATAAATCAACCACACTCACGAAAGGACGACCGGCACAATCTATTCATTTAAAAAGTCAATCTAAATAGCGAAGTCTCATTTATAAGATATATGAAACAATATACTAAATACTTGATCTTATTTAATGGCATTGCAAATAGAAAGCTGCATTTTTTGTGCAACTTTCTCGTTGAAATTATGTATCAGATGCTGTCATGTGCACATTTGGAATGTACACTTCTCCGAAGATATGAAAAAATGCTATCAGCCTCTTCGTTCTGTTTATGGTTATTTCAGATCTCCATAAAATGGATTGTGTGTTCGTGCATAACTTCTTAAACGACGTTAAACGTAATTATTATATTTTAACACAACTTCACTTATCAAATTCGTCACATTATGTTGTGTTTATTTTCCCTACATCTTACGAACGGAGGTATGAGAAGCGGATAGAGTACCAGTTGGCCTCACAAGGCGTTCAAAATATCTTGGCATACATACTACGTACAAAATAGGTATATCATTGTATGTATTTCGAACAACATAAATATCGTGTAATGAATATCGTAATATTGTAAAAATTCGGGACCGATAATTTATAAGTTGTCAATGAGACTTCCACAATAATGACAGATTTCTTATTATATGCACTATAATACTTGACTAGGGATAAAAATATGTCTAATATTGTTGCTGGGCGTTATGTTGTTTCAATGCCAAGGGTGGGGCGCTGGCTAATAACAACAATAATGTTGTGTGTTTTAATTTTTATTACTATTATTATTAATATTATATACGTATTATTTACAAAATAAACTTTTAAAATACATTGTGACCATTGTTTATTATATTACTGTTGCATTGTAAGAGCTTTGAACTAAATAACATGGTTACAACTTGGACAAGAAATTTTTGGATGAAGCAAACCGTCATATTTGACAGAGCCTAAAGATGACAGAGTGATGGCAATTCAATGCACGTTTTAAGCATTCAAATGCCTACACATTTCCTGAAAACTAAAAGCTAAAGCGTACATTGCATCTCCATTGTTACAAAAACTGTGTAGATCAAAGGAAATAAAACTTTCTTAGCTCTTGGCAGGGCTAAAGGCAAGCATTTTTTTCAGTTTTAAGAGCATAAAAACATTCCGAAAAATGTTAATGCTTCTTAATTTTTAAAATAAAACAAATGCCGGGTAAAATATTTTTTACTGATATAATAACTTACCAAGAAAAAGACATCTTTTGCGTTCAGAATCTCTGTTCTTATTCAGATGAAAATTTAACTCAGAGCTATTGAAATATTTCACGTCAATTTTAATAGTTTGTAAGCAGGATGGAATTAAAATCTTAGAGGACCTATTTTTGAAATATTGCACATAAGTAATAAAAATAAGATAAAAATACTATAACCTCTGTAATTTTAAGACTAGAAGAACAATATATACAATGTATTCAGGTATACAAATTTAATTAAAAGTTTTATTCTATTTTGGAGAGTAATTATTTTAATTAAAAAAATCAAAGATTTAAAATGAGAATCAAATTTATTACATATTTATTTATTTAAAATAATATTTTAAAATAATTATTATTTTTCATCTTTACAAAAAGGTACAAAATTTATTTTGAAACAACATACACCCATGCCTATTTTTCTTCGTTTTCATCTTCCATTTAGTAAATTCATTTACAATAAATCTTTAATTGAGCTGTATCTGACGAATGACTGTTAAATATATTAAATAATTCTTCAAAATACTTTTTGGAAGAAGTACCAATATGTATTTCATCGTTTCTGGGAAATCAAGTTGGTATTTTCAAACTCCATTGCAAGGCATTCCCGTTTTTTTCTCGAACAGTTTTATTTTGTCCTATAATACAAAAATAAATATAAAATTGTAACCACAGTTCAAGTCTTTCGACAGAAGCCTTCTCAAATTTCTAATAATTTTCGAATAAATTTGTGAAAACACTTGTATAGACTGGAAAAGTACAAAAAACAATTAAACGATTTTTGATTCATTGTCCCTTACGGTTTTGAACGAAAAAATTGTAATTTTTATGTTAACTGCCAATTTTTAAACAGCTGCTGTTAAGACTACAGTATCACACTCAGTGCTTCACTGTTGAGGGCACTGCAACGTCATGTAAACGAGTGAGAAAGAAAGAAAGAAAGAAAGAAAAGAACATCAAACTTTTCAATTCAGTGATCCGCCCACATCGATTGGGAATATCAACTTTGGTGAAACCTACCACGGTTTATGCGCTGGTGTTTAAGACGAACAAACATTTTGCCGTACAACTCCATTTTTCTGTATGAAAGACCCAGAAAACGAAATTCTGACTACACAAACCAGCTAGAGGAAATATTTTCTACGTACAGAAACATAAATATCTTCTTTTTCGGTTTTTGGAGCCTTCAATACTTTTTCTGCCAACATTCGCCTATTTTCCCTCACATTCTATAACTTTTATGCCCTAGAATAGTATGAAGAAACTAAAAAATAATAGGTAACATTACTTCGAAAATATCATGAACGTTTCATAAAAGTAGATGAAAATGAAGAGAATTCCAACGTAATAAACTAACGCAACAACTCGAAGAGTGGAGTTCTGATAGAATTGCGATTAAAGAAGTTTTAAAATATCTGAAGCTACTTCTGCCAGTGAAGACATAGAATTTGACATTTTATCCGATGACTAAATTTTGTTCATAAAAATTTCATATATAAAAATCCCATATCATGAATTTATGTTTTACTACAAAGATTTCCTAATTCAACCTGACCAAAATGATGCAAAGACTCCTGCAGTGAAACAATAATATCTACCATCCCAAGATTTACAATCAGAATTCTGTAAGGGGGCTTCTGTTTGCATGTTTTTAGGAGCATTTACCGGAGTGTATTATCTCTGCCATCGAGGAGATAAAAAATTCGAATATTTCCCAGTTTGTGAAGCGAGAAAAACTGCACCAGACGGCGCGCTTTATCACCCAGCTCGACCATAGAATAGGTTGCCGTCGTTCTGGGTAATGAAACTGTCTTTCCTTTAATAGAAAAGAGGATGAGGCTGCATAGATGTCAACAGCTACTTAATTTTTCAATCCTTTATTACGACGGGGCAGGAAAACCTAAGTAAACCCTCTAGTAATTCATTTGGGTAAAAACAAAGAGGAGTGGTGAATAAAAAACACTGCGACTGCGAGACTATAGAAGTGTTTCGTTTTTTGCTAGTACGGACCCAAGAAGAACCCTCAAACACGCAAGTCCAATCAGCATTTATCATTTTCTAAGAGAGAAATGGAAGAGGTTAATATGGGGGGCATGTTTTTAATTGAATTTGAGAATTGAATGCCTGTTCTGCAAAGCACACAGTTTTTGGTGAAAAATAATGAGATACGTGGAGGGAAATATTTTAGATTTGAGAAAATTTGTTTGACGCGGAGAAATGTTTTAAAAAAGTGACAAAATCACGAATTCTAAACTGTGATATTAATTTAAAATGGTGAGTTACGCGTTTTATGAAGTTCATCTTAAATTCTTTCCCTTGGTGTTAAGTCAAAGGACGAGGCGGGGTTGTTTTCTCTACAAGAGATAGCTACAACACTTTTATTTTTCTTAGCACGTACTTAACAGTGATGTCAATTAGTGTGAATACGAATAACTTCAATTGTTATATTATCTGGTTTGTTTAGTAAATAGAATTTAGGCTGTAACAATTAAATTTTTTTAAGTTTTCTATATTTTGAAAGTTCATTTTCGAAATTTTATATATTTTTGGAATTATTAACCTCTGGAAAGAAGAAAAGAAATGCTCCTGAAAGAATTATTAATGTTTTGTTTATTACGTTTTGTCAAAAATGCATTGTTTTTTTTCCTATGGATCTCAAATAATCTCAAAGTTCTTACTTTTGGTGGGTGATTTCACTCCTTTAAAATGATTTTCCGAGAGAAAAAGAAAATAAAGCGTGAGACCTATTACGCTACCCTTTAGAACAAAAACCAAATAAGATGTAAATAATAGGTAGGAGAGCAAGCCTAGGCAGGCTCACAATCAGGAAAAATCAATTTGTTCATTTTTATTCCAACTTTTACAACGGCTGTTCAAAGATAAAGCTGTTCTTGGTAACTTTAGCTAAAGGAACTGTTTCCAAAAGTATCATATTCTTAATCACATAATACAACTTGATATTTATTGTGTTTGTAAAATAATTGAATGTCTGTACAGGAATTTAAAGTTAAAATGGTAAAATGGGAGCCGGAGCCCGCATCCATATTGTTTTCCCAGACATTTTAAGGCCTGTTTTTGTATTCAAGTTTTTTTGGGGGCCAATCATCATCTCTGGACAATAAAATGGCCGTATTAAATACGGGCAGAGCAATACGTAGTTAATGCGTGGAATCTTAAAAACTCATGGGTCAGAGAGACGAATAAGAGACCACGATTGAACAATACTATCATAACTTGGAAAATACATGAAATTATAGCAAGCATTTACGATAAATTTTAAGTAGCAATGTTTGAGAGTCAAAATAGCATGTACAGTTGAACAAAGAATTAAACTAATATAAGACATTTGAAGATTAAAATCATTATATGAGACCCTATTATAAAATTGACCAAATTGATTCTGAAATTGATTTTTGTTAAAACGAGCACAAATATATTTGCATTATTAGTTTATATAAATTAAATAATTATAACAAATACATTTCATTGTCCCATTTGAATATTGATAATAAAATCATTGCTGGCTTTTGTGTCTTTTGATTATTTGCTTAGTTCTGCAAGGGAAAATAAATACATCATCTGCTCTAAATGTTCTGTGCCCACCTGCAACATTTCAAAAACTGTTCACTTTGTTCTCTGGGTCCAACCTCAAGCAACCTCGAGGTTGGAGTCCCATATTGTGATCCCGCAGCGCGTTGAATTCAAAGTAAATATTTCAGGTTATGTTCACTAAACAATATGTTGGAAAATTACGTGACAGCATGCATATTGAGTAAAAATACTTAAACTTATTGTCTTTCTTATAATTTCTGTGAAAATATCATCTTCGACGTTAACTTTAAAAAATACTAAATAAGAACGTGATGCAAAAAAGTGAGGGGGTGCGTTTTCATAAAACCTTCCTAAAACCTTTCACAACACACACTCACACAACATCTACAAAACACTCTTGTGACTCAGAGTAATATGCTCTACTGGTTTGTAGCGAGTTTTTGGCGCCTCTTTCCCCTAAGTTTTGCACCGGCGTTCTTCTTTCAGACGAAGGTGTTTGCTATGCTTGAACCACTTAATAAAACCTTACAGCCAGGGTCTCATGTTAGGAAACTCACTCATATTCTGGGACCTGACCCTACCAAAGTTTAAGACCGATTACGTAATGTATTTCTTTAATGCGGCCAATGAACCTAACTACTGTACCAAAATGCGAATTTGAATAGAAAGAGAAGATAAAATATGATTTCAATGGAAATACCTGGGTGGAAACTGATCTAATCGGAAAGATCATCAGGGAGTATAATGTGCAATTCGATTACACTGACAGGCGATCTAAAAATTCCTCTACTTTCGAAAGTTTTAAAGAAATATTCTCAAAAAAGAAAAAATCCTGACCTAAAAAATGAAGTTTGGAAATGGTTGGACGTCAGTAATATTCCACAAAGTAAGAACACATCACTGTTTTAGGTCTTTAAGGAAAAGAAGTTATCAATTTTGCTGGAAGCTCGTTTACATTTAAAACTAAAAATAAGGACATTTGAAAGTTTACTTTTACATTTGAAACTAGTTAATCAAACCTCTTCCTAATCAAAACCTGCTGAAGAAATCTTTGAATTACCTGAATAATATTTGAATAACCTTAGAGATTTATGAAGTCTATTAGCTAAAAATAATTGCATTATTTAAGGGTTGAACATTTAATATTTTACTCTAATGTTGTGAAATTTTGTTACAAAAAATAGTACCTGGCAGCTTATAGAGACCAAGTATGTGGGTGAATGCTCATACCTTGTGTGCAAGTCTGCAAAAGGAAGAATACAGGGGCGTTTGTCGTGGTCTCTCCGCTTCGATTTTGGCGATGCAATCTTTTCCAGCCCGCAGGACCTATGCAACAGAACAGAATGACCCCTAAGACGCCACATCCACGTTCCCTTGTGGATGTGGCGAAATAGTAAGAATTCACATGTCAGGTCAACCAAACCGATTCTGTAACGCAAATCTCTCTCTTTTCACTTCATTTTCATCATGTTTAACTGTACTTACAGCAGTATTCAGAGTCAACACTAAAGTGAGAGTTTCCTTAAATTAACGCATCTTAGTCAAAGAAGATCCTGAGATTGATTGATTGGAGGTTTTGATCGCGTCAACTGCTAAGGTCATTAGTCCCGTAAGTGCATGTTTTTCCACAGGAAATGGCGGTGATTTCCCCCGCTGGATGGTGATGTCGGGCGCCGACTTACCTTTCGACTAGGCGGGTTTATCCCAATCAGGTATCTCCCAACAGCAGGGGGCACCGCCCTAGCCGGGACCAACTCTAAGCTCCTGACCGGTCTTCCGGTATGTGTGGTAATGTAGTACATAGTGTAAGTGTTGTATGAGTAAGGGGTGAGGATAGGACAAGAAAGAGGAAGGAAAGATCGCGCGCGGTCTGTGGCCCGTTTGTTAGGCTTCTGCTCGGACATTCGCCTGATATTGATCGGAGAAATCTCAGAAAACTACAATCAGAGCAGCCGGTCGCTAGAATAGTTGAAGACAGTGACTGAATTCAACCTAATCGAAAATCCTGCCACAGTCGGGACTCGAACCGAGGACCACCCGGTCAGAGGAACTGCAGGTAACATCAGTTGATATCCTGATCCACCTCTGCAAGTGAGTGAGCCCTTGACCGAGCTCTCATTCCTACACGGGGAGGGTGACTATTCCTTTAAGTGACACTCGTTCGGTGTCTCCTCTGTATATTTTATGTTCTTAAGCGGCGCTCACAACTGCTTTGTTTTATAGTTTGTAGTGTTTCTAGTCTTAGTGCTCCTATTCGTGACTAGTATTATTACTGAAATTTTGGTATTAGTTATTACGAAATGCCGCCGAACCGGCGCCACCAACGCACGTCTACTACGGTTATCTGACGGTGGCGACCATCTTGATGTCGCTCGTTTCAGCCGGGCGAAAGCAACCAACAGTACCACATCTTCTCTCTCTACGAAAGAGGAACAGCAAGGACCTACCCCCTTTAGAACAAAATTTGTTCTAAAAATCAACTCTTTAAAAAGGTCATCACATTTTTTTGAAATAAAAAGTCATTTTCGTTGCATTATTTTTGCCTGAAATTAATGCAATTTATAAAAAAACACATTTTTTTCAAAAAACCCCCGCACATTTTTCTTTAATTTTTTCTACTGTTAAAACAAAAAGATGATTAAAAAATATTGTGTAGTTCTCATTTTCGTTCAATTCTTTGAATTTTTCAAAAAATTTTAAATTTAGAAATAATGCGAGGAAATTATGTGTTGCTGTAGTAGCACTACTTTTGTTTGTGTTCACAATGACTTGATTACATGATTTCCTTTCCTGAATTCTGATTGGTAGTGGCCGAATTTTAATGGAACGCACAAAATTAATATGGTTATAAGCAACGATTCCTCTCGGAATTAGCGAGTATATTTAATTTATTAAATGAAAAATGTATTATAAATTGGAACAAAATATGACTTTCGGACCATCGAAAATAACATATTTAAAGATAACGTTTGATATAACATTATAATTAAACTCGTATCTCATTTGCACCATTCCATATGAAAGTATGGAAACAAGAAAGAAGCACGGTTTTTATTATTGTTTACATCTTACCTGTTACATACGAGACGTTTTTGGCAAAGCGAAGTTAGAGGGCAAACTTATTGTCAGAATACCAGTCCCCACTTGTAGACTTTTAGATTAACAGTAGCAAGCGTCCGTCTCGAACATCAACTACATTGAAAGAAAATTAACTCCATGTTGTATGTATAACTACAGGGGGCACGAATGTGATTTCGATGTCTTTGACAAACTGAACTTCACATTGCTTTTTCTCGTGATGTACTTATAATTTTTAATTGAATCTTATGAATGAATTTTCATTTGTAATCGTATTAACTCTGAATTGAATTGTCTAACATTTGTGTGCATACGAAATTCTTTTTTATAAGAACCGCTGAAAAACCATCAGCGCCTACAATATTATATAATTTTTCTGTACACGTTTTTAAAATTACACACACACAAACAAATTTTAAAAAAGACTTTAATCATACATGCAGTTAATTTTTTTCCTACGATAGTATTCTTTTGCGTTCATTCCGCACCAGGTTACGAAAACGAATTCTGACTGAACCCCAAAAAATAATCAGTTTAACTAACAAATGCTTAAAGAAAATTATCAAACGTTCATACGAGTACATTTCAAACATTCTGTAGTTCAATATATGAAAATAGTATATTATTGCTGTAAAAACTTTGTTTACCTTTTGAAGATAACGATTGCAATTGTTTCAGCTTCAAAATAGCTTGTGCGCATCAATATAATATTAAAGTATGTCGTTTTGATAATGTTTAGAAACTCTGAAATAGATTCTATTATTAAAGATTCAGTGCCGAAAAACAGCGAATAGGAACAGAAAAAGCGTGTGGAAGCAATTTTCAAGAATTTGTAAAGAAAGAAAACACAAATGGACAGCACAAACTACAAATGAAGAAATTACACATATTTTAGGCAATATTCGAAGACTAGAGTGCAATGAATATGCTATCAAAATTATGTGGAACGTTACAACCAAAATTACTCAGAAAAATACTTCAATAAGTACACACGTGTGTTCAATCCATTCGAAATTGTCGCATTCCGCTGCTAATTCATCTTGTGCATCTTCCATTTCAAATATTTCCACGGAAGACCAAGACTTGGAAAACAACTTCCTACAACTTTAATGATTGTGCTTTTAATAAATATTCTCTTAAGTAGCCTTGTTATAATTGTTTTTTCGAAAGTATTATTACCATAAAATTGAAACATATTTGAAATCATTTTCTGCATTCGACTGTTATTCAAATGTTACTTGATACGTTATTCCAGGAGGCAGTGATAAGTCGGAAATGAACGAAAGTTTTCATTTTTCGGTTGTAATTTTGAGTAATATTTCTCTTTTTCGTAATTCCTGTGATTTAAATTATCCTTTCAAATCATTTAACGTGTTTATCTGTGAAATAGTCACACTAAATATCACTCGAAGTGCTGTGATATTACTTATGACAAAAAAGGTAAAGAAACTGATGGCGCTAAACATTTGGGATTGGTTTAATTTGCTTAGCATTGGCTACTTACGACACGGACAGACATGAGTGAAATAGTCACAGATATTTTGTTGCTATATATCGCTACATCATGGGTATTTTGAGTTGCAATGCAGCAATATCCCGAGATAGACACGTCCGTTTCCTAGAAGCAACATGACCGGACGCATCAGCAGATCACTCTTCTCTTGTGAGCGACTTCTTGGAACTTGCAGTCTTCAGACGAAGCTCGGACGGAAGTTCCAAGCGAAACTAAACCCTGTCAGAACCTAATTTTAAGACGTGTGCGCAGCAGACGAAATCAGGCCGTCAAGGCTATTCCATCAAATGTTAAAACTGTGTACGAGTTTTCTTGACATCAGTTTCAAACGAGAGACATCTTTCATTAAGCAACCTTCAAGAAATAATTTTTTAAAAATTCAATAAAATTTCAGCTACGTATTTTGTTTAAATTTATTTACATTTTCGTCGTAAATATTGTTCGTCATGTATGAGAGAAGAGTATTATCTCCGTAGAGGTTCTTAAGCTAGAGAAACTCTAACCCATACTTTTACTACTCATAGATGAATTTTTAATAGATGTACCAACAAGCGTTTGGCAACCTTTGAAAATTACCCATTTTTGGTTTCGAGCAACAGTAAACAATTTGCATTGAAAAACGAACAACAGGTTTGATTTTATATACTACTAAAAAATAACAACACTCCTCCGATCATATTCTGCCCGCAACTAGCTACGCACGTGTGATTAGTGAAGTTACATTTACGATTTGAAGGAAAACAAAGGGCCATTTCAGTCTTTATTTCAATGATTCAAAGGAAACTGGCCGAAAAAATCTGATCCCATTTACCCATATCGAAACCCATTGACTCATAAGCTGAATGCTTGCTAGAAACAGTTTTAGACCTTTAGAAATTGTCACTAATGTACTTATATAATTATTATTGTTACAAATAAATATAATCATTTTTGAGACTATGCATAGGGCAAATGTGTCATGAAGCTGAAAAGATTTACCTAGCGTACAATTGCGTATCGATTTTCATTGTTTCGTGTCACCTGGCAATGTGTTGTAAATTAACCTACATGTATTACATGTGGCTTTCTTGTCGGGAGCAGTTGATACTGACACCTGATTAATATAATTCCTATGACGTGTGTTATATTACAGATATCTGTATTCTATTAATATCTATGTACCTGATTTGATCCTACCCTTGACGAAGTCACTTTTGACGAAATCGATCGGTGTGTAAATAAACCGGCAAAATAATGGTGGTATTCAAAGTTTAATGAAGACAGGCGTGGTAATCACGTGAATAGCATTTTCTTATCATTCATAAAACATTTCCTCCAATAAAAAATTGTGTGGTCGATAGAATCTGTCTTCCTCGAATCGTATGCTGTATCTCGAGATGGAATTTACATTCGCAAAATACGCCTGACGAGGTACAACTGCTGAAAAAAAATAGGAAAAAAAATTTTGAATGTGTAACATAAGGAACTTAATTTTGGGGTTCAATTTAGTTAAAACTAAAATTCCATTTGAGAGTTGAAATAAGAGATCCCAAAACTTTGCCGCTTTGACCACGGTCAATAGCAAATTATTCATTTTCAGTGGCGAATGCGATAACTGGTTTAAAATGCAAGATTTCATTGAAACCCTGTTTCTCTTATATACTATTAATTTATTGTTACAAAATCACTTTGAAACACGTGGAATCGTACAACTTACAGTTTCTTTCCTTTTCAAAGAACATAATTCGTAACAACAGTGAAGATATTTGTTCTTCCCTTTCCAATGGAAGAGGGCGTATCCTTTACGTATGTAAAAAAATGACAAGGTCTAAGGTTCTGAGGTTAAGCCTTGCGGGACCTGATGCTCAATTTTCAATGAATCAAAAATCCTATTAAAAATGTTATTACATATTCAGCATGGAGGAATATACAACAGGAGGGGAAACTCTCGCTGTTGGAGAGCATGGACTAGAGGATTCGCTAGCGTCGTTTCCTTGTGGCGACATCTATTTTAAGGTACATGCGTAATTTCAAACCCTGCTTCGGTAATTTGCTCGTCAGGTAGCGGTGCGAGCTTATGAACCTTCTACCATTTATTTCATCCACTAATTTAATTTTTTGCTGAAGAGACGGCGATGCTCGTGGCAACGTGTTTGTTTGTGACATTTCGTTTGCGAGTTTTTTTTTGGCGGTGTACGTCAAGTGTTGCAGATGATAATGACTAAATGTTGGGCCCAAGGATGAGCCAATGTTGTTCGGAAGGATAAAGGAAATAAAGTTTCTTCAGGTTTTTCTCCGAGACGGGAAGGTGAGTGAATATTTTGAGTTATGATGAGTTACTGTAATTGAACGGTATTTCCGTCTAGTGTTGTGCAATTTCATGTATCGTTCCGAACATTTCAGATACCTTAAGAGTTTGATGTCATTATTTTATAGGCCTGAATTTTAATGATGTACCACCTTGATGCTTGAGAATTTTGTTTGTGGTGTTCCTGCATTACATATTTCAAATATATGCTTTCATTACAGGTGACTCAGAGGCACCAATTCTGTAAACTGAAGCATAGAATCCGATCAGCGGGAGAAGTAAGAGAAGAAGAGATCTGAATTGCATGAAAATATCCTTGAGTAATTCACTTGAATACCACTGATTCATAAATAAATAGGCAAAGCAACGGTAGTATTCCATCCCCAATAAATAAGTGTTTATTTATACAAATTGTTTCAGTAGCTTTCCACAACAAATGGATACTCCTTTGCAGTCCTTTTTGTTGAATTTAAGCTTTTAAAATCATGCCAGTTTATTACCTTCCAATTACATGGTTTGAATGAAAATGTGATGAATTACAAGAAATGTTTTAAACTAATAATATTCATATTAGGATATAAGGTATAGCTTCTTCAAACTATACTGCAGATCTGGAAGAGGTTAAAAGATCAGAAGGTCTGAATGACATGTTACTGGATGTATGTAACTATGTATATAAGAAGATCTTCTCTTGTCTACAATCTAGTGGAAAGAATTTCTGTAGGTTTGTAATAATTTTTAATGGTGTCAAATAATTGACTGTGTATGTAATTCAATAACTACACATTTAAAGCCATTTAATCAGGATTAATTAAATTTATAAATATGTTACTGTTGCTGTTACAGAATTTATACGAATTCCTAATGTAATTGTTTTAAGGTTAAGTAAATGTTAGGTTTACTTAAACTATTTTTAACTATTGAACATGAATTATGACAAAAATACAGGTAACACACGCAAATATGCAGCTATATTTTATTTTCCTTGCAAGAAAAGTGTCATGAATGCAGTGTTTGATTCTTAGCCCAATTGATAGAGATGTCTGCATAAAGGAAGCCATGAACTCGGATCCAAGAGGTATCAAATATTTCCTCTTTGTGACAATTTATTTCTAGTACGATTATGTGACGTATTAACAGTTTCGTAGTCATGACAAATTGATACTAAAACAAACTACATCTGATCCAAGATGTAAATAATTTTATCTTGATATGAAACCATTTCTGCCAATTTTACCACTGATAAAATTCATTTGTTTTGTGTTATAATATGAAAAGATGATGGAGATACAATTATAATTTTATTAACACATATTATATTTTTATGTCAAAATCTATTTAAATAGTAATTTGATGGTGTATACATTACCAGATAATTCTTCTTCTGTATGTGTACTGTACCTCTGTAATCATGTAAGATTGTTTCCAGAATAAATTTTATGAATACTATGCAGAAAAAAGTTAGTTTTTATTAGTTGCCAATTTATTTTTCCCTTGCTCAAATTTTGTATTTTTTATACAGCGCGCAAATATCGGAGTACGTGCTGTTATGGAGGTTATTATTTACATTGTATGCCCAAAAAGTAGATCGAGTACCGTGCACCTGAGCCAGCTGGTTCAGCAATCAAGAAGTATCCATTCTGGCCACAGAGTGCAGTGTTGTCGATTTAACTCCTGTACCTTATTGTAGATGGTGCCACACGAGTTTCCACTCCTGTTCTATATTCCTCCATGTATTCAGTACGGTATTTATCCTCTTTGACAACGATATTTAAACCTCGGCTGGCGCTATTGGCGTTATCACCAGAAGGCTCACAGTGCTTCATCTTCGATATATTATATTTTATAGAGTTTGAAACGACGTAAAATATGAACAGTACAATAATAACCTTAAACCCTCCGTTGAGTTTATTTGCTCTGAATTAGATACAATCAGAAAACATTTCTATTTAAAAATAGCATATTTTCAAAATGAAATTATAAAACTAAATAAACCATATGATCAAAGAAATAAAATTGTGTGAGTTAGCGAACTGCCACCTCTTCTCCTCCGTCTCGGATTTCGCAGATACAAACGCAACAATAATAGTGTGGATCTGAAGCTACAATCTGTATACATGACAATCTTTAAAATTTGCTTTTAAAACGAAGTATTGTAGTTAGATTATCGTTATTAGAATTTCTTGTCATGAAAGGCTAAGGAATCAGAGCCAAATAAAAATTAATGTGTGACGTAATTTCCTGTATATATCGCGAGTATATCGTTATCGCGAGTATATCCTTATCATATCCGCGAGTATATCGTTAAATCTGAGCGACTGGAGCAAGATAGAAACTTAATTTATATGTAGATATTATTGTTATTATTTATTATTTAAGCATATGTTACCGAAAAAGATTTTTTTGCCACGTTTGAGTCTTCCTTCGATATACGTACCTCTCTGATTACTTTCTTAAAAATACTGCTACATTATCATGTTTGTTAGACGTTTTGATATGTAGGATGATTGAATATAGAATGATTATTTCTCAGCGCATATGCGGCTTTGTTTTCTGGCAGATCTTTCTTCTGAAGGAAAATGTATATCGTAGCATAAATATGAAAGCTACACATTTATTCGGCGGAGGGTGAGGTGGGGGTGGGGGTGGGGTGGGTGAGGGTGAGGGTGAAAACTCTGGCCAGTAGAGAAACTAAGAGTAAGTGATTAGGAATCCTTAGACTGTAAATTGGAGGTCCTCGGGAGAACATATTTAGGTAACATGTTCAGTGTTTACGTTGCCAACCAAGATATACTGCAGGCAGTGTCTATCTCCAGCACCGCGAATGACTTCTTTACACCTACAGCCGATCACAACCGCAAGATAGTGCTTTATCCAGGTATCCAAGGGGTAACAGAGCAAACTGGTAAGCTTTTGAGCCGCTTCGATGTAAAGGCAGCCTAGAAAAACTCAGGCAAAAGCTAGTAAACGTTAAATATCGCGTCCCACCTCTTCTGATAACAGAATGTCAATATCTTCAAGTCATCAACAATAATATTCCAATAGGCAACGAAAATATTCCAAGAGTCTTGTCTTGTAAGTATCTAGGAATAATTTTTTATTGCAAACCGAGTTGGGAAAATCAGGTAAACTCTGTCGTAGGGAAAGCATGGAGATCTTTGCATTTTACTATGCGAATACTAAAAAAGAGTACTGCGCAAGCGAGAGAATTAGCTTACTTATCTCTAGTTCGCCCATTAATGGAATACGGGACGGTATGTTGGGACCCTTACAGAATCTCACAAACGAAAATTTGAATAGAGTACAGAGAAGAGCGAGTAAACTTATTTTCCGAAGCAATAGGAAGAAAGTAGAATGGGAATCTCTAGAAATCAGGAGGGTTAAGGCAAGACTCTGTGCTTTGTACAAAGCGTATGCCGGTTATGCAGCGTGGAAAGATATCCACATCAGGCTCAGTAAACCCACATACTTTAGTACAGGGGATCACAAGCACAGAATTCAGTTCAGGCCACAGAGAACAGATGTTGGAAAATTTTCCTTTACAAATAGAACAATAACGGACTGGAATAAGTTGCCTGCGACAGCCTTTGAACCCTATCCTCAAGGTGTTCAAAGATTTAAAACTAAATTAACCAAGATATTTAGTAAGTAAGTTAGGTTTATTAAAACAGTTATTTTATTATTATTATTATTATTATTATTATTATTATTAATTACTGTTACCATAATTAGTATTGTAATACTTATTAAATGCATCACTTTCTTAAATATATAATTATATTTTAAGTAGTATTCGTATTGAAGTGTGGTGACGTGTTGTGAAGTGAAGTGAAGTGGAGTGGTCGTCAGAGTAATAAAAAGTCGTGTATTTATTGATGTAAAATATCTGTAGAAGACCACCATAAAATGATGAATTAATGCGGTTTTTGTTGTTAAAGCCTTTATTGTCATCACTGTTATCATATTATTATTAATATTACGGTCTTCAAATTATTTTAAGTTACATTGTATTCAATTCTTAATTATAATATGTAATTTTTAATAATAATGTAAATTTTAGTGTTCTGACACCAGGTTGTATAAACCTATTTGCGGAAATAAATATCTATCTATCTATCTAATAAAAATACTTTGAAATGTTTCTAGTCTCAATTTCCAATTGATTAACAATTACTAAAATAATCATCAATATAAACACAACGTAGACAAAATGCAAAATCTTGGTTGAGCTATTTACAATTATTATATACTTTTCTAGCCAATATTGAATAAAGCAGGACTTAAAATCCTTCTCTGAATTTTTCTGTTCGAAAAGTTGAGAACTATTGTGCACATTGCAGGGCGCATCAGCTGTTCCTCTGCTCGCTGCCCCCTCTAGTGACGGGTCAAGGTAACCCATTGCCCCGTGTGTCACCTCTTGGCTACTGGGAGAAGAGAAATACATATACGGACAAACAAACATTCACTCACAAACATCCTTGCCCTATGAACATGAGGCGAAAAAACCCCAGGCCTCCCACCCTAGCGGCACAGTCAGGATGAATGGGATATACTAGTAAAATATTCCTAGACGAGTAGTTAATTTAGTCAATTACTTGAAGTTTTTTATTTACAAATATTCAGGCTGAATTTTATGTTCCAGCAACAAGTGTAGATTTGAAGATGATAGATTACTGTGATTTTCAAATATATTTTTAAACACCAAATACATATATAACAGCACGTTGGTAAAGAGCAAAACTCCAACGCCGTTGGACCAATCTCCATGAAAGTTGGCACTTCTACGTGTTTTTTCACCGAGAAGGTTTATGTGTTGTTAATTCTCTTGTTACTCCACTACATGGCGCTACATATTCACTACGTATACACTACATATTCACGTCAAATGCAACCTACAACACACTCGGCAGCATTTTAAATCTATATCGTTAAGTAACTTCTAAACGAGACGCTGTAGGGCCTTAAAAACCAAAATTTTGTGGCCGAAGGCCTCAAAGAAACATTTCTCACACCGTAATCAGAATGAACTCTTCTTTAACATTCTATTACATTTTTGCTGGTGTGGTGCTTCCCGATATTACTTCACCTGCTCAGAGACGTGCAGAATCTGCAAGTAATGTGAATGATAGGGACAGAGAGCGGCAGAGACATCACCAACGTTCCCATCACAACAAAACCTTCCCAAGCACGCGAAAATGCGCATGTTAGCGCACATGGCTCTTTATCCTCTCATATGCACTGCATGTGACAACCAGCACTTAGGTGGTAAGGCTCGTGAGAAAGTTGGCAGGCCTAGGTGTCGCCAGCGCGCTAATGAGTGCGGGGGCAATGAGGGGGGCTCGGAGGGAGGAGGAGGACAAGAGGGGGGACAAGGGGCGCCCCTGCGGGCAGGAAGTCGCCGGTGTCCGCACGCAAAGGGCTGCCGCGCAGGATGCCTCGCGTTGCATCGCCGACGCGACCGAGCCGTGCACAGCCACAAGTTCAATGTTTAGAAGGAAGTTCTCAACTTTGGTAATTAATACTCCCCACTATATTATAATAGGATTATTATTATTATTATTATTATTATTATTATTATATTATTATTATTGTTGTTGTTGTTGTTGCTCCATATCACGACTACAGATATCATGAGTCGGCTGAGTATAAAATCTACTCCAAGTTGCAACCAGCTACCTAAGGAGCAGATCTAGGAACTGTCGGTGCCTCTACAATACTTTGCGCAAAATGTGAGCTGTGCCAAATAAAGCAATTTCTTGCACTTCCCAGTCCTCAGTGGGTTCTCTGCTTTATTATTATTATTATTATTATTATTATTATTATTATTATATAATAGTACCTCCCACACTTTCGCCAGCACTATGTAGTGTGTGCGTGTGTATATAAGAACAACATCGGCACAAATAAAACCGTTTTTAAAATTGGTTTAGGGGTGCCACAAACCCCATAAATACCCCATTTTTGACCTTTTTGCTACTTTTTAGAAAATAACGAATAAATATTATTTAATGTGATTTTTATCAACTAATGTTTGGCTGAGGTGGTGCCCAAGTTACCTCGCATCAATTTTATGATCATCAAACAATTCATATTCGACTCAGTGTGCCACATTAGCTCAAATATGGCAAATTTTAAGTTAAAACCATAGAAATGGCCAGTTTTCAACTGACCATAGCTCCGTAAATTTTTATCCAAAATCCTTTTAATTTAGGTAAGATTGGTAATGCTCAAAATCTCTGCTTTAAGAACTTTGCTTCTCACAATTTAACTATTTCACTGCAATCGGCTAATATTGCGCCGCGCGCCATCACTATTTACGACCCACATTCGTGCCGCGCCGCTGTATATGATTTTTTATTCACTATTAGGCTGCATTCAAGATATTTGTAGAGTATCAGTAAAAAAATAGTTTTTGATGCAAAAATAACATCAGGACCTATAAAACTTTTTAAAGTGGGTTCAGGGTGCCACAAACCCCATAAACACCAATGCCAACATTACTTGCGTCAGTATCAAGTATATATTTTCCATGACGTAGTGGATAGCTCAACACAGGGGCACTCAGCATGGCACTTTTAAGGTTCCCAAAAACTCATTGGCAATCATGATCCCATTGAAACAACCGCTTTTCTTCTGTCAGCCGAGTCAGGGGTTTGGCGACGTTGGCAATACCCAAAATATATCGACACAGACCCAGACAACTTTTTAATTCATGTTTATTCTTTAGTACTGGCCATTCCTTTACAGCTTTAACCTTCTCCGGATCAGGATCTACTTGCCAGATAGAACATGTCCAAGGTAGTTCACCTTCTTGTGAAATAAATATAACTTCTTCGGGATGACATTCAAGTTCGCTCCTTCCAACCTCTTGAAAGCCTGCTCCACGTTCTTTATGTGCTCCTCGAAAGATTTTCCGACACCAATTATATCGTCAAGGTAGACAAGAACTGTCTTCCACGACAGACATCTTAGCATGGTTTCCATCAATCTTTCCATCGTAGCTGGAGCATTACACAATCCGAAAGGCTTTAAACTTCCACAAACCTAATCCGATAGTAAATGCAGTCCTCTTGGTCTCTGGGATCTAATTCTATATTTGCCAGTATCCGCTTCTCAGGTCAAGTGTCGAGTAGATCTTGGCACAAGAAAGCGTGTCCAACATGTCATCAATTCGGGGCAATGGATAGCTACCTTTTTTATTACATTGTTGAGCTGTCAGAAATCAACACATAACTGAGTCGACCCGTCTTTTCTTTACCAATATGACAGGAAAAGCCCACGGACTAATTGATGGTTCAATTTCGCCATCCTTCTTCATGTCTTTAATAATATCATCTGCTTCTTTTCTAGACAGAGGTAATCTAGTAGCTCGGCAAATCGGTGTGGCGTTGCCGATGTCTATTCTGTGACGAACAATACCAGTCTTTCCTCTTACACCATCACTACATTCAAAAACATGCTGGTCTCGCCGTATTACCTTCAGCCTTATGACATTCTTTCGGAGATATGCCTTTACAGGCTGTAAAGCTTTTCTGAAACTCATCTTGATTAAGGTTTTAATTCACCACAAGTTATACCCCACCTTTTGACCCCGCACCTCACACAAATTGTAATGTTTCTTGGTGAATTAAAACACAAATACAAGATAGATGGGGAGAGGATAATCGGTTGTTACAGTAAAGTGCTTTCAAAGCCAGAACACACTATTGTGTACCACTTCTACAAGAATCTCTATGACAGAGAATTTTTTTTCAGGACGGATCATGTTGCTTTGAAGTGGCTTCTGAACTTCAAGAATCCGGAAAGACAAGTTGCCAGATGGATTGAAAGATTGCAAGAGTTCTCATTTACAACAGAACATCGGAGCGGAATTAGTCATGCTCTCTCCAGAAGTCTGCTGAAGTGTCCTGAAACCTTCCAACATTGCTGTCATGCGGAAGAGAAGGTATCTCCTACCTTAAGAATCACTGTCAGTAATGACTGATCGCAACCGAAAGAACTTCAGAAATCAGAAAGACGACGTAGAATTGAAACACATTGGGAATGGAAAATGACAGGCCGGAGACAGAGTTGGCAAGAAATAGCTCCTTGTTCCTCAGCAGTAACTCGTACTGGGAGCAATGGGATTCGATTCCTGAAGAAGGTTGTCGGAGCACACTACATAATAATATAACAAATAATATTAATTACAATATTTCTGGGGGGACAGCGGAGCGAATACGGCTCCTTAAAATTTTAAAAAAGCACGTCTGTAAAATAATTGAGCAGTAACATTCATCAGCTTCATTCCGGCACAAATCGAAGACAACAATCAAACAGCCACAGCGATTCCGAGAAATCGTAATCGCTGTCATATAAATTACAAAATCAAATCAAATCAATAATGCGTTTAAAAAACAAATTCACCAGGTTCAAAATTCACCAAATTCAAATATCAATTAAAACATTCGCTAAATTTATAAAACTCGAACGTTTTCATTTTAATCATTAAAGCTCAATTTCCAATGACACTCACTCATTGGCTGCGAGTTTTTCTCCGTGCGTCACCCGACGCAGTCGGAGCTCAGTCTTGTGTGAGCCTCCTGGCAGTAAGCTTCGTGAATGCAATGCTCGTAAAACGTTGTTTTCGACATGTGCTACATGTTCAGTTTACAGTGCAGTCTGGTCTGAGCCTCGAGGCAGCAAGCCTCGTGAACGTTGTTTTCGACACGTGCTACCAGTGGCGTAGCGTCAGGGTACGCTGAGATGCTGAGCATCCCCGTATATAAGAACCTTAAATACTGTATTGATAATCTTACAAGTGGTCTGTTGAGCGAAACACGTTTTGTATTAATTTAAAAATTGATTTCCTATGATTGAATTCGGCGGGCTGTTGAAGCTGGCCTCTGATTGCTTGAAAGCTAAAATACTTCAGCGTCTGCCGCCAGATTGCGACGAGCATGACGCATGCGCAGATGGCGAGGTCCCCCTCTCCCCTCTTCACCCCTGGCCCAGAGAAACCCGACTGCTTTACGCTAGCGTCTACTGCGGAAAGAAGCTCGTTTGTGCACGAGAGCGCAGCACACTTCAGGCGTTCAGTAAATTATCTTTCTCTCTCTCACTCGGGAGTCCCCGCTTGGTCATGGTACAAACTGTAGAAATAGTGCCTGACTACTATTTCTTAATTAATATCCAAGAAATTGTATTATCTCTTAAATAGATTACATATTATTTAAGTCTGCAATGTACTAAATAACAAATGGTCTTATTGCCATTCGCGTATAAGAATTAAAGCTGAGCCATTGTATAATTTGCTTTCAAGACATCGGCAGCCCTGACTGCTGTGAGGATTTTGTGGGAAGCGCCTACACCGTCGTAAGCAATCGAGATCGTGGAAGTAGTCCCAGTGGTATCTGCCTTGTGTTGCGTTCGCCTGTTATACTGCGATTTTTGTAGGAAGAGCTCTCAAGGCCACTCAAATCCCATCTTCGCAATGGAATATGTCACGGCATTTCGTGTCATTCACAGTCGTTCCGCTAGATTTCGCACGATCGCGACCGTATGTAGCAGTGCTTGCGATCATGCGACTTCTACCGGCAAGACCGAGAAAAGACGCCAAATGCCGTGACATATTCCATCGCGAAGATGGGATTCGAGTGGCCTTGAGAGCTCTTCCTACAAAAATCGCAGTATAGACGAAGTAGTTGATAGTGACAGTTTGTGTGTTTATTGTTGAGCATCCCCAAACGTGTGAGTCACGCTACGCCACTGCGTGCTACGTATTCAGTTTTAAAGTGCAGTCTGCTCTCAGCCTCGTGGCAGCAAGCCTCGTGAATGCAATGCTCGTAGAACGTCGTTTTCGACATGTGCTACATGTTCAGTTTAAGGTCTAGTCTGTGAAATGCTCGCAGAACGTTGTTTTGACACGTGCTACGTGTTCAGTTCAAGGTGCAGCGTTTAGCAACAGTAAGCTGCAATCTCTTCATACGAGCCTCTCCCTTGTGTTGCCTAACGCGAGGGGAATCCATCAAGGCTGCTTGAAATGCTGCCTGTGCCACGTGTTATGTGATGGTGTTTCTGGCGAGCGCCAGACTATGACAGCTTCTTCATGGCGAGCCTTTCTGCCTCGTGTCCCCTGACGCCAGCGGAAGAAAATGTCCGCATGTGTAACTGTGCAAATGTTGATCAAACAGTGTATCTCTTACTTGCCTATTATGCTTGAATTTAATATATGTGTTTTATGTCACTCACAAATTTACTTTCCTTAAAGTACAATAGCAGTAATCACATACAACAGATGCAACCTGTCCAAAGCTGGTCCTTCGAATCCCTCTAAATAAGCTGAACTATTGAAGGTGTTGGGGGAAGGAGAACAGGATATTCCCGGAATACAAAAAAAGGTCCGCTGCTCTCTCTCTCACAACCTCATTCCCCCACAAAGGTGTTATTAAACGAGTTGTGTAAAATGAAGATTACTCTCAGAAGAGGACGCAGATATTGTTAGCAAGAAAAAGAATGCCTGAAATAATGCAGGAATTGCATTATGAAACTGCGAGAGGACATCTTGCTATAACGAAAACGCTAGAGGAAGTGCGCGAACGATTTGACTGGGTTAATCGCAAGCAAGACATGTGGTGCAGGCAGTGTCAAATTTGTGCTACTAGTAATGGACCACGTAAAAGAGAAAAGGAAAGATGAGGAATCCAACGTTGAAGTCCATTTGAAAGAATTGCCATTGGCCTGGATGGACTATTCCCACTGTAAAATGATGAAAATAAATACGTACTTGTGGCCATGGATTATTTTAGCAAGTGGGTTGAAGCATATCCCCTACCTAGCCAAGAGGTCACTACAACCTCCGTAGTATTGGGATAATCTCCGTAGGAATGGGTGAGTAGATTTGGTGCGCCACTTGAATTACACTTAGACCAGGGACGGCACTTCGAATCTGCAGTGATCCAAGGAGTGTGTGAACTTCTTAGAATAAAGAAAACAAGAAAAACAGCTCTATATCCGCAGTCAAATGGAATGGTGGAACGCATAAACAGAAACGATGGGAAAATATACAGGCCAAGTCTGACCATCAACGCGACCGGGACCAATACATACATTTTTTTCTTCTAGCATACCGCTCCTCTGTTCATGAGATAACTGGGCAGACACTAGCTAATATACTCTTCGGCCGGTAACTACGTCTATCAAGTTATCTACAGTTTGGTTGCAAAACTGAGAAATAAATAGCTGGCAGAGACCTAAAACAAAATATTCATTCATAACCAGATGCCTGAGCGAATCCAAATCGTAAGTGACAGGATGAAAGACCGGTATGACATCAATAATGATAAAGGAAGTTACTGACTTGGAGACCGTGTTTGGCTGTTCAACCCCCCCCCCCCCCAACGACGTCGCGGTTTATGTCCGAAGTTACAACGACATTGCGAAGGATCACACAAGGTTGTGAAGAGAAAAATGGTATCTACCGAATTAAAAAGTTACCAAATGGAAAACCGTGGGCTGTCTATTCGAATCGGCTGGCCCTGTACGCCGAAAGTCATAAAAATGAAGACGGAGAAGAAACCGCACGAGTTTGTGAGCTCGATATGAAAGAGTTCATTTTCGATGAGTTGATGTCTCATTATGGCGGAAAGCATAAAGCGCGTTATGGTGTGACAATGGAAGTGTAACAGGATCTGTTTGCGGTACCCCAAAAATATTCATTAGCGCATTGTGTTGCCCAGGATTTAGATATGGCCAGAGATGTTGCTGCTGTATTCAAGAGAAAATGTAGAAGAATAGAAGAATTAGAGAACCAACAACCGGATATTTGGAAAGTCCTGCAACTGCGCGACTTCAGTAGATATGAGTATTATATCTTCACAAATAGTATGTCACATCACAGGGCCTCCTATAAAAATCTTTGGAAAACTGTGATTGAATTACGCCAACAATCACTGCAAGACATCGTACAGAAGATTGCCATGCCCAAACTTGTATGTGGTTTTGATGGACTGCACAGGAGAGTTGTGAGAAGCATGTTGGAAGTACTCTGCCAGTACACTGGGTCTGCAGCTACCACCATGGAATATCGGCATATCCAAAGAAGACAATTGGCTGACACTTCTTCGTAACCTGCAACTGCAGTAGAGGCTCCAGCTCCAATATCTGCATGATTTCATTAAACGCAATCCGAGACGGATCGCATCTGAGGAGGGGGGTAATGTAACGAATATTGCCTCATCTGCCGGAATCCGCTGCGCAGATTGCATCATCTCCCGACGTCTCCCCCCCCCCCCCCGCGAACTGGACGGTTCCGAGTATTGGAGGGTAGCGTAGAAGTGTGACGCAAGTTGCGGAAAGTTTCAGGCGGGAGCAAGCCAGGAATATACTCGCCGCTTCCGGCGCCCGCTAGTCGGTCTAGCCTGAAGTAGAAGCTGAGCTGTGAAGTGCGAGCATCGCGGTGAACAGCAGTGCAGTGAACTGTGGCCAGAGTCGTAAACTGTGGTCAGCGCCTCGGACGATGATGTGCGAATCGGGCTATGCGACAGTGCAAAAGAACTGAACAGTGAAAATAAATAATCCAGAGAAGGACACAAGAACTGTGAAGACTATCTGTACATAAATCAAGTATTTTTAGTGTATCATTAAGAAACAAAATAAATGTCTTTGTAAAAATAATGCCTGTATTTTAATTCACCAGTAAGGAACGTTACGTATGATATAAGTAAGCTGATACTCCATGACTTCATTCTAACCCTTTTTTAAATTTATTTTTCTCGTTCGACATTTCTGTCTCTCGAGGGGTTTGACAACAATACATTTTGTATATAGTATGTCCTACTCGTGAAAACATGGTCTAAAGTTCGCTGATTTGATTCAGGCTTCAAGGTTCAGGTTTGAGGTGTTACGTTGAAATTTAGGTATTGCTAGGAAAGGTGTAGAACAGAAGTTACGGTGGCCTCAGTCTATCCTTGGGGAAACTTGATTTAATACGGGGCCATGAAGCACAGCGGGCCAGATTAAATATTGTGGAATAGGGGGAAGAGTAAAGATTTTAAAAGAATGGTCAGCTATTTACTTTATGTGTTCGTTTAATGGCAATATATTTAACTCGCGATGAATTTGGGAATTTGGAATAAACCAAGGTGCTTTGAGGGTGTTTCTTAGGAACTTATTTTGGAACACAACTAACTTTTGAAGGTTACTGGGTGCTGCGCCACCCCATACTGGACATGCATAGGTTAGAGTGGGTTGAATAATTGATTTGTACAGTACTATTCGGCTTTCGATACTAGTGGGAGATCTAGAGTTAATTAAAGGAAACATTTTCGAAGTTTTGACCAAGCTTTACTAGCACTTGAGTGGATATGGGGTTTCCATGTTAATCTTTTGTCAAATAATACTTCTAGGTACTTCACTGGTGAAGAAGGCCACGGGATGCGATTTCCATTGATGTTAAGTTCGGGGGGATTTTTCGGTCGGCGTGATGTATATATATTTGCTTGACACTTACGATGATTCAGCTTTATTCTCCATTTCTGAGTCCATTTAATATAATTGTTTACATCGTTTTGAATATTCTCCTTTGCTATTTTGATATCACTGTGAGAGGTGAAAAGTGTAATATCATCAGCGTATAAAGCTACGTTTGAATCGCCTTCAATTGGAATATCATGGCTGAAAATGTTAGATAGTAAGGGAGAGAGAACTGAACCCTGGGGTACTCCTGCGGCAATAGTGAGGGGGGGGGGTAGATATATCTGCATTAACGTTTACGATAAATAATCTGTTCGAAAAAGCAAAAAAGCGTAAAAAACGAAGCTGTACTAATTTCTAAGCATTCGCATCAAGCATACGATATCGTATCTGTAAGCATTTTTTAACGCGAGTACAATTTGAAATTGCAATCTCACCAGTTCATATCACGTATGGAGGCAACTTTCAAAGTAACTGGGTGTTGGAAATATTTGAACGGAAGTATATAATTGAATGATCACCGGTGTTGTCATTGCCAACAATGTTGTTTATTACAAAAGCAGCTTTCGATGGCTTAGCCATCATCCTCAGTTGTCTAGTACAAGAAAATAGCAAACAATTAATTAAACAATTAAAAGTAAGAGATAACAATAAACAAGAGATTAATATTAGGAATGGCGGATTACTAGTAATTTAAAAAAACAGAACTAACATTATGTGAAATGAAAACAAAGGAAAAGAAATTTTTTATATAACAGAAATTTAAATCTACGCAAGAAAGTGGATGAAATTGAATAGAACTTGAGAAAACATTTTTGTAACAGAAACATGAAATGTAAGTTGAGCCGTTCCTTACCTGCTGTCTGGAAGCCACGAAACGACTACGCGGGTTTGGGAGGGCCAAGCGGCTTAAGAACCGGGCTGCGGGGTGGTGGAGGAGAGGAGGGTTAATGGCCTGGGTGCGGTGTCCTGTCTATTGCGCCGCCCCGGAGGAGTGCGGTGTGAGGGTGGTGTCTAATAATAATTTCAGTAGAGGGGAGAGATTATGGTTTATATTTTCATTCAGAAGGTTGTCATTTAAATGGATGTGGAGGTTTTCTAAAGTTAATCTAGTGTGATAATGATTTTCTATTTCCAGTATATGAATATCTGTATGTGGATCGAACGTGTGGCCTGTCTGAAGGAGGTGATTGGCAAAGTGAGATTTACAGGAGTTGTGTTTCCAAGCGTGTATGTGTTCTTTTATTCTTGTGTTGAAAGTTCTGCCTGTTTGACCAACGTATTTGGCTTCGCAGTCGTGGCAATGTAATGAGTAGACGCCGCTTTTTTCTAAAAGATCTGTGTGTGTTTTAGAGGATAGCATTTTTCTGAGTGAGTTTTGTGATTTGAAAGAAACTTTGATACCGGCTTTGCGTATATTGTGTGCGACTTTTTCTGAAAGGTTGCCAAAATAAGGTAAGCAAGTGTACTTATCTGGTGTTTGTGCTACTGTAGAGAGTGAAGTGTACATTTTCAGTTTCTGTTTGTGTGTTTTGCGGCGTAGTATGTTGTTGATGAGTTCTGTGTCGTAGCCGTTTGATCTACTCGTAGCAATATGTTGTATAGTGTTAAGTTCTTCCAGAAAATGAGATTGTGTCAGAGGCAGGCTTAGTAATCTGTGTATCATGTAGTGGAAGGCGGCGTGTTTGTTTGAATAGGATGTTGTGAAGAGTTGTGGATGACAGTGTCTGTGTGTGTTGATTTTCTGAAAATATTGAAAGTATGTTTGTTTCCCGATATACTGATATTCAGGTCTAAGAAATTGATAGATTTGTCTTCGTTCTGTAGTTCTGTGGTGAACTGTATATTGGGATGTAGGTTGTTGAGGTAGTCAGTAAACAGATCAATTTGCCTAGTTGTACCGGTCCAGAGAACAAGGATGTCATCTACGTAACGGTGCCAATATGTAATATTTCTGAGAAGTGGATGATTTGAAAGGAAGATGGTCTGTTCCAAAGAATCCATAAAAATATCTGCAAGAAGAGGAGAGAGAGGTGAGCCCATAGGAAGTCCTGAAGTTTGTTTGTAAAATTTGTTGTCAAAAGTGAAGTAATTTTGATCCATGCATAGGTTGAAGAGATTTTGAAATTCATCACGAACCGGTATGGGGCATGACGACTTGTCTAGTAAATTGCGCAGAAGTAATTTGCAATCTGAAGTCGGGGTACTAGGAAAAAGATTCTTTACATCAAATGAAACCAGTTTTGCATAGGGTGGAATGGGAATCTGTTGAATTTTTTGCACAAGATCTAGACTGTTTTTTACGGTGTGAGAAGGTTTGAATTGAATATGTTTGTGAAAGAGGCTGTTTAATTTCTGGGCGAGTTTGTGAGTTACAGTATTTGTGTAAGAGACTACGGGTCTGATGGGTGTATTTTGTTTATGCAATTTAGGAAGACCATAGAGTCTTGGAGGAGAAGGGTTAGATGGTATGTATTGTCTGGGATATGAGAACAGAGCTTGTGAATGATTAAGTTCTTGCCTAAGATGGCTAAGATATTTCTTGGTGGGGTCATTGCGAAGTTGTTCGATCTTGTTGTCGTTCAGAAAGTCATAGATTTTGTCGTCGTAGTGTTTTTTATCAAGAAACACTATTGTGTTGCCTTTGTCTGCTTTAGATATGATTAGGTCTTCTTCTGTTAGTTTTGTGGCAAGTTGTTTTGCGTGGTGAAAATCTTGGATTCTGTCTCCTGTGATAGATTCTGTGTGATTTGTAATAGTGTGAGCTATGTTATGTTTGGTCTCGACAGAAATGTTGCTATTAGAGTCTGCTTTGACACATAACTGCTTTTTATGGAAGCTATTAAGAGATGTGGGAGGGCAGTATTTGAGGCCCTTATTAAGAAGAGAAATGTCCTGATTAGATAGAGGAGTGGAGGAAAGATTGCAGACACGAGGGTGAAACTGGTGAGGCATGATTTGAATTTGGGTTGCATTCGGAGCTTGGTAGGTAGGTGGTAAATTTGTGCTTGAGTGGCAGATGAGGCGGCTCAACTTACCTTTCTGTACATCTTTTTTCTTGGAGATGATGGTGAAAACTCGTCCTCGCAGATACTTGAAGATACAGTGCGAGGAAATAAGATTTTTTTTTGCCGAAAATTTGCCGTTTTTTTTTCACGCTGCATTACATAACTTTCACTCTACTCCGTAGCAAGAAAGTAACTATTATTGCTACGGAATGGCACAGATTTTTATCCGTAGTCTTCTGTTTCCTTTGGTCTCTGTTAGCTATTCGGACTTGCCTCATACTCTTGTCAGCTGCAATTTATCGCCGCCCAAAGTACATTCCTTTGATATTTTCTTAATTTTTCAATTTTCTAATAGTCGAACGGATATAATATTTTAATAATATTAAATAACAGTAAAACCGTGCCCTAAGTGGAAGTTTTCTTTGAAAAATTTGGAGCCTTTTAAAGAAAATGGCGTTTAAGCGCTACAGTAAATGCGAAATTTGAATCTCTTTTTCACAGAAAAGTTTTGAGTTTTCGAAAAACTTCATTGGAATTCATTTAAATCACTTAAACACACAAATACAATAGTTTTAACAAATTGCTCTTAATGTGCATATTAAGAGTGTGAGAGATTTTTCAAAAAATTACATTTGTGTAAGTTTTAAAAAAACAAAAAAATATACCAAGTCATATTAAAAGAGTGCAATACAACGCATTATCCGTTTGAAAAGTTCGAAGAAAAAATTTGAAGCCATTTATAAAATAAATGGCGTTTAAGCGCTTCTAAAATGAGGAATTTTGAGTTAGATTTCACAGAAATCGCTTGTTTTCGAGAAACTTCCTACAATATTATTTAAAGCACATGTACTCGTAAGTATAATGACGTAAACGAATCACCGCTAATGTAAATATTAACAACGTGAGAGAAAAGTAAAACAAAACTTACATCTTTGTAGTTCTTGAAAAAACAAAAGAGTAGAGCAACATGGCGTTTATGACATTTCCTAGAGTACATTTAGCACTATCCTTACCAAAGGCTTAGAGAAAAAATATGGAGCCGTTTTGAAAAAATTGTGCTTTTGTTATTTTTTAAAACTGCACATACTGAACGCAATATTGCGTGAAAACTACTAAAATTTTCAAAAAAATTTACATGGCCTTAATGAAAGAACTCATTATGGATAAAAAATTATATTTGAAGAAAAAGCCTCTATCTTCAATTTTGTCGTTGTAGGAAGAAGCCGAAAAAAAATCAAAATTTTGCAATTTTGCAATTTTCGAAAATTCAGAGTTAACCGTGAAAATTGAACCTACGCCACATATATAAGTGCATTTTGCATTATTCATACAAGAAATTTACAGAAAAATTTGGAGCGGCTTTTGAGAAAAATTTTAAAAGGTCCTGGGGTCTTCATGTAAAGTACCTCTAAATCTTGAAGAACCGATCGGGAATAACCTTTTTGTAAGAAATCGTACTTATGATTTAGGTACTAGTAGTGTTCACAGACGGACGGACGGACGTATGAACGGATGGACGGACGGACGGTTTTGAAAAAAAAACAAGGTTTCGGTATCAGGGAATCCAAAACGTGTATTTCTGTTGAAATTTCGAAATCTATTTTCCGCAGCATTACATAACTTTCCCTATACACCGTATATACGTATGTATATGGGAAATCAAGAAGGTGTGATGAGAGTTATTTATCATTTTTATCCCAAAAAGATGCAAGACGGCAAATTCATTTACTATTACATTCAAATAATATATAAGTGAATTGTATAGATATTACTGAGAATTGAAAGGGACTTAAAATAATTATATTTAATTTTCATTATCTCTCGCAAAAAAACTCAAAAGTATTTCGTCCCATCGTCTTACCATATGTTTTAACTGATATTCTAATTTAAAAGTGATATAATTCTACACTTTGTCAGTTTCACGTCAACCCATGCTTTAGAAGTCCTCTCGTCGTGTCCAAGTGAAACGATGCGTCCTCCACTTTGCTTTCTCTGCCTTTTTGTAAGGTTTCTAGGCAAGTAGTTTCGTGAGACACCTGCTTGAGTAGGCGTGGTGGACTACCTTACAAAAACCCAAAATCAAATCTCAATTGAGGTCGCTGGCATTTTCCCTCGACACCATCTCAAGACATCCAGCAGGTGGGCGCATTCAATTGACTTGAAGTCGTCTTTCTGATTATGGATCATTCCTCTCGCGTGATCACACATAGTTCAAAATAAACATAGGCTTCCTCTGTTTAGGATTTAATGTTATGCTATTACCCATCAGTGCTCTTTTAAAAGGGGAACGTGATATTTATGCACGGCAGGGAAACATCATATTACCTGTGACGAAGGATGAAAGTTTTCACTTGGGATATCTTGATAAACTAGTAATTAGAAATCCTTGATATTTCCACGTACGTATAACGGTTGTTGTGAAATTTCTCTCTGGAAGCAAAACTCAAGGTCCAATAGAAAAAGAAATTTCGGAAGATATTCTTTTATACTTACTTTTCAATTATTAGGCATTCAAAAATATAATGATTATGATGAATGAAATTTATTTTAATTTTTATTACTTTTGTTCATTTTAATTTACAATCACTGTCATTTTTTCTTATGAGAAATGATAAGTCAAAGTACTATGAAAAGTGCAAATTCTTGAGAAATATTCTTTTATATTAATAATCTTAAAATTTCTCTAAATACACTAAGCTTAGCATATCATGAACATTTTGTTTATTTCAGAAAATAAGTACTTTTTAATTTATTCACTTTTTTCTCATTATCTAAACATTGGCATTCAAACAATTTAAATTATATTTTATACAACAGGAGTTTCAAGTTATTTTATTCCTGGAACAGTTGAGAATTCTTTAATATGTTTTTTTACCACAGAGGTCTGCTTCAACGGTGGAAGGATATGGAGTAGGATCCAAGTATGTGGAATCGAAGGCTAGGGGTTGGAGTCTCGCCTGTGGCAATGGCGTCACGATGTAGCTTGGTTGGCTTCTCTTACAACCATGTGTCGCGAATAAAATGGTCAACCCTTTCTTAACAACCATTTATCTCATTATAATTCACCTTACAGTAGAAGGCGAAGGCGAACATTTATCTCGTCCATAGAAGGGGAGGACACAGGCTTCATAACTATCCACCGCTTGGGAACTGAGAACAACATTCACGTGCGCGTGCTTGTGTATGTGCGTGTGCGTGTGCGTGTGAGAGAGAGAGAGAGGCAGCAACAGAGGTATCTGAAAAGAGATACGCTATGGAACTGAAGATTCAAATCAATGGAATTGAATCATGGAGACCAATGACAAGTTCGGATAGATACAAATTAAGTCACACAAGCACAGCAAACCTCCCCCCCTCAATGCTCACAATGTTCTGGTGAACAATCAATTATTAAATTGTAAATTTCTGTTAGTTAAAATTAAATAATAAAGTTGTAATAAAGGTCACTTCGCTTTAAAATATTGCTTAAGAGTCACAATGAGCATCAACTAAAAAAATGTAAAAAAAACAAAATACCAACTGTGGTAGATAGAAAGATGGATACATAACAGAGTACAGAAAAACGCAGATCGTGAAATACGGCCCTTATAGCTTGAAATAATCACCCATTTAAATAAGTGGAAAAATGATTTCACAGCGTGAATCATTGCATTAGACGAACCGGAAATCAATCTACGCGCCGCGTCGTGACATCAGGCTTTTTCCCTCCCCGCAAAGCTTTCTACCACCCACTAGTTGCACTTTCGGCGGTGTCGCGGCCAGACGGCTGGTTCGTAAGTGCCGAATGCCCGCAAGAGCAGACGTTGTGCAGGTCTGCTATAGACCAATTACCAGGCACGTATCACCATAATGCAGAGCATGATTAATATTTTATCATTTTTGTATAATTTATTGAGGTTTCAAATGAATCTGTACCAAAACATTTTGTTCAACGTCCTCTTAGTAAAAAGAATAAACAAAAATACAAGAAAATTTAATACCCCACCTAAACATACCTTACTACAAAATCAATACAGAACGGCACTAATTACCAGATTACTCATTTTCCTGTTTCAAAAGAAAGCTTTCCCTGCCGTATACGGCATTTATTTTTTACTAATGGCAGGAAAAGAACTCTAAAACATTTCATTTGGTAACACACTACGTTTAGGATAAAACAACATTGCATCGTGCATTCTGTAGTCCAGGTTTGCACGTGCGTGTATTACAGTCCAATGCGTCTCTTTAGGGAATAATAAGTGTATTTACTCACACACGCGTATCCCCTTCGCAGCCAAACGTGTGTCATTAGCTCGCCACCCCAATGCGGAAGCACTCGGGTGCAAATAACAACTTTCTCATCACGTTTTCGTGACCTGCGATAGCGGGGGGTTTCGTCGTTTCATTTGCAGTCTTGTGAATGCTATGCCAATAAACGTGAGAATTATATTACCACTTACCAAATATTTACGTGGAAATGATAGCTGAAACGGGGTACATAAATTTAATGATGTTGAACTGAAGGAAAACAACTGTTTTGCCGTCTTTCTTTTTTTTAGAGGCTCGTATGTGTAGAAGAGTGTTTCTTGTCGACTTGGAAATTTTGAAGTACTTTGCCGTGACTTACGTTTCATTTGAAGTAATTTTTATGGAAAAGAAAACAAAAATCAGGTACTTCAATAGTTAGCGTTCATCTCTCTCTGAGCAATTCTGAAGAAATGAAGAAAAACGTGCAAGAATACTATAAAAAGAATAATATTAACATTAATAAAATGTAATAGGAATTAATAGCAAAAGAATTAACCCTTATATATAACTTATTTAATTATACGTCAATGTAACGGTGGGGTCGGTCAGACCCCAATTTTAAAGTATGTATATTTTTACCTGAAGGCTTTCGAAAGTTCTGTAAATATTTTTTAATTGCACTTTTAAGTCCCTCCAGACACTGTTTTGAGGGAAATTAATGTTATTTTATTAAGATATTAGCACCATTTATAAAAAATTTAACAGTTTTTGACAAATGTGTATAGATTTGGATGATTTTTTTTGTTTTTAAAACAAAATATCACTGTTAAACTTTATATTTTTTAAAGGCCATTAAAAGTATTATAACCCAGTATTATCATTATCTTAAAAATGTAAACAGTTTTCCTTATAATACCTTATAAGAAAAGCAAATTAGACGTTATTTAGATAAAAAACAATTAAATAATACTTCATTAGAGATTTGATAGAAGTAAAATTTGACTGAAAAATGAAAACAAATCAAATTTTAACTATTATTTTTAGTTTACACACTAAAAATAACATTTGTGTAAAAAATTAATTAAAACTATTGAAAATCGTGTTCTAAAACAAAACCAGGATCCAAATTTGAGTAATTACCAAACAAGCCCTCCGATGTTTCTTCGTTATCACTCCCATCTAATAAACCTTGTATTAGGTGTGAAATATCTTTAATGTTTGATTTTTTTGACCAGAAAAAGTATTAAAAACAAACAAAAACCAAAATTGCAACTTTGAAAAAGACACACGTAAATATAACACTGGGGTCCAGTAGACCCTAAAGACACTTCCATACTCTACTGCGACGTTAGTAGCAGACCATTAGAAGACGGCAACTGTGCAAACCTTTCCCAAACCTACTAACTGAATTTACGTGCGAGTAAAATATCCCAAATATTTATTTTCCAATTAAACTTATATAAAGTAATTTGGTTGGGGTCCAATAGACCTCAGGGTTATATTTAAAGATTAAGCTTTAACAGTGACTTCCTTTTATAGCGATTTCCTAAGTGTTTGTAATTATTTACAAGCGTACAGGCTCGCAAGCATTGCGATTGATTAAGTGTAAAGTTATACTAAGCGGAACAACACCACTGAAATAATTGATACTAGTGAGAACCCGTGCGATTAAATCGCACGGTTAGTCAAATAACCAAACTGTTTTCTGGTTAAATTCTTTTTTTGTATTCCAGCATTATAAACGACCTAACCTCACTAAGATCACTAACCTCTCATATTTCAAGATTTCTAAGTAATCACGTTCACGTGCTTACACAACCTACACTAAATTGAAACAAACAAAAATGCTTGAGATTGCAACATTCACTTGTTTCCCGCCACCGTCCGAGTGTAATTTTCTTCCGATAGATCGCGCGGCAATCAGATATTACAGATCCCGAATTACTACTTTTTTTAATATTTAGGTATTTTTAACGCCCTTTTTCAATACGAATGTCCCATGTGCAGGTGAAAAGAAACACGATTTTTCAATCCATTGCTTCTTTATACAGATCGGTTTCGTATGTCGCCCAATTTATTGAAAAGACCAAACAGCCCTTTGAGAAATAATATATAAGATTAAGAAGATTATATGAAAACATAATATCTTCATCTTTTTTTTTTGCTTTGGAACACTCGATCAAAACTTATAACATTCGGAGAGTTCAATCGTTGTCATATGACAGCGAACGTACTACCATTCAAAGGAAAAAAAAATCCAAACAAAAACTTTCTCATTGCGCGGCATTTTTCAAGAAATTGATGCTGCACATGAAATGGCAAATTGTAGGAACATAAATTAAATAAACATCTGCGAACATAATGCTCAAGCTAAAATGCACGAACTCTTGGTTAGTAAATGGTGCATTTGATTGCAGTAATAAAACGTGGCATTGAAACTGCGTGAATCTCTTCCAATACTTTAACTGCATCTTTCTGTTCTACTTTTTGCGCAAGACAATAATATCTCCGCATAGGAGACTCTAAGGGAGGATACTACAATAAGAAAGTGCATTACAAATCAAGTTAAAACCTATACCGCCCAGGCTGCAATAACTTCCATTTTTGCAAATTGAGATGTTCTTTTTATGACATGTTTGATCAAATCATTGATCTTCTTCCACTCTGAAATATAAGAAATCAAATTTTATGTAAATAGAAGAGTAGTTACTGTGTTAAGTGTGCGTAAGTCGAACAATAACTCATTTTTGTTTTATAAGAAAAATCTGCACAGTTGTATCATACATTTTTGTATTTATTTTATTGATAATGGAAACATTTACAGGCAATAATACTGTTTGAAGTTTTAGTTTATGTGTTAGTGATCTATGTTTTGATACTTCATGGAAAGTCTAACAAAAAATCATGGTAGTTTCTGGACTCCCAACCAACGTTTCAAATAGATTGTAGAGTTTAAAAAAGGCAAGGAGTTACCAACTCTCGCTAGAAGATTTGTTATAATTTCATGTCTTCAACTTATGAAATTTAAATAGGCAATATTGTAATGAAATCGCAATATTAAGTTCACACTATTTACACTCATGGACAGAAATGGAATTTTTGAAAACGATTCCAACAAGGATCGAAGCACATATATCAATTTTTTTCATTTTAAATGAATGGTTTTTGCATTAGAATATTTTTATTTGAAATACTATTCCTAGATAGGACTTTCATATCAATCAATGATCCTGCTTTCGTCCAGTATCCAAATTTCTTTCATATTTTTTGCGCTGATCGCTTGAAATAACCCAGATTAAAAAAAGCAAAAGTTTACACTGCCTGATCCCGCAATCGGAAGATAACGAGATTGGCTTATTAGAGGGCTTGGCATTCAATAGAATTAATTTCTGCTTTCAGTGTTTACATATGCAAAAGACCGTAACAAAAACACGTTTGATATTATATAGTATAAAAAGGTACACGGATATTTTGAATGTACGATGATTACGCTGTCTGTAAGATTACCGACAGCAAACTACGATGAAGATTTGTGTGCTCTACCTCAGTGAATGGCGCAGAAGTCAATGATAAACAACAAAAAAATCTGACTATTCTAATGAGCGAGCTGAAAATTTTCTATATTCAGTTCGCTCATTTGCAATGACTTTTCTATTTAGAGTATTTTTTTATTTCCAGTATCGAGGCTAGGCTTTCTTAGTGTTTTGACCATATCTTCACCAATGAAGAATATCCCGTCATCCTAGATCTCCAGACATACATCCACTTGATTTTTATGAGGTCATAAAATATATTGTTTATTCAAAAGAAGTATTAGATATCATAACTGAGATGTAGAATAGAATATGCGAGTGAAATCGCTCCGTATTTGTTGGGGAGTATGCAAAATAAAAGAAATTTGCATGTCAAGGCTTGGCAGTAATTTTCAGCTGTTCTTATGAAGACTCTGTAGAAGTTCTCAGATTACTACTTTCTTTCTCTGTTTACTTATTTATTCTTCTGTTGTACAAACTTATTAATTGTGTAGTAGCGCCAGAATAATTACTTTTGGAAAAGCAACATCTATATCATTGATAAGCATAAGCATTAATTTGTAATTCTCGAATGTTAAAGACTGCTAATCATATCTTTAATGAATGTTTATTTTTATTTTCCTTTCCTGCCCTTCAGCCCTTTTAAAACTTATCCACATGCATTGCATGAAAACTCTAAAACTTGCTTCGTTTTCTTTTTAAGATAAATCTGTCACTCAAACCATAAGATTCGTACATATTAACAAGATATCGTTTATTAAAAGAATCCTGAAAAAAACTAACACATGAAATTTACATATTTTCCTCCTGAGATTTAAAGCATGTCGACGTAAGTAATTAACTGAGACGTGAGAAAAAACGCTGTCAATTTTTCAAAGCTGTAAAGAATATTTTGTAGGAAATATATTTTCTAATGTTCCCTTCTTCCTGTATTCGGAGATCTTTCTGAATTCACAAGTGTTAAGTAAAGCCCATTATATGAACAGAGTAATTCATTATTACCAATTTACAACCTCGCTTCTTTCAAATCGAAACGAGGCATTTTCATCCATTGTCCAACAAGTTTTTATCACAGATGTAGCTACGACAACCTCCCTTTAAACATTAGAATTAAAGGAATACGAAAAGAAATGCGCAAAGCGAATACGTATTTGTTGATTATTGAGAAGATTACTATTAATTTCATGTGTGTGCCATTTTTTGTGTGCCATTTTGTGGAGGAAGATGTGGAAAGGTAATCGATTGTGTACAAGGCTCTGAAGAGGGGGGGTCGTAATACCTATATTCAAATGGGATGTGCCGGTAGCTCTGGATAGATTTTGAAAAAAATGAAGGAGACATTTTTGTGACATAAATAATGTGTAACTTTAACGACAATGTAATAGAGTAAACCCTCATTAACACTAATTCCAAGGGACCGAAATAATCGGAGTTTGTGTTATAAAATTCCATGTAATCCAAGTATCATAAATATCCGTATTACCGTATTCCCTTACCGGGCCCAAAGTTTTGTTCGTGTTATGGCGAAATTCGTGTTAAGCGAGTTCGTGCTAACGAGGGTATATTGTATTATTGTAAATTTCCGTACTGCAGAACTGTCCGTTTGAAATTTATAATTAATTTTATAAAGATGAAAAACTCTCAGTTAAAAAATTTGAGCATATTCCTTGATTAAAAATTGATACATCAATACATCGTATCCTACTCTTTTGATTCCATCCCCGCCGACTGAAGCGTAGTTCCGCTCGCCCAACGCCACCCCCACCACACGTCACTCCGCACCACCTCTCCGCGCGGTAATCGAGCACATGAAAGGCGCCCTCTCCCGACACCAGAGCCCGCGCTCTTTTATCTCTGTATTTTCCTTCCCATCTCTCTCCGCCTCTCCTTTCTCTCGCGCCCTTTTTGTGTTATTTTTCCAAGAGGCCCCCCCTTTTTTTCATAGGCCCTCGCGCCGTTTGTGTAACCATTTTAGGAAGTGAGTGATATGTTTTGGTTCACTTGAAAAAGATGGATTCTGGGAAAACTGGTAGCAGTTAAAATCTTAGAACTAGTAGAAACCTAAATCAAAAAATAACAAACTCCGAGTTTACCACCCGCACGCGGTCTCCGCTCGACATCTGAGCGCCACGCCGGGGGAGTGGGGGCGGAGCGGGTGGGGGGGGGGGAAAGGGGGTTGGGGAGGGGGGCGCGGCGTTCGCTTTCCGAAAAACGTGGGGAGCCCTGCGGGTGAGCACTCGCGAATCGCAGCCTCTCGCGCACGCGCGCGACGCTCAACGCTGCTGTTTTGTTTTTCGTTTTTTCTTTTTCTCTCTTCGCTCAGAGAGGGGACTTGTAGATGGAAAAGGGAGTTGCTTTCGACTCGTAGTATTTTGTTTCGCGGGATCCTCTTTGGTTGACGCTTTTCAGCTTTACTGTAGGTTTTCGCTAGGTGTACGTCTATTCCTGGGGTTAAAAATTGATTTTTGGAGGGAAGGAGGTAAAGAGGTTGAGAAAAAGTCCTCAATATAGTTTCTTTTTTCTCCAGCTCGTTTTGTAATTGGGTCCATTAAAACAATATTTCTCTATCACGTTATTCGAATGGTAATGTAAAGTTTATGCGAAAAGTGTACGTAGAGGCAGAAAAAGTATATCATTTTTACATTTTTCTTTCAGAATTCTTCCTTTGTTGTTCAAATATTTTATATGATTTAATATTTTCTCTACATTGTCGAAAATGGTTACAGAATGTAAAATATTATGTACAGAATAAATAATAGTAGTACTTTCAAATAGCCCTGCTCTGTAACATTATTAGCAATTATTAGAATAAAATATCAGCACAGTTTATACCGGTTTGTGTAATACAAGAACAAAATAGAAATTTAAAGCCGTAATTAGTTTGATTACGTCGAGGCATTTGATGTATGCTTGCACAACAGTCATTGCGAAGAAATTAATATCATTAACATTGATTATTGAACTGTCATGGACAATACCGGTTAACTTCTCATTTTTTTACATTATTTCCTGTGGTATGATTTTGTATTTTGTTAATATGATATCACTTGTAAAGTCTGAGAGCTGACCAATGAATAAAAATAAAGAAATTCGCTTATCTTTCAGTTCTATATCATTATTATCAAAGCAAATCTTATGAACGTATTATGACAACGGAATTTCTCTCTGTCTGGACTCCCCTCATGCATAACACACATTTCCGTCGGATAATACAATCAAAGTTTATTAAATCTAATTAAACTAGAACACCATCAGGTGAACCCCCTCCCCAATCTCTCTCTAAGCACAGTCTGTCTGTACTGGCACAACAGCCTCAGACGAGGCCAAAGCCTACCAGCAGCGTCCAGCCTTTCGGCCAGGGGTTAACTCCAAGCAGGATATTTATTCAAAAGAGCGAGAAGGTCTGGCATGTTTCTATGTATTTGTTATGAATGAAGGACAAACACGAGGCAAATAATTATTTAATTTTTTGTATTATATAAAGTGAAGAAACTTAATACATCACAAAACACATACATCACATTACACATGAATTACTACTAACTTTAGTGCCTCTGACATATTGAAGTGTGCTTTTCAATAACTATATTAATTATCTCCAGATTTCCACATTTCTGCAGTGATTAATTTAAAATACCGATGAAATACTGAAATCTTCAAACATATCTCGAAATAAACGCTTGTAATCAACTAAGACGAAAAAGTATGGATTTAATTTGCATTTATTTAATTTATTATATGTAATTGAAAATTGACTACAGGTAAAATTTTGAAGCGATTACGCAAATGCATCTAGCATGTTCGTGCTATGAAATGTAATCGTTTCGTGATGAACTTAGTGTCTTTAAGAGAAATTTTATGTGCTTAGCACCGTGACATTTTGACCTGTACAATTTCATGGTCTCGATTTATGGTACCTTGTATGTTCTCAAAATACGCGCGCCTCTTATCAGGGTATGGCAAAACTTGTGGGAACTAAAGAAATAAAGACTCATTGAAACTTTGATATCAATGAAGGGTCCATATATTTGAAGAGCTCCATTAAAAATTGATTCCATTATCTCTTCACTCATGTGTTTATTTTTTTTTACACAAATAAAATGGAAGTTCAACAAATACGCAAATCCTCATATATAAATGACCTTCACTAACTGTTTTCATTACATTTATAATTGTATATAAGATATGAGTTAATAATTGTTAACTATAGTTTATTACAAGCATTCATATTCCATAAACGTGAAAGTATTTATTTCTAAAACCAAATTTACATAACGGAAAGTTTTAAATAATGCAAGAAGTACTACAGTAAAACTAGCTCAATGCGGAACATCAAGGGACTAGAAACTTTTTCCGCATTAGAGAAGATTCCGCATTATAAAAATGAAGCAAAAATTCTCTAAGAATATAGCACAAAATGTGTTCAGTTCAAAGGAAATTCTTTATTTACTCACCTTAAAGAAGAAAGTTCACTTACAATAATTTTGATACATTAATATTGTCGATTTATTGTGAATGATGTACATATGTGGTATTACACACACTATTTGAAAATCCTCCTATTACAATACATCTTACGCTCTTAAACTATTCCCACACTATTTCGTTTACTTCATTGCCAGTTTTCTTCGCTGTTCTCTTTATTTCACCATTTCCTTACATTCACTGTTTCATTATTCTCTCCTTGTGCTTCAGTATTACATTCATTTGCGTTTTGCCACATTTTAACTTCGACATTATTTCCCGCACTAACCTTTTGTCCCTTTCTTTAGCTTCAATTATTTTAACTTTATCGTTTAGCGAGAACGACACATACGATTTAATTATCTTTACACTATGGTTCCTCAATTTCTGCTGACGAAAATTTTCCCTTTCTAATGTAACGATGAGCTTTCTCTACCCTTCACACCAAAATCCAGCACGTCATTATCTTTTCCACGCAACAGTCCAAAAATGAACGAAGAAAATTTCGGTAATCCCCGCGACGCCTGCGCGAAATCCTTTCACCCTTACCTGAGCTCGCGCATTGGGCGCCTGCAAACAATACACGAGGAAAATGACAGAAATATGGTTGCGTTTCCAGTTTAAGGACTTACTTTTGACAAAAAGCTGAAGATATACGTCCGTTTTCATGTTGGACAGATTCCGTATTACACAATGAAATACTGTAGAATTTACTGATAAGTTCGCCAGGACCTCGGTTTCTGTTCACTTTGGGCAGATTTTAGCATTATACACGTTCCGCATTGAGCAGGTTTTACAGTAATTACAAAGGAAACGCTATGCCAGTTGACACATTTTATGACATCTGAAATGTTAGGCATATTTAACAATTTTAATAGGAGAAAATAAGAAGAAAATGCAGGCCTATAAAACACGAACGTAAACAAATACAATACTTGTATACGAGCAGCTGGAAAGATAGGAGGGAGCAAATATAAAATGTGAAAAGAAAAAAATTGTGAGTAAAACCTAGACAAGAATGGTTATGGAAAAGGAAGAAAAGTGAGAAACGGTGGCGGGATAACATACAAGTCGAAGAAAACTAAAAAAGTTTTAAAAAATGAAAGGTTTGATAATCCTTTGATCCCGGTGAATAAGCTGATAAGTCATGAAAACTTAATTTTACAAGAGAGCAAAAAACATCTTACAACTGAAGTAAATCAGAAATTACTGATATTTAAACGAAGGTGATATTCAAACTGAACTATCTGTGTGCAAGTTTTGTAAGAAATCATTAATCCCTGATTTACAGCATCAGCTGAATGTTGTTATTTTGTACAATCAGAAGAAATCTATAATAATATACAGGGAGTCTTACCAACTAGAGGTCACCCCCAGAACTTCTAAATGGTTTCCGGTATCGAAATGTGGTTTTCTCTCAACAATGCAGAATCATGGAGCAAGTAATGTGCCGAAGAGATATTGTTCAAAATATTTATAGTTTTCGAGACATTTGATCATCTTTGATTTTTTAAATCGAACCATGTATTTTTCTGACTAGCAAAAGATAGATCATAAATAGACAAATGTACTGATGTAATGTATGTTAATGTTTTGATTATATTTTGAGTATAATTACGCTTTCTAACATGTGATTTTAAATTAAGTGTACTAGATTTTTTGTAGCAACCCTCGCATCTGTCGCCTTTAGGGAAGGTCGCCTTCGTGGCACCAGCACGTTTGTGGAGGAAGGCCGCGAAAGCCATTTTCCCCAAAGGCGATACTTACAACGGCTGCTACAGAAAAATTCCACGTACAATTTAAAATTACTTGTAAGAAAGTATAATTTTATGCAAACAATACTATCAAACTATTAACATATGTTACACCATTGCATTCCTCTTTTTATAATCTATCTGTCGCTACTGAGAAAAATATATGGTTCCATTTAAAAAGTCAAAGATGATTAAAGTTCCCGAAAACTAAAAATATTTCAAACAATATCTTTACACCATGTCACTTGCCCCATGATTTCAAATTGTTGGGCGAAAACTATTTCGATATCGGGAACTCTCTGGAAGTTATGTGGACGGTCCATAGTTGGACTCCCTATACTCGTATATTTACAGCAAAAAGAAAGATAGCAGAGGTCGGAATAAAAGAAATATACAACGCGGGAAATTGGAATTAATCACTAATGAAAATTATTTAAAATTAAATAGCGAATAATGCAAGAGAGAAGAAAATAAGTTGCGATGTAGTGAGATACGTTTTGTAAGACAAGAAATATGAAACGAATCGCATCTGATATAGTGATTTGCAAACACTTTCGAAGAATGAAATAACGAAAGCGAACTATTAACAACGCGATCCCAAGGGACAACCCGTGCCCCTCACAACGTCCTTGCTCTGTGCCACTCTGCGCGCGCGTAGCCTATTGAAGATGGCGCGCAGAGCGGCGTGGGGCGGCGCGAGCCGCGACTGTACCCGCGCAGATGCTCCCGTATATCTCCGCGCGCAGCCAGTTCATCAGGCGCAGTAAATAAACGAGCCGCGAAGGGCGCTGGGCTGGTTGCCCTGCGCACCCGCCCTTCGCTCCCCGCTCCCCCCGCGCTCCGCCACGACGTCCTACGCAATCTGCGGCTTCCGAACGACCTCCTCTCCCTCTGCCGCACTTTACACCAGGGGAAGGCCTCGGCTGCTCTGAAGAACAGAGGAAATGTATGCACTCGCTGTTCGAGAAACCGTTGAAAAAAGGCTGTGGAAATGACAAAGTCGGACAACATAGAATAAGGAAAATAATAGTTAAGAATGTGTTAAAGTAACACTACTAATGTAGTAATATAGTAATATCCCATATAGGGCAAGGACACCCTACTTTTCAGTAGGGTGGTTGAAGATTAACCTATTTTAATATTTATTTTTCTTTACGATTGAGAGTTTTTTCCCCTTGAAACTTGAATCTGAACACTTGCAACACAAATTTTTCCATGTTTTCCTCTTTTTAATATTCTTGTCGATGAGTTATACTGAAGTAGTAAATAAATATTAATAACTAATTCAACAAATGGCCATAATAACTTTCACTATAATCCTATACATATGTTTGAAATATAAAGAAGACAGAAATAAGTAGAAACCGAAGTGGTAGAATTGAAAGTGCATTTTACTTGGTCTATTATCCCGAATAGGAAGGTCGCTAGTAGTCTGAATAAAACAGCGTACGTATTTCTGCATTCATATCCATTTCACTTCGCTTAGAGCCTCCGTCGCGAACGGTCGTGCCAGCAGCGCTCCGCTCCGTGTAGATAAGCTCAAGGCGTACTAGTCTGCGGCGTGCTCTCGACCTGCGAGGGCCGCCGCGCTCCGGTGTGTTCAGAACTTAAACTATTTTTACAGTTATATTTAAAGTAGGAAGTGCTCAATAGTTTTCAGTAAAACTAAAATGTTTTCTAATCAGTATTCCCATACTGGGGAATTAGTGCGAGGTGCAATGGAAGCTGTTTACAGCAGTGAAATACCAGCCCATCAACAGGCGTTTGAACATCATCGAGGTCAACTGGAAAGCTCACAACCTCAACTTCACCAGCAGGGAATTCAACAGCAACAACCCTCACAAGAAACTTCGCCCTCGCCACAACAGTCTCCAAACAGTTGCCACGAATTACTGGAAATCGGCCAGAGTACCAATCAAAGTGCATCAACAACAGGGAAAAAGCGTGAAGGCGACTTCTCAGAGGACCGTGAGAACTCCAAAAGGTCAGTACCAAACAACAGGCTAACTAGTGGCAGCGGCAAATTGATTGTGGATTTACCAACAAAAAATAGATATGCACCACTTAGCGACTTAGACGATAGTGTTGATTCAAATGAAATAGTCACAGAAAATTTAATTGAAAAAACTCCACCAGTTTTCATTCATAATGCGCATAATCATACTCTATTAGTGGGTGATTTGAAAAAGTTTATGAAATCTAAGTTCTCTACAAAACAATATCAAAACAAGAAAAAAGACCCAATTAATAATAGAATTATTATCGAATCAACTGTTAGAGTTCAGCCTACAACTATTGAAGACTTCAGAAATCTTGTCAAATTCTGTAAAGAAGAACATCTTGACTTTCATTCGTTCAGAGACCCAACCAACAGGCCGCTAACAGTAATAATACGTGGGATACCAACGTGCTATTCTGATAGTGAAGTACTGGACGAACTCCATCGTCTGAACTATCCGGTGCAGAAAATCAATAGAATATACAAATTCCACTCCCCCACTATTCTGTGCGCGGTTGAACTTCTAAACAACGACATAGCAAAACCATATATAAACTAAACAACCTTTTTAATGCAATAGTTAAAGTCGAAGAAAAAGGAAATCAGCGTTCCCAGTACAATGCAAAAACTGTCAACGCTACGGTCACTCTAAAAACAATTGTGGACGCGAATCACGCTGCGTACGTTGTCTTGGCAACCATCATTACGAATCTTGCCCATTGCCAATAAATGCCCCTCCCAGGTGTATAAACTGTCAAGGTTGGCACCGAGCCAGCTTCAAACAATGTCCAAAATTACGCTACAAAGGACAAAACTCAAGTCATGTGGCCCCGAACAGTGCAAACTTCCAACAACCGCGACCACCTGTACCTCAAGCTACAAGGTCCGGGCCTCCGCCAGTTCTGGATAACACTAACTTTCCTTCATTGCCAATTATCAACAATCCAAGAAGGCCTCAAGCAAGTACCTCTCTTTATGCGCAGGTGGCTTCATCAAACAATATTAACAATCCCATAGAGTTCACCTCTCAAATAGTTAATAATATTATCTCCCAAGTCATGGCAATATTAGTTCCGCAGCTACAATCTCTAATCAACACAATAATTTCTTCATTATTACCTAATGGCTCAAAATAAATTAAGCGGTTTAACTCTACTCAATTGGAATTGCAATGGAATTGAAAAACAGTTCGACTATTTCTCGCATTTCTTACGTTCAAAAAAGATCGATATTGCTTGCCTAACCGAAACTCACCTCCGCCCCTCCTCAAAGTGTAATTTAAAAATTCCGGGATACATAGCTTACAGAAATGACCGGCTATGCGATAAAGCTGCCGGTGGAGTAGCAATTGTAATCCACAAAGAATTGCGCATTGCAGCTTAAATACTCCTTCTTCTGAAAACTTGGAAACAATAGGAATCAAATTAACGCAATCAAGTCAACTTGATGTGCACATAATTGCTGCGTATAGGCCCCCTAACAGACCATTTCCAACCGACCTTCTAAAACAGCTACTTTCTCTCAATAGTCCAATCATAATTAGTGGCGATTTTAACGCTAAAAATAAACTGTGGGGTTGCAATACCACTTCGCCTCAAGGCAAAAAGCTCTTTCAAATCGCATCAGAAAAGGCCTGTACAGTAAATGCACCTACATCACCCACCTTTTATCCATCACATATCAATGTTAAACCAGACATTCTGGATCTAACGTTAACAAAAAATATCAACCTTCCGTTAATACAAAGCCCGCAGCCAGAATTAAACTCTGACCACACACCGGTAATAATAACTTTCAACGTAAATATACTACCCGTTAGACATAGACCACGCATCGTCACAGGAACAATAAATTGGCAAAAATTTCGTGATTACTTGTCCCACCAACTGTCAGTACCAAAAAACATGACTAATAACATCAGAATTGAAACTGAAATAGAACAGTTTACCTCGCTCATCCACAATGCAATTAAAGAATCACAAACAACAGTCCCACGACCAGGTTTCAAGAACCCTACTATCCCAAATAGGCTTTTGAAAATGATCGCCACCAAACGCCAGCTAAGACGCAAATGGCAGAGGCTCAGGCTCCCTCACTTAAAAAACCAAATAAATAGCCTAGGTCATCATATAAACAAACAACTCGAAAAAATTAGATTTACAACATTTCAGAAATCTATTAGTCAAATTACCCCAGCTTCACATGACCAATGGTCAATAATTAGGCATTTAACCAAAGAAAAAATTAACATTCCAGCAATAAAATCAGGAAATAGTGAAGCTATAACTGACAGCGAAAAACCCGTGCATTTGCAAAGCACTTCGCCGCGGCATTCAGCCCGAACATATCTCACGACACGGCTTTTACAGATAAAGTTGAAAACGAAATCAACAAAGATTGGTTCACAGCAGAGCTTCCTACAAAATTTATTTCACCGAAGGAAATTAATAATCAAATTAAATGCTTACGCCCAAAGAAATCTTCAGGCCACGACCAAATACCTAACTTTATTATAAAAGAACTCCCACAACAAGCTATTAGTGTTTTAACAGCTATTTTCAACGCATGTTTAAGGTTGGGCTACTTCCCACAGCAATGGAAGCATGCCGAAATTATTCCAATTCCCAAACCAGGAAAGGATCATAAACAAATTTCAAATTACAGACCCATCAGCCTAATTCCTTCAATCAGCAAAATTTTTGAAAAACTCATATTAAACAGATTAACTAAATACCTAAATGAAATTAATGCAATCCCTAACATTCAATTCGGATTCAAAGAAAAACATTCCTCAACCCACCAACTTCTCAGACTAACAAACCATATAGCGAACTCCTTCGAAAATAAAAGATACACTCTCGCAGTTTTTCTAGACGTCTCACAAGCCTTCGACCGAGTATGGCATGCAGGTTTACTTTATAAACTAAAGATATTGGGTACACCTTCTTTTCTCTATAAAATCATTCAGAGCTTCATCCAAGGTCGAACGTTTACAGTGTGGTTAAACAACACAGCTTCCCATATTGAAAATATTTCTGCAGGAGTACCGCAAGGATCATCGCTCTCCCCTTTGCTATACAACATCTACACAGCAGATTTCCCCCCACCAGCAAAATCGCAAATGGCTACTTTCGCTGACGACACCACCTTGTTCATTTCCTCCAGCTCTTGCGAACGAGGAGCAAAACTCTTACAAGAAGATCTTTCAAAATTTGTAGCTTGGACACAGAAATGGAGAATAGCTCTAAACGCATCTAAAACAGTTGGCAAAATCTTTACACTAAGGAAAATACCTGTCTTACCACCACTAAATATTCAAAATACTCCAATACCCTGGACTGACAAATCTAAAGCAATCAAATATCTTGGCTTACATTTTGATACCAAGTTAACCTGGAAAGAACACATAATGAAAATAGAAAATCTACTAAACAAAAAATTGGCAAACTATATCCACTCATCAACAAGAAGTCTCATCTGAAAACAGAAACTGCCCTGTTAATATTTAAGTCAATTGTAAGACCTTCTATGTCATATGCATGTGTAATCTGGGGAGGAGCCTCCAAGTCATCACTTACAAAACTACAAACAATTCAGAACAAATTCCTCCGTCTGGCCATTAAAGCGCCTTGGTACATTACAAATGAGCAAATTCATCATGAATTAAAAATACCCCTACTATCCGAATTTCTATCAAAACTCTCCAATAATTTTTTAAGCAAACTAAGCCAATGTCCAAGCACAAACATTTTCAATCTCAATAGAAATGGCCCAACAAACCCTAGAATTAAATCTAAATTTCCCAAAGATGTTTTCCTTCCCCCCTGATAAAAAGACTGAATATAGATTAGCTGGTATGAGGAAATACACACCTCCCATCCACAAGACCAATCCTCATGTAGTTAATGTAAGTAATTGTAAGTACTAGTGTTTCACTGCCCATTGTGAGAAGCATTTATACCTCTTCAGTATTGTAAATTAATTGTAATTTATTAAAGTGTATTAACTTGTAATCCATATTGTATCCCTTGTTATGTAATTAGTTAAGTTCTTTGTAAAAGAGTGTGTAATATGTAAACATATCAACTAAATAATGTAAAGCAGCAACCAGCTGCTGATCTTATTGGATAATAAATTAAAAAAAAAAAATTTCCATTTCGAATTGCTTTTAATGGACGCAAGAGTGACAAAAAGACAGCATGAGCTATTAAGTACAATAATGAAGAGTGGATAATGGGAAAACAACACAAGGAGCAAATACAAGAGACAGCAGTGTTGACAAATAAGACAAAATGTGAAAGAAACTGGCGATGTGTTAGATATTTTTTTTTTCTTTTTGGTATACTCTCAAAAGGTTAGGGTTGAT
>JAHLJT010009419.1:44277917-44381096 GCA_031308135.1 Acheta domesticus
AACACTTAAGAATATAATGGAATTCAACACCATACAGAATTATTTTGCACCTAAAAGTTATAAGGGATGCTAAATATTTTGTTTATTTGTTTTTGATAAAATTTTGATGTAAGAATCTACAACATATTGTTGGAATAGTCTTCCAGAACTGGGCAAACGGCTGAAAAACCACCTCTTATTGCTAAGCGGTAAGAATAGTACTGCAACTGAGTAACAACATTACAAACCAAAGTTGTATGGACAGAATCAAGACTCATCCAAAGCTTCCGCAATGATTCTCTACGTACAAAAAGTAATGGATAAGAAATGGGTTCAGTATCCGAGTCGAGAGCAGATATTATTTTCATTCGATGACCAAATACTTAAGAATGAATTGTGAAAGAAATATTGTTGGAGGGACCTCTATCGTCACTTAGAAATACAGAAGCAATTTCTACAGTTGTTGATAGATCGTAATGTCTTTTATCAAAAGTATTCCGCAGAAAAAATGAGATGGTAATAGGAGCAGAATTAGAACAGGTTTGTTTCAAATTTGTTTCACATCAACTTTATGTTGAAACAATTGGGTATACGGATTGACATTGAGAAGCCTGTGCATCAATAATATTAAATCTGCTTCGCATTCGTTATTACTAACTTGATTTATTCTGAACTGTAAAGAATTGTCCGAGTCTCGAATAAAGAGAGATTTGCATACTTAAAGGATTGACATTATTGAGATGTACAGGTATCACTGAATGGTATATATGCCCTTGAATGCGTAACAGTATGGCCTATGGTTTTTAAATGTTAAAAGATTTGTTTGCACAGAGACAAATGCTAGGACATTAGTACAAATAACTTCCATATTACTCAGTAATGTTTTGATCTTTCATCATTTTTTGTAATTAATTTTCCTAGGAGTTCAGAAACCTCAATAGGGGAGACATATCAGATTTTGCTTGGCTTAATAAACCCGCCTTGTGCTTTTTCGGAGGCAAAATGTCTCTAGTTAAAGCACTCAAAAAATACAGACATTTCTTCAAAATAAACTTTCTGGACATCTTTATCGTTTTGGTGCATCATGTTATATGTTTGGTGCATCATACCCTTCCTGTTCACACTACGGTTTGGCTGTACTATGTATACTAATTTGTAGACTGCTACATCTGCTTCCCCTGATCTGACAACATTAACTTGGCGTGGAGGACTGTTTCTGTTGTTTTGATCTTTCTTCCTTTTTTTTACGTTAGCTTTTCAAAGTCAAACGCCTCTTACATGCCATTGTAGCTACAAATTACAAATCATATCAACTCAGTTATGTCCTAACAATAAACTTGTGTCAAAGGTTACTGTAGCAATGATAATATACTGTATCATAACACACAATTTTATATCATTTCATTCATTAATTAACGCGTACTTTTGAACTTCCAAATTTCAAAGCTCCACAAACAGCCACATATAAATAATTAGTCAGTGACCTTGCAAGTCGCTAAAAATAATTCATCAACATCAATATACAAATTCTACAAATGATACTACATTGTAGATAGAATATATCTACAAATGATCAACCATAATAATTCAGATGTATATTAACAAATTATTAGCACCAACAATGTTACAGCATTGTGATATTTTTTAATTTATTAGTAATTTTCAGTATTGATCAAAGAAAATATTAAAAGAAATACACTTATGGGTAAAGTAAATTACTATTTTTCTTTTCTTTAAAAATGTAATGCTGAAAAAGTTATACTGCACTCCCACACAAACAATTTGTCAGTGGCCTAGCACTTTGCTGAAAATGATTCATCAATATCAGTATACAAAAACATGCCAATCTATCTACAAATTACACATCATAATAATTCAGTTATATAGTAAGACTATTGGATAACGTTATTGCAGCACAGACATGTTTTAGTTAAGTTTGGTAGATGAAACCAATTCACATGGACAACAGCTGAAAATGTTAATGTAATAAAGATCAATAAAACCAATCAATCTAGAAAAAAATATTGCAATAAATGCACATAATCAACAGAATAAATCAAGGGGGGAAATAGTGCAAAAAGCACATTTATGGACACAATAAGTTACTTTTTATCTTTATAAAAAGGAATGAAACACAGTTACTCCTTTGAATAAATTATTTACATTAGTTTGGTTTCGTAGTTGAAACAAATTTACTTGTACAAATACAACTGAAGAAATTAGGTTATGTTAGGTTTGGTTAGGCGCGAACGTAACACATAAAACCCATAACACATAAAATCCCAATTGTATTAATACGTACCTTTCCTACCTATTTTGGATTCACAAATTTCAAAGCTCATTGCCACGCTCGAATGGATTTTTCGTGGCTTTTGCAAGCTGCTGAAAAATATTCAGCAACTGCAATGTTTTAAAACATGAAATAGTAAATGGTTAAATATAATGTGAAACTGGTAATACAAAACATAAAATTCTAAGTGAATTCATCCGTACATACTTTGAATTTACGAAGTATTGAAGCATGCTGCCACGGTACAATAAGTTTTCGTCCCAATGTGCACCGTCATATTTGCTTCACGCCGCGTAATGCTACTGCTCTCTGGCCGGGCCGGCCATGCTTCTCATGCCGCTGTTCCCGTCGATTCAAGAATCGATTCTGAAGAGAATCAATGATCACCATCGAATCGCACTTATTGCCCGTCTGCTCATTTTATTTCAAATATTTATTGTTATAATAAAAGAATTTAAAAGTTATTCCCAGGGCCGACACAATGAAAAAAGAGCTTCAAGAAAAATGCTTCCCGAGCGAAATCGGTCGCGTAATTTATCCGTAGTAGTTCTAAATCGAAACTGCCTTACACTAATAATATATATGATACTTTACAAAAGATACACAGCAATTGTAAGATCAGTTATATCTATTATTCCAAGTCTTAACTGTGGGTAAATGCATTTTTTAAATGGAGTACTTAATTATGAAAAATTATTAGTTTAACATTTTTCAAAAATTTCTGCTACCTACAAGTATGGGCAAGTTGTTTCAATGACGTTTCATAAATGTGTTTCATCAAGTATCTACTTCAATAAATTACTTTATTTATAAAACTAACGAAAATAATATACAAGCAATAGTTTACGCATTCCCAAGAAACTGAGTTGAGAATGTACAGTAAAAATAAAACCGAAAAGAAAGAATACTTTCCGATCTTGCAGTGAGGGCGCTTAGAAAAAGAAGTGCAATAACAAAAAAAGGTTTGGTTAAAGACTTTATAAAGAAATATTTTGAAATTAAAATAATAATAGTCTTGATAATAATAATTGCAATTTGTTTTGGTTATTGAAAGACTAAATAAATTACACTTCTTTGTAAGTTGTAAATATTCATTAATTGAAAATTCTGAAACTATGAAATTATATTCGTGCGAACTTACTACTTCTGTTGCTACTGATTCTACGAAATCACTCACACTTTCCCACTCCTGCAACTATACCAGCGTTGAATTTTATTGTAGTGTTGTGTTGATACATTGTTAGTAGGAGTTCTAAAACCCTGACAAACCAGTTATTTCGTTAAGAAAGAAAAAATGAACAAATTATTTTCCCGCTTGGCCACAATATACTCTCGTGGATTGTTCTGGATCCATCCCAGATAACCTCCAAGTTTGACATACAAAAATAAAATTTATTTCTGATTCATAATTGTTTGTTATCTCTGAGCTAGTCAAGTATTTAGTTATTTTGGACCGTTACATTGTATGTGTACAGTATATGTGTACGTTCGCGAATACGTAAGCGTGCAAGCTTGTCTCATTGGCTAGCCAGCAATGGCGGAGGCGTTGGTTTCCAGGAAACGAGGGTCCAACTTCGTCACTCCGTCATTCGGTTCTTAGTAACTATCTGCAAGGAGTTGAACGTAGACGTGACTGGAATTCGAATGTTACTAGCCCCGTGGAACCTGTATTCATGAGTACGTGTTCTTTTTCATACCTTTCACTGTCTGTTCCTAGCAAGACCCCTGAGATTCCATTGTGTACGTTTAATAGTGGCATTTTCTTCTAATTGATGCAATATGGCGATATTAATTGATTTTCGTTTGTATAATTGGACAGAATATTCTTCGTAAGCATTAGGTACAGCATTTTAAACTAGAATAATTTTAGTCTAGAACATCATTTTAACCATATTATAAAGAATTACTCTTTTCCAAGCAATGAATTTCATTCAATTTTTTTCAATTTCTTGGTTTAAAATATTTATTTTTTATCCTCTGACTTATTTGCGTCCTTTAGGAATTTCAGGGTAGAAATGTTTCAAAATACATTGCGAATATTAACTAAATGGGTGATTAAAAACGGGTCATGGCATTATACTCGCTACAACACTGTTTTAAAAGCTGTTACTAGATGAAGTAAGGTGGTAAGTAAGCTGTTACTAGATGAAGTAAGGTGGTAAGTAAACTTAGAGAGGTTCATTTACACTCCTGCCTTCAACAACAACTCGATAATTCATGACATTACAGCATCGTCTTTCTCTAACCACTCTCTGTTCATTTACTGTCCAAGAAATATAAAAATTATTACCATCCCATATTGGCATGTCTGAACTGTTCTCCAAAAAGTACGGATCTTCTGGTATCAGATAGTAATATTTACAAAAGCAATCAATGATGTAATTTACAGTTGAAATATAGTTACCCCTACAGAATTTGTGAGTTAACAGTAACAAACTTTGGAATGTACACTATTCTAAATAAATTCAGTCATTCAAGTGACTTTCATAGTGGGTTTTATTATGTGAAACTAACTCATTCGTATGAAATAGTGAAAAGAAAACTTTCGAATTATAATGTAATGAAACATGATTTATTAAAGTTTACATTAGTCGAAAGAAATTTGTGAGTTTCACCGAACATTCATTTCGACCTTTTTATACGGTCCAACGTGGCACACACAGGTATTTGAGGTCCCTCATACCTCCTCAGAGACCATTACTCGCTTTAATAACCGCAGCATTCGGCACAGAGAATAAAAAACATTTAGGAGCAGTCACGCCACCTTCATGATACTCCCATTCGCGAAGGGTAAATCTCGGTGTCGGTCTTAGCGTATTATTATTTCCTCGTGGTATTAGCATCAGTAGAATTTCTGACACGTGAACTTCACGCGATTGAAATTTTGTGTTCGGTGATGTAGGACGTGGAAGAAACAGAGGGGTTTTTCGTTCAGTGCTGATGTCTGTACAAGAAAAACTTCAACCGGAAGATGTTCAGCACTCATCTTCTAACCAAGCTGTAAATGTTCCATCTGTAGCTTTTCGTGCAGATTTGTTGAGAACAGGTGAAGGTCTTGTAACGACCAGGGAGGATACGCTCACGAAGAAATAACCGGTTTAATGCGACAGAAGTGCGAATAATTTAGGGTCTTACGTATCTGGGAAAACGGTTTTCGCTTAATTACAATGCACTATGCAAAACGTTGAAATCCCGGATTATCAAGAATCACCGAACAAAACTGTGGGGGATGTGGCGCAATAATTTCAAGTACAGAATTTTCTGACAGTTACTTCAATATATAGGAGGAATACAAAACAAAGTTATAGTTAACCTATTTTCTTAAACGATGAGTACGTATATCTTGTAAGTTCAAATTTAAAATATTTGCAAATTGTATATGAATTAATGACTATATCACTGAAATGGGAATTGGCACAGAGTTGACATTATATTCACCCCGTATTATTTTTGCCAGATTACCTGAAAATAACTGACATATTTTTTCTTCAGTTGATTGAATTTGATTATTTATGTTTGATTTCTTTGAAAATATTGTCTGAAAGGTTGAAGAAATAAACTCTTGAATTACTTTTATATATTAAATGATTACTGCACTCTCAATATAATTTTTAAATCAGTTGTTTAAAAAAGTGGAAAGTATATTTCTGGTCCACTTTTCACAATATGATATTACTGTATAACTTCTTCGAAATGCTTTGATATGAGCTCTTTTGATTAACTGAATACTCAAAATACTACAGGCCACCTGGTAGTTAGTTAAATTGTTCTTTAAAGAAGAAAAATCTAAAATTATAAATCAATGATTAAATGTCAAAGATGGAGAAAGAAGGAATAATTTCCTAAGCAATGTCTACAGGGTGTTATTTCTATTTTTTATCGTCTGTTAAATCTTACTCTCAATTTATGTAGACTTATCTGATCATCTTGTTGACTTCGGTTTCACCAAGATATAATTTTTATTGACAATTTGTAAGTTATTTATTTACTTAACCATTTCGTATTGTATGTTAGCGACAATTTACATTGGTAAATCTATATTGCAACGATCCCATCCAGAAGGGCCATTATGTTATTTAAGAAGTTTCCATCCATATTTGACATGCTCGTGAAATATTAATATTATTTTACAATTATAAATGTTTTCTGTTCAAAATATTTGAAACGGAAGCAACAGAATTATAACAATGGCAACAGAACAGTAATTCTTTCGTCAAAAGTAATTTACTGCAAATATCTCACACCGTGCTGAGTTTTTCTCAGCATCACTAAAATACCGTTGACGAAAAACAGAGATTCTCGGCATAGTAGTAGCATTCTTGACAATCACTCCATATAACTGGAGAGGCATAGACGTGAGAAGACAAATGCATGTCTAAAAACCACCGCGACTTCTCTTCCCATCGTGGGAACTCGAGAGACACTCGTTTGATGACAGTCATCCACAGAGTAGCAAGGAGGCAGCGGCGGGCGAAGTAAGGGTGGCACAATGTTCCTTCCCACCTCCCCTCCCCTCCCCTCCTCTCCTCTCCATATCCTCTCCGCCGCCCCGCCACACCGCCTCCGCCACCGGCGGCGGCGACGGCGGCGGCGGCGGCTCAAGATGGCGTAGAGGGCGTGTCCACCGGCTAACCACGAGTCGGGTCCCGCCAGGTTATGTATTAAATAGCTTTCCTATTCAGAGAGACGACTCTTATATTCGAGAAGATCAAAGGATGCCGCCGGCGTTATGACCCTTAATGGAACCGCAGCCGGTGGGCCGGTGGGCGGGCGGGGCGGGGGGCGCGCACACGGCGGCGTGGCCGCGCACGTTAGTTCCCCGCCGCTGCCGCTAGATGGCGGGCCCGACGCCGAGAGCGCCGCGGTGGTCGTCTGGACTGCAAGCTGCCGCTCGCACCGCTGCCGTCGCCGTCGCCGCCTTTGCTGGGTGCCGCCGCCGACCGCCGGCCTCTTGGCTCGTCGTGGCGCTCAGGGAGGATTTTAAGATAAGCGATTTTAAGAAGCGGAGCTAATTCGCGATGAGGATCTTGGCTTCGTTTCGGCGACGATTTTCTACTTGTCTCTCTGACGGTCGTCGACTAGGACTTTGAGGCGATGAAGTAATGTGTGTTCATTTGGTTGGCATGAGTAAAGAGGAGAAGTGCACAAAGATTTTCTTAGATGTTCTGAGCTGTTATTTTGAAAGTACTCGTTCTTACAACTGTTTGATCTCAAACATAATTTTTAAGATACAAAAAATCGCAGGACAGATAAATGTAAGGTTTAAAAATACTTATATTAGAATGATTTTTAAGAATATGAATTTACACTGAAGTGGAGTAGGTAAGGTATTGTATGGTACGTGTTCATAATATTTTTATGGTAAAATGTTTCCTAAAATTGTCTAAAAAACAAAACAGTGAATTTTTACTCAGAATAAATCAACCACACTTACGAAAGGACGACCGGCACAATCTATTCATTTAAAAAAGTCAATCTAAATAGCGAAGTCTCATTTATAAGATATATGAAACAATATACTAAATACTTGATCTTATTTAATAGCATTGCAAATAGAAAGCTGCATTTTTGTGCAACTTTCTCGTTGAAATTATGTATCAGATGCTGTCATGTGCACATTTGAATGTACACTTCTCCGAAAGATATGAAAAAATGCTATCAGCCTCTTCGTTCTGTTTATGGTTATTTCAGATCGCCATAAAATGGATTGTGTGTTCGTGCATAACTTCTTAAACGACGTTACGTAATTATTATATTTAACACAACTTCACTTATCAAATTCGTCACATATGTTGTGTTTATTTTCCCTACATCTTACGAGCAGAGGTATGAGAAGCGGATAGAGTACCAGTTGGCTCACAAGGCGTTCAAAATATCTTGGCATACATACTACGTACAAATAGGTATATCATTGTATGTATTTCGAACAACATAAATATCGTGTAATGAATATCGTAATATTGTAAAAAATTCGGGACCGACAATTTATAAGTTGTCAATGAGACTTCCACAATAATGACAGATTTCTTATTATATGCACTATAATACTAGACTAGGGATAAAAATATGTCTAATATTGTTGCTGGGCGTTATGTTGTTTCAATGCCAAGGGTGGGGCGCTGGCTAATAACAACAATAATGTTGTGTGTTTTAATTTTTATTACTATTATTATTAATATTATATACGTATTATTTACAAAATAAACTTTTAAAATACATTGTGACCATGTTATTATATTACTGTTGCATTGTAAGAGCTTTGAACTAAATAACATGGTTACAACTTGGACAAGAAATTTTTGGATGAAGCAAACCGTCATATTTGACAGAGCCTAAAGATGACAGAGTGATGGCAATTCAATGCACGTTTTAAGCATTCAAATGCCTACACATTTCCTGAAAACTAAAAGCTAAAGCGTACATTGCATCTCCATTGTTACAAAAACTGTGTAGATCAAAGGAAATAAAACTTTCTTAGCTCTTGGCAGGGCTAAAGGCAAGCATTTTTTTCAGTTTTAAGAGCATAAAAACATTCCGAAAAATGTTAATGCTTCTTAATTTTAAAATAAAACAAATGCCGGGTAAATATTTTTTACTGATATAATAACTTACCAAGAAAAAGACATCTTTTGCGTTCAGAATCTCTGTTCTTATTCAGATGAAAATTTAACTCAGAGCTATTGAAATATTTCACGTCAATTTTAATAGTTTGTAAGCAGGATGGAATTAAAATCTTAGAGGACCTATTTTTGAAATATTGCACATAAGTAATAAAAATAAGATAAAAATACTATAACCTCTGTAATTTTAAGACTAGAAGAACAATATATAAAATGTATTCAGGTATACAAATTTAATTAAAAGTTTTATTCTATTTTGGAGAGTAATTATTTTAATTAAAAAATCAAAGATTTAAAATGAGAATCAAATTTATTACACATTTATTTATTTAAAATAATATTTTAAAATAATTATTATTTTTCATCTTTACAAAAAGGTACAAAATTTATTTTGAAACAACATACACCCATGCCTATTTTTTCTTCGTTTTCATCTTCCATTTAGTAAATTCATTTACAATAAATCTTTAATTGAGCTGTATCTGACGAATGACTGTTAAATATATTAAATAATTCTTCAAAATACTTTTTGGAAGAAGTACCAATATGTATTTCATCGTTTCTGGGAAATCAAGTTGGTATTTTCAACTCCATTGCAAGGCATTCCCGTTTTTTTCTCGAACAGTTTTATTTTGTCCTATAATACAAAAATAAATATAAAATTGTAACCACAGTTCAAGTCTTTCGACAGAAGCCTTCTCAAATTTCTAATAATTTTCGAATAAATTTGTGAAAACACTTGTATAGACTGGAAAATTACAAAAAACAATTAAACGATTTTGATTCATTGTCCCTTACGGTTTTGAACGAAAAAATGTAATTTTTATGTTAATCTGCAATTTTAACAGCTGCTGTTAAGACTACATTATCACACTCAGTGCTTCACTGTTGAGGGCACTGCTAACGTCATGTAACGAGTGAGAAAGAAAGAAAGAAAGAAAGAAAGAAAGAAAGAACATCAAACTTTTCAATTCAGTGATCAGCCACATCGATTGGGAATATCAACTTTGGTGAAAATCCTACCCACGGTTTATGCGCTGGTATTTAAGACGAACAAACATTTTGCCGTACACCAATTTTTCTGTATGAAAGACCCAGAAAACGAAAATTCTGACTACACAACCAGCTAGAGGAAATATTTTCTACGTACAGAAACAATAAATATCTTCTTTTTCGGTTTTGGAGCCTTCAATACTTTTTCTGCCAAACATTCGCCTATTTTCACCTCAGCATTCTATAACTTTTATGCCCTAGAAGTAGTATGAAAGAAACTAAAAAAATAATAGGTAACATTACTTCGAAAATATCATGAACGTTTCATAAAAGTAGATGAAAATTAAGAGAATTCCAAACGTAATAAACTAACGCAACAACTCGAAGAGTGGAGTTCTGATAGAATTGCGATTAAAGAAGTTTTAAAATATCTGAAGCTACTTCTGCCAGTGAAGACATAAGAAGTTGACATTTTATCCGATGACTAAATTTTGTTCATAAAAAATTCATAATAAAAATCCCATATCATGAATTATGTTTACTAACAAAGATGTTCAGAAATTCAACCTGACCAAAATGATGCAAAGAAGAACCTCCTGCAGTGAAACAATAATATCTACCATCAGAAGATTACAATCAGAATTCTGTAAGGGGGCTTCTGTTTGCATGTTTTAGGAGCATTTACCGGAGTGTATTATCTCTGCCATCGAGGAGATAAAAAATTCGAATATTTCCAGTTTGTGAAGCGAGAAAAACATGCACAGACGGCGCTTTATCACCAGCTCGACCAGAGAAAGTAGGTTGCCGTCGTTCTGGGTAATGAAAACTGTCTTTCCTTTAATAGAAAAGAGGATGAGGCTGCAATAGATGTCAACAGCTACTTAATTTTTCAATCCTTTATTACGACGGGGCATGTAACCCTCTAGTAATTCATTTGGTAAAACAAAGAGGAAGTGGTGAATAAAAAACACTGCGACGGCGAGACTATAGAAGTGTTCGTTTTTGCTAGTACGGACCCAAGAAGAACCCTCAAACACGCAAGTCCAATCAGCATTTATCATTTTCTAAGAAGAAATGGAAGAGGTTAATATGGGGGGCATGTTTTTATTGAATTTGAGAATTGAATGCCTGTTCTGCAAAGCACACAGTTTTTGGTTGGAAAAATAATGAGATACGTGGAGGGAAAATATTTTAGATTTGAGAAAATTTGTTTAACGCGGAGAAAATGTTTTAAAAAAGTTACAAAATCACGAATTCTAAACTGGTGATATTATTTTAAAATGGTGAGTTACGCGTTATGAAGTTAATCTTAAATTCTTTCCCTTGGTGTTAAGTCAAATGATGAGGCGGGGTGTTTTCTCTACAAGAAATAGCTACAAACACTTTTATTTTCTTAGCACGTACTTAACAGTGATGTCAATTAGTGTGAATACAGAATAACTTCAATTGTTATATTATCTGGTTTGTTTTAGAAAATAGAATTTAGGCTGTAACAAATTAAATTTCCCCCCACGTTTTTACGTTTTCTATATTTTGAAATTTCATTTTCGAAATTTTATATATTTTGGAATTATTAACCTCTAAAGAAAGAAAAGAAAATGCTCCTGAAAGAATTATTAATGTTTTGTTTATTACGTTTTGTCAAAAAATGCATTTTTCCCTATGGATCATCAAAATAATCTCAAAGTTTCTTACTTTTGGTGGGTGATTTCACTCCTTTAAAATGATTTTCCAGAGAAAAAAGAAAATAAGCGTGAGACCTATTACTTTACCCTTTAGAACAAAACCAAATAAGATGTAAATAATAGGAGGAGAGCAAGCCTAGGCAGGCTCACAATCAGGAAAAAATCAATTTGTTCATTTTTAATTCCAAACTTTTACACGGCTGTTCAAAAGATAAAGCTGTTCTTGGTAAACTTTAGCACATAAGGAACTGTTTCCAAAAGTACATATTCTTAATCACATAATACAACTTGATATTTGATTGTGTTGTAAAATAATTGAATGTCTGTACAGGAAATTAAAGTTAAAATGGTAAAATGGGAGCCGGAGTCGCATCCATATTGTTTTCCCAGACATTTAAGACCTGTTTTGTATTCAAGTTTTTTTGGGACCAATCATCATCTCTGGACAATAAAATGGCCGTATTAATACGGGCAGAGCAATACGTAGTTATGCGTGGAATCTTAAAACTCATGGGTCAGAGAGACGAATAGGAGACCACGATTGAACAATACTATCATAACTTGGGAAAATACATGAAATTATAGCAAGCATTTACGATAAATTTTAAGTAGCAATGTTTGAGAGTCAAAATAGCATGTATAGTTGAACAAAGAAATTAAAAAGACATTTGATGATTAAAATCATTATATGAGACCCTATTATAAAATTTACCGAATTGATTCTGAAATTGATTTTGTTAAAACGAGTACAAACATATTTGCATTATTAGTTTATATAAATTAAATAATTATAACAAATACATTTCATTGTACCATTTGAATATGATAATAAAATCATTGCTGGTTTTTGTGTTTTTGATTATTTGCTTAGTTCTGCAAGGGAAAATAAATACATACTCTGCTCTAAATGTTCATGTGCCCACCTGCAACATTCAAAACTAGTGGTGCTACAACAGCACTTACTTTCCCGTATTAGAGGAAACAGCTAAGAAGTACTGTAATATTGCACTTTATGCGCTACTAACATTTTCGCTTGGAACTCACTATTTCCATTGCAGTGTTGTCAGAACTATGTGAATTCTACAACTTCACAAAAATAGAATGCAAAAGTTTTGTAACCCTGTATTGGAAAAAGAAGCCTGATGCCCTGAAATATAGAAATGCCTTCCATTGGGCCGTGATTAGGGCATGTTATTATTGTAAAACCATGCAACAAATTCTCTACTCACTACAAATGGTACAGCATTTGGTGCAAAACTAAATATTTGCCTGCAAATATCAACACCAAATTAGACAATTATAACTCCTTTTCATACAGCTCCATTAGGTCACAACAATGACACTAATTCACAGATATTCGCGAGCGCAAAGTGAATTCCATTGTTGCAGACCCTGCATTGTCGCTATTCTGAGAGCTATTAATTCTTTTTACTTATTTCAAATATTTCAAAATCAACAATTTCTAAAATATTAATGTGTAAGTCTATAACAAAGTTCGAATGTAAGAAACGAAGAAGAAATAATATACAAAATTGCACATTCTAATTTACGACGTATCCAGCTGTCCGAAGCGCAGTAAATTTACAGCGGCCTATTACGTTTGTCACAAAATTAAAGAAAAACTACTCGTATTTTGAAAAAATTAAGCATGACCGTATTTATTTTATTTATTTATTTGTCAAAAAACAGAAACAGAATGGCACAGACTTTCCCGTATTAGTTTTCTATTTTCCTGGGTCTTCGCTAGCTATTCGGAATTGCCACATACTCTTTCTTGCCACCTACCATCTATCATCGCCAAAAGTACATTTTTTTGTCATTTTCTTAATTTTTCAGTTTCCTATTGGTAGAACAGAACATTAATTATAGAATATTAAAGAACACAAAAACCTAGCCGTAAATGGCAATTTTCTTTTAAAAAATTATGTGCCGTTTAAGAGAAAATGGTGTTTTAGCACTACTAAAAATGAGAAATTTGAAGCTCATTTTCACAGAAAATTTTTGAGTTTTCAAAATATTTTATTTGAAATTATTTGAAGCACTTTCACTCACAAACATAATCATCTTTACAAATTGCGGATAATGTGCATATTAAAGATGTGAGAGATCTTTCAAAAAAATTACATTTATATAATTTTTGAAAAAAACAAAAAAACTCAAAATAAACTTCACGCTATACTAATGAGTGTAATTAGCACTATCCGTTACAAAAGTTTCAAGAAACAATTGCAGCCATATACGAGAAAATGACGTTTGAGCATTTCTGAAAATGCCTAAATTTGAGCTACTTTTCACAGAAAACGGTTGTGTTTTCGAGAAAATTTACTTGACATTATTTAAAGCATATATACTCATAATATAATATAAAAAAATCGCCGATAATGTAAATATTAACGACGTGAGAGACAAGTAAAAAAATTTACATTTTTGTAATTTTTGAAAAAAACCAACCGATAGACCAAAATAGCTTTATGTCATTGATAGAGTACATTTACCACTATCCCTACCAAAAGTTTAAAGAAAAAATTTGGAGCCGTTTTGAGAAAATTTTGTTTTTGTAATTTTTTAAAATTGCACATATTGCACGCAATATTGCACGAAAACTACCAAAATTGTGAAAAACATTTACATGACCTTTATTAAAAAACTCAATATGCAGAACAAATTTTATTTGAAGAAAAAATCTTTCTCTTCAATTTTGTAGTTGGAGAAAGACGCCGAAAAAAATTCAAACTTCACAATTTTCGAAACTTCAGAGCTGTACGTGAAAATCGGACCTATGCCATGTTAAAAAGTGTATTTTCCTCTATTCATACAAGAAATTTAAAAAAAAAAAATTTTGAGCCGTTTTGAGAAAATGTTGGAAATCCCCGGGGGCTTCATATAAAGTACCCCCAAATTTTAAATAATCTTTTTCAAAATCACAAAGCTTCGACTAGAATCAGATCGACTGGGGAATATCAATTTTGAAGAAAATCGACCGAACGGTTTAGGCGCTAGCGTTGACCACAGACGGACAGACGGACAGACGGACAGACGGACAGACGGACAGACGGACAGACGGACAGACGGACAGACGGACAGACGGACAGACGGACAGACGGACGGAATGCCGTCAATCGATTTTTAAGTATAAAGAAGCAACAAATCATGGATTTTGACCACACCACGAGATAGAGGATTTTTTTTCTTAATTTAACAACTGGTTTTATCCACTTATTCGTTTTCACGGCCCGGCAATTAATTTTTTCCGCCGAAAATTGGCCATTTTTTCGCCCAGCATTACATAACTTTCCCTATACTACGTATATCACTCCGTGTATTCGTACGTATACGGGAAAGTAAAACTGTTCACCATGTTCCCTGGGTCCAACCTCAAGCAACCTCGAGGTTGGAGTCTCATATTGTGATCCCGCACGTGTTGAATTCAAAGTAAATATTTCAGGTTATGTTCACTAAACAATATGTTGAAAAATTACGTGACAGCATGCATATTGTGTAAAAATACTTAAACTTATTGTCTTTCATATAATTTCTGTGAATATATCATCTTCGACCTTAACTTTAAAAAATACTAAATAAGAACGTGACGCAAAAAAGTGAGGGGGTGAATTTTCATAAAACCTTCCTAAAACCTTTCACAACACACACACACACAACATCTACAAACACTCTTATGACTCAGAGTAATATGCTCTACTGGCCGTAGCGAGTTTTTGGCGCCTCTTTCTACCTAAGTGTTTGCACCGCGTTCTTCTTTCAGACGAAGGTGTTTGCTATGCTGCACCACTTAACAAAGCCTTACTGCCAGGGTCTCATATTAGGAAACTCACTCATATTCTGGGACCTGACCCTACCAAAGTTTAAGACCGATTACGTAATGTATTTCTTTAATGCGGCCCAATGACCTAACACTTGTACCAAAATGCGAATTTGAATAGAAAGAGAAGACAAAATATGATTTCATTGGAAATACCTGGGTGGAAACTGATCTAATCACAAAGATCAGGGAGTATAATGTGCAATTCGATTACACAGACAGGCGATCTAAAAATTCCTCTACTTTCGAATGTTTTAAAGAAATATTGTCAAAAAAGAAGAAATCCTGACCTAAAAAATGAAGTTTGGAAATGGTTGACGTCAGTAATATTCCACAAAGTAAGAACACATCACTCTTTCAAGTCCTTAAGGAAAAGAGGTTATCAATTTTGCTAGAAGCTCTTTTACATTTAAAACTAAAAAAAGACATTTGAAAGTTTACTTTTACATTTGAAACTAGTTAAAACTACTTCTTCCCTAATCAAACCTGCTGAAGAAATCTTTGAATTACCTGAATAATATTTGAATAACCTTAGAGATTTATGAAGTCTATTAGCTAAAAATAATGGCATTATTTAAGGGTTGAACATTTGATATTTTACTCTAATGTTGTGAAATTTTGTTACAAAAAATAGTACCTGGCAGCTTATAGAGACCAAGTATGTGGGTGAATGCTCATATCTTGTGTGCAAGTCTGCAAAGGAAGAATCCAGGGGCGTTTGTCGTGGTCTCTCCGCTTCGGTTTTGGGCGATGCAATCTTTCCCAGCCCGCAGGACCTATGCAACAGAACAGAATGACCCCTAAGACGCCACATCCACGTTCCCTTGTGGATGTGGCGAAATATTAAGAATTCACATGTCAGGTCAACCAAACCGATTCTGTAACGCAAATCTCTCTCTTTTCACTTCATTTTCATCATGTTTAACTGTACTTACAGCAGAATTCAGAGTCAACACTAAAGTGAGAGTTTCCTTAAATTAACGCATCTTAGTCAAAGAAGATCCTGAGATTGATTGGAGGTTTGATCGCGTCAACTGCTAAGGTCATTAGTCCCGTAAGTGCATGTTTTTCCACAGGAAATGGCGGTGATTTCCCCTGCTGGATGGTGAGATCGAGCGCCCACTTACCTTTCGACTAGCGGGTTTATCCCAATCAGGTCTCTCCCAACAGCAGGGGCACCGCCCCAGCCGGGACCAACTCTAAGCTCCTGACCGGTCTTCCGGTATGTGTGGTAATGTAGTACACAGTGTAAGTGTTGTATGAGTAAGGGGTGAGGATAGGACAAGAGGAAGGAAAGATCGCGCGCGGTCTGTGGCCCGTTTGTTAGGGTACTGTTCTGACATTCGCCTGATATTGATCGGAGAAATCTCAGAAAACTGCAATCAGAGCAGCCGGTCGCTAGAATAGTGGAAGACAGTGACTAAATTTGACCTAATCGAAAATCCTGTCACAGTCGGGACTCGAACCGAGGACCACCCGGTCAGAGGAACTGCAGGTAACATCAGTTGATATCCTGATCCACCTCTCCAAGTGAGTGAGCCCTTGACCGAGCTCTCATTCCTACACGGGAGGGTGACTATTCCTTTAAGTGACACTCGTTCGGTTGTCTCCTCTGTATATTTTATGTTCTTAAGCGGCGCTCACAACTGCTTTGTTTTATAGTTTGTAGTGTTTCTAGTCTTAGTGTTCCTATTCGTGACTAGTATTATTACTGAAATTTTGGTATTAGTTATTACGAAATGCCGCCGAACCGGCGCCACCAACGCACGTCTACTACGGTTATCTGACGGTGGCGACCATCTTGATGTCGCTCGTTTCAGCCAGGCGAAAGCAACCAACAGTACCACATCTTCTCTCTCTACGAAAGAGGAACAGCAAGACCTACTCCCTTTAGAACAAATTTGTTCTAAAAATCAACTCTTTAAAAATGTCATCACATTTTTTTGAAATAAAAAGTCATTTTCGTTGCATTATTTTTTGCCTGAAATTAATGCAATTTATAAAAAAAACAATTTTTCAAAAACCCCCGCACATTTTTTCTTTAATTTTTTCTACTGTTAAAACAAAAGATGATTAAAATATTGTGTAATTCTCATTTTCGTTCAATTCTTTGAATTTTTCAAAAATTTTAAATTTAGAAATAATGCGAGGAAATATGTGTTGCTGTAGTAGCACTACTTTTGTTTGTGTTCACAGTGACTTGATTACATGATTTCCTTTCCTGAATTCTGATTGGTAGTGGCCGAATTTTAATGGAACGCACAAAATTAATATGGTTATAAGCAACGATTCCTCTCGGAATTAGCGAGTATATTTAATTTATTAAATGAAAAATATATTATAAATTGGAACAAAATATGACTTTCGGACCATCGAAAATAACATATTTAAAGATAACGTTTGATATAACATTATAATGAAACTCGTATCTCATTTGCAACATTCCATATGAAAGTATGGAAACAAGAAAGAAGCACGGTTTTATTATTCAATGTAGGCTTTCACGGCCGGTTTCTTCATTGTGGGAAGTTGCCGGGCTTGCAGGCCGTGGTCCAATGGAGACTACTCCATATAAGCCGTTTTAAAATTACGTTTCTGTCGTAAGAATCGTGGTATGACATTGGAGTAGTCTCCGTTGGACCACGGCCTGCAAGCCCGGCAACTTCCCACAATGGTTTTATTATTGTTTACATCTTACCTGTTACATACGAGAGGTTTTGCAAAGCGAAGTTAGAGGGCAAACTTATTGTCAGAATACCAGTCCCCACTTGTAGACTTTTAGATTAACAGTAGCAAGCGTCCGTCTCGAACATCAACTACATTTGAAAGAAAATTAACTCCATGTTGTATGTACGAGAAATGTGTATAACAACAGGGGCACGAATGTGATTTCGATGTCTTTGACAAACTGAACTTCACATTGCTTTTTCTCGTGATGTACTTATAATTTTTAATTGAATCTTTATGAATGAATTTTCATTTGTAATCGTATTAACTCTGAATTGAATTGTCTAACATTTGTGTGCATACGAAATTCTTTTTTATAAGAACCGCTGAAAAACCATCAGCGCCTACAAATATTATATAATTTTTCTGTACACGTTTTTAAAATTACACACACACAAACAAATTTTAAAAAAGACTTTAATCATACATGCAGTTAATTTTTTTTCCTACGATAGTATTCTTTTGCGTTCATTCCGCACCAGGTTACGAAAACGAATTCTGACTGAACCCCAAAAATAATCAGTTTAACTAACAAATGCTTAAAGAAAATTATCAAACGTTCATACGAGTATATTTCAAACATTCTGTAGTTCAATATATGAAAATAGTATATTATTGCTGTAAAAACTTTGTTTATCTTTTGAAGATAACGATTGCAATTGTTTCAGCTTCAAAATAGCTTGTGCGCATCAATATAATATTAAAGTATGTCGTTTTGATAATGTTTAAAACTCTGAAATAGATTCTATTATTAAAGATTCAGTGCCGAAAAACAGCGAAAGGAACAGAAAAAGCGTGTGGAAGCAATTTCAAGAATTTTGTAAAGAAAGAAAACACAAATGGACAGCACAAACTACAAATGAAGAAATTACACATATTTTAGGCAATATTCGAAGACTAGATTGTGAAGAGTACAATGAATATGCTATCAAAATTATGTGGAACGTTACAACCAAAATTACTCAGAAAAATACTTCAATAAGTACACACGCGTGTTCAATCCATTCGAAATTGTCGCATTTCGCTGCTAATTCATCTTCTGCATCTTCCATTTCAAATATTTCCACGAAAGACCAAGACTTGGAAAACAACTTCCTACAACTTTAATGATTGTGCTTTTAATAAATATTCTCTTAAGTAGCCTTGTTATAATTGTTTTTCGAAAGTATTATTACCATAGAATTGAAACATATTTGAAATCATTTTCTGCATTCGACTGTTATTCAAATGTTACTTGATACGTTATTCCAGGAGGCAGTGATAAGTCGGAAATGAACGAAAGTTTTCATTTTTCGGTTGTAATTTTGAGTAATATTTCTCTTTTTCGTAATTCCTGTGATTTAAATTATCCTTTCAAATCATTTAATGTGTTTATCTGTGAAATAGTCACACTAAATATCACTCGAAGTGCTGTGATATTACTTATGACAAAAAAGGTAAAGAAACTGATGGCGCTAAACATTTGGGATTGGTTTAATTTGAATATATCCTTGCTTAGCATTGGCTACTTACGACACGGACAGACATGAGTGAAATAGTCACAGATATTTTGTTGCTATATATCGCTACATCATGGGTATTTTGAGTTGCAATGCAGCAATATCCCGAGATAGACACGTCCGTTTCCTAGAAGCAACATGACCGGACGCATCAGCAGATCACTCTTCTCTTGTGAGCGACTTCTTGGAACTTGCAGTCTTCAGACGAAGCTCGGACGGAAGTTCCAAGCGAAACTAAACCCTGTCAGAACCTAATTTTAAGACGTGTGCGCAGCAGACGAAATCAGGCCGTCAAGGCTATTCCATCAAATGTTAAAACTGTGTACGAGTTTTCTTGACATCAGTTTCAAACGAGAGACATCTTTCATTAAGCAACCTTCAAGAAATAATTTTTTAAAAATTCAATAAAATTTCAGCTGCGTATTTTTGTTTAAATTTTATTTACATTTTTCGTCGTAAATATTGTTCGTCATGTATGAGAGAAGAGTATTATCTCCGTAGAGGTTCTTAAGCTAGAGAAACTCTAACCCATCCTTTTACTACTCATAGGTGAATTTTTAATAGATGTACCAACAAGCGTTTGGCAACCTTTGAAAATTACCCATTTTTGGTTTCGAGCAACAGTAAACAATTTTGCATTGAAAAACGAACAACAGGTTTGATTTTATAGTACTACTAAAAAATAACAACACTCCTCCGACCATATTCTGCCCGCAACTAGCTACGCACGTGTGATTAGTGAAGTTACATTTACGACTTGAAGGAAAACAAAGGGCCATTTCAGTCTTTATTTCAATGATTCAAAGGAAACTGGCCGAAAAATCTGATCCCATTTACCCATATCGAAACCATTGACTCATAAGCTGAATGCTTGCTAGAAACAGTTTTAGACCTTTAGAAATTGTCACTAATGTACTTATATAATTATTATTGTTACAAATAAATATAATCATTTTTGAGACTATGCATAGGGCAAATGTGTCATGAAGCTGAAAAGATTTACCTAGCGTACAATTGCGTATCGATTTTCATTGTTTCGTGTCACCTGGCAATGTGTTGTAAATTAACCTACATGTGTTACATGTGGCTTTCTTGTCGGGAGCAGTTGATACTGACACCTGATTAATATAATTCCTATGACGTGTGTTATATTACAGATATCTGTATTCTATTGATATCTATGTACCTGATTTGATCCTACCCTTGACGAAGTCACTTTTGACGAAATCGATCGGTGTGTAAATAAACCGGCAAAATAATGGTGGTATTCAAAGTTTAATGAAGACAGGCGTGGTAATCACGTTCTTATCATTCATAAAACATTTCCTCCAATAAAAAATTGTGTGGTCGATAGAATCTGTCTTCCTCGAATCGTATGCTGTATCTCGAGATGGAATTTACATTCGCAAAATACGCCTGACGAGGTACAACTGCTGAAAAAAAATAGGAAAAAAAATTTTGAATGTGTAACATAAGGAACTTAATTTTGGGGTTCAATTAGTTAAACTAAAATTCCATTTGAGAGTTGAATTAAGAGATCCCAAAACTTTGCCGCTTTGACCACGGTCAATAGCAAATTATTCATTTTCAGTGGCGAATGCGATTACTGGTTTAAAATGCAAGATTTCATTGAAACCCTGTTTCTCTTACATACTATTAATTTATTGTTACAAAATCACTTTGAAACACGTGGAATCGTACAACTTACAGTTTCTTTCCTTTTCAAAGAACATAATTCGTAACAACAGTGAAGACATTTGTTCTTCTCTTTCCAATGGAGGAGGGCGTATCCTTTACGTATGTAAAAAAATGACAAGGTCTAAGGTTCTGAGGTTAAGCCTTGCGGGACCTGATGCTCAATTTTCAATGAATCAAAAATCCTATTAAAAATGTTATTACATATTCAGTACGGTATTTATCCTCTTTGACAACGATATTTAAACCTCGGCTGGCGCTATTGGCGTTAACACCAGAAGGCTCACAGTGCTTCATCTTCGATATATTATATTTTATAGAGTTTGAAACGACGTAAAATATGAACAGTACAATAATAACCTTAAACCCTCCGTCGAGTTTATTTGCTCTGAATTAGATACAATCAGAAACATTTCTATTTAAAAATAGCATATTTTCAAAATGAAATTATAAAAACTAAATAAACCATATGATCAAAGAAATAAAATTGTGTGAGTTAGCGAACTGCCACCTCTTCTCCTCCGTCTCGGATTTCGCAGATACTAACGGCAACAATAATAGTGTGGATCTGAAGCTACAATCTGTATACATGACAATCTTTAAAATTTGCTTTTAAAACGAAGTATTGTAGTTAGATTATCGTTATTAGAATTTCTTGTCATGAAAGGCTAAGGAATCAGAGCCAAATAAAAATTAATGTGTGACGTAATTTCCTGTATATATCGCGAGTATATCGTTACCGCGAGTATATCGTTATCATATCCGTGAGTATATCGTTAAATCTGAGAGACTGGAGCAAGATAGACACTTAATTTGTATGTAGATATTATTGTTATTATTTATTATTTAAGCATATGTTACCGAAAAAGATTTGTTTTGTCACGTTTGAGTCTTCCTTCGATATACGTACCTGTCTGATTACTTTCTTAAAAATACTGCTACATTATCATGTTTGTTAGACGTTTTGATATGTAGGATGATCGAATATAGAATGATTATTTCTCAGCGTATATGCGGCTTTGTTTTCTGGCAGATCTTTCTTCTGAAGGAAAATGTATATCGTAGCATAAATATGAAAGCTACACATTTATTAGGCGGAGGGTGCGGTGGGGGTGGGGGTGGGGGTGGGGGTGGGGGTTGGGGTGGGGGTGGGGTGGGTGAGGGTGAAAACTCTGGCCAGTAGAGAAACTAAGTGAAGGAGAAAGTAAGTGATTAGGAATCCTTAGACTGTAAATTGGATGTCCTCGGGAGAACATATTTAGATAACATGTTCAGTGTTTACGTTGCCAACCAAGATATACTGCAGGCAGTGTATCTCCAGCACCGCGAATGACGTCTTTACACCTACAGCCGATTACAACCGCAAGATAGTGCTTTATTCAGGTAACAGAGGAAACTGGTAAGCTTTTGAGCCGCTTCGATGTAAAGGCAGCCTAGAAAAACTCAGGCAAAAGCTAGTAAACGTTAAATATCGCGTCCCACCTCTTCTGATAACAGAATGTCAATATCTTCAAGTCATCAACAATAATATTCCAATAGGCAACGAAAATATTCCAAGAGTCTTGTCTTGTAAGTATCTAGGAATAATTTTTTATTGCAAATCGAGTTGGGAAAATCAGGTAAACTCTGTCGTAGGGAAAGCATGGAGATCTTTGCATTTTACTATGCGAATACTAAAAAAGAGTACTGCGCAAGCGAGAGAATTAGCTTATTTATCTCTAGTTCGCCCATTAATGGAATACGGGACGGTATGTTGGGACCCTTACAGAATCTCACAAACGGAAAATTTGAATAGAGTACAGAGAAGAGCGAGTAAACTTATTTTCCGAAGCAATAGGAAGAAAGTATTAAGTTGGCTGTCCGGGTGACGCCGCGTCCGTGGCAAAGGTGCCGACGTTTCGGTCGCCATTCTGCGACCTTCCTCAGGGCGTAATGCCCTGGGCGTAATGCCTCAGGGAGGAAGGTCGCAGAATGGCGACCGAAACGTCGGCACCTTTGCCACGGACGCGGCGTCACCCGGACAGCCAACTTAATATTGACTCCGGCCGCGGAAGCCTACGCTCTCAGGAAGAAAGTAGAATGGGAATCTCCAGAAATCAGGAGGGTTAAGGCAAGACTCTGTGCTTTGTACAAAGCGTATGCCGGTTATGCAGCGTGGAAAGATATCCACATCAGGCTCAGTAAACCCACATACTTTAGTAGAGTGGATCACAAGCACAGAATTCAGTTGAGGCCACAGAGAACAGATGTTGGAAAATTTTCCTTTACAAATAGAACAATAACGGACTGGAATAAGTTGCCTGCGACAGCCTTTGAACCCTATCCTCAAGGTGTTCAAAGATTTAAAACTAAATTAACCAAGATATTTAGTAAGTGAGTTAGGTTTATTAAAACAGTTATTTTATTATTATTATTATTATTATTATTAATTACTGTTACCATCATTAGTATTGTAATACTTATTAAATGCATCACTTTATTAAATATATAATTATATTTTAAGTAGTATTCGTATTGAAGTGTGGTGACGTGTTGTGAAGTGTAGTGCAATACTGAAGTAGAAAGAGAAGTGAAGTGCAAGTGTTGTGAAGTGAAGTGGCGTGGTCGTCAGAGTAATAAAAAGTCGTGTATTTATTGATGTAAAATATCTGTAGAAGACCACCATAAAATGAAGAATTAATGCGGTTTTTGTTGTTAAAGCCTTTATTGTCATCACTTATCATATTATTATTAATATTACGGTCTTCAAATTATTTTAAGTTACATTGTATTTAATTCTTAATTATAATATGTAACTTTTAATAATAATGTAAATTTTAGTGTTCTGCCACCAGGTTGCATAAACCTATTTGCGGAAATAAATATCTATCTAATAAAAATACTTTGAAATGTTTCTAGTCTCAATTTCCAATTGATTAACAATTACTAAAATAATCATCAATATAAACACAACGTAGACAAAATGCAAAATCTTGGTTGAGCTATTTACAATTATTATATACTTTTCTAGCCAATATTGAATAAAGCAGGACTTAAAATCCTTCTCTGAATTTTTCTGTTCGATAAGTTGAGAACTATTGTGCACATTGCAGGGCGCATCAGCTGTTCCTCTGGTCGCTGCCCCCTCTAGTGACGGGTCAAGGTAACCCATTGCCCCGTGTGTCACCTCTTGGCTACTGGGAAAAGAGAAATACATATACGGACCAACAAACATTCACTCACAAACATCCTTGCTCTATGAACATGAGGCGAAACACCCCAGGCCTCCCACCCTAGCGGCACAGTCAGGATGAATGGGATATACTAGTAAAATATTCCTAGACGAGTAGTTAATTTAGTCAATTACTTGAAGTTTTTTATTTACAAATATTCGGGCTGAATTTTATGTTCCAGCAACAAGTGTAGATTTGAAGATGATAGATTACTGTGATTTTCAAATATATTTTTAAACACCAAATACATATATAACAGCATGTTGGTAAAGAGCAAAACTCCAACGCCGTTGGACCAATCTCCATGAAAGTTGGCACTTCTACGTGTTTTTTTCACCGAGAAGGTTTATGTGTTGTTAATTCTCTTGTTACTCCACTACATGGCGCCACATATTCACTACGTATACACTACATATTCACGTCAAATGCAACCTACAACACACTCGGCAGCATTTTAAATCTATATCGTTAAATAACTTCTAAACGAGGCGTTGTAGGGCCATAAAAAACCAAAATTTTGTGGCCGGAGGCCTCAAAGAAACATTTCTCACACCGTAATCTACGGAAAGAACTCTTCCTGGACATTCTATTACATTTTTTGCTGGTACGGCGCTTCCCGATATTACTTCACCTGCTCAGAGACGTGCAGAATCTGCAAGTAAATGTGAATGATAGGGACAGAGAGCGGCAGAGACAGAGACACGCAGAGACAGGGACAGGATGAGAGAGGGAGGGAGAGAGGGAGAGAGGGGAGAGAGGGAGAGGGAGGGAGAGAGGGAGGGAGAGAGGGAGGGAGAGAGGGAGGGAGAGAGGGAGGGAGAGAGGGAGGGAGAGAGGGAGGGAGAGAGGGAGGGAGAGAGGGAGGGAGAGAGGGAGGGAGAGAGGGAGGGAGAGAGGGAGGGAGAGAGGGAGGGAGAGAGGGAGGGAGAGAGGGAGGGAGAGAGGGAGAGACGGTGAGAAACTGAGATGGGAGGAGAAAGAGGAAGATGAAGGGTAGAACAACGTCTGCCGGGTTTTCCTAGTACAAAATAAACGCGTAGGAAGGAGATTCTACAAGAAGGTTTACAAACCTCTCTGACGGAACATTTGGAGCATTCCTTCTATCAAAATTAACCTAAATCTTCCTCCTCTTTCTAATCATAATGGCAATTCGTCTTAGTAGACCTCAAAACTCTCTCCATATTGCTAAATTACTTAATTAAGCTGCTAATATTGTACAGCAATTAATATTGCTAATAATTACTTAATTTTGCCTTTTGTTGAACTCGCGTAGCAACCTTCTTAACACATGAAACTGCATGAACATCACCAACGTTCCCATCACAACAAAACCTTCCCAGGCACGCGAAAATGCGCATGTTAGCGCACATAGCTCTTTATCCTCTCATATTCGCTGCATGTGACAACCAGCACTTAGGTGGTAAGGCTCGTGAGAAAGTTGGCAGGCCTAGGTGTCGCCAGCGCGCTAATGAGTGCGGGGGCAATGAGGGGGGCTCTGAGGGAGGAGGAGGACAAGAGGGGGGACAAGGGGCGCCCCTGCGGGCAGGAAGTCGCCGGTGTCCGCACGCAAAGGGCTGCCGCGCAGGATGCCTCGCGTTGCATCGCCGACGCGACCGAGCCGTGCACAGCCACAAGTTCAATGTTTAGAAGGAAGTTCTCAACTTTGGTAATAAATAATCCCCACTATATTATAACAAGATTATTATTATTATTATTATTATTATTATTATTATTATTATTATTATTGTTGCTCCATATCACGACTACAGATATTATGAGTCGGTTGAGTATAAAATCTACTCCAGGTTGCAACCAGCTACCTAAGGAGCAGATCTAGGGACTATCGGTGCCTCTACAATACTTTGCGCAAAATGTGAGCTGTGCCAAATAAAGCAATTTCTTGCACTTCCCAGTCCTCAGTGTGTTCTCTGCATTATTATTATTATTATTATTATTATTATTATTATTATTATTATTATTATTATTATTATTACTATATATAATACTTCCCACACTTTTGTCAGCACTATTTAGTGTGTGCGTGTGTGTATATATATCAAGAACAACATCGGCACCAATAAAACCGTTTTTAAAATTGGTTTAGGGGTGCCACAAACCCCATTAACATCCCATTTTCGGCCTTTTCGCTACTTTTTAGAAAATAACGAATAAATATTATTTAATTTGATTTTTATCAACAAATGTTTGGCTGACGTGGTGCCCAAGTTACCCCGCATCAATTTTATGATCATCAAACAATACATATTCAACTCAGTGTGCCACATTAGCTCGAACATGGCCAATTTTAAGTTAAAACTATACAAATGGCCAGTTTTCAACTGACCATAGCTCCTTAAATTTTTATGCAAAATACTTTTAATTTAGGTAAGATTATAGCTCAAAATCTCTGCTTTAAGAACTTTGCTTCGCACAGTTGAACTATTTCACTGCAATCGGCTAAAACTGCGCCGCGCGCCATCATTATTTACGATCCACATTCGTTCCGCGCCGCTGTGTAGGATTTCTTTATTCACTATTAGGTTGCATTGGAGATATTTGTAGAGTCTCAGTGAAAAAAATAGTTTTTGATGCAAAAATAACATCAGGACCTATAAAACCATTTTTAAAAAGGGTTCAGGGATGCCACAAACCCCATAAACACCAATGCCAACATTACTTGTGTCAGTATCAAGTATATATTTTCCATGACGGAGTGGATAGCTCAATACAGGGGCATTCAGCATGGAACTTTTAAAGTTCCCGAAAGCTCATTGCTAATCTTGATTCCATTGAAACAACCGCTTTTCTTCTGTCAGCCGAGTCAGGGGTTTGGCGATGTTGGCAATACCCAAAATATATCGACACAGACCCAGAAAACTTCTCAATTCATGTTTATTCTTTGGTACTGGCCATTCCTTTACAGCTTTAACCTTCTCCGGATCAGGATCTACTCCCGTGACAGAACATGTCCAAGGTAGTTCACCTTCTTGTGAAATAAATGTCACTTCTTCGGGCTGAGCTTCAAGTTCGCTCCTTCTAACCTCTTGAAAGCCTGCTCCACGTTCTTTATGTGTTCCTCGAAAGATTTTCCGACACCAATTATATCGTCAAGGTAGACAAGACATGTCTCCCACGACAGACATCTTAGCACAGGTTCCATCAATCTTTCCATTGTAGCTGGATCATTACACAATCCGAAAGGCTTTAAACTGCCACAAACCTGATCCGATAGTAAGTGCAGTCCTCTTGGTCTCTGGTATCTAATTCTACTTGCCAGTATCCGCTTCTCAGGTCAAGTGCCGAGTAGATCTTGGCACAAGAAAGCGTGTCCAACATGTCATCAATTCGGGGCAATGGATAGCTACCTTTTTTGTTACATTGTTGAGCTGTCAGAAATCGACACAGAACTGAGTCGACCTGACTTTTCGTTACAAATATGACAGGAAAATTGATGGTTCAATTTCGCCATCCTTCTTCATGTCTGTAATAATCTCATCTGCTATTTTTCTAGACAGAGGTAATCTAGTAGCTTGGCGAATCGGTGTGGCGTTGCCGGTGTCTATTCTGTGACGAACAATACCAGTATTTCCTCTTACACCATCACTAACATTCAAAAACATGCTGGTCTCGCCGTATTACCTTCAGCCTTATGACATTCTTTCGGAGATATGCCTTTACAGACTGTAAGGCTTTTCTGAAACTCATCTTGATTAAGGTTTTAATTCACCACAAGTTATACCCCACGTTTTGACCCCACACCTCACACAAATTGTAATGTTTCTTCGTGAATTAAAACACAAATACAAGATAGATAGGAGAGGATAATCGGTTATTACAGTAAAGTGCTTTCAAAGCCAGAACGCAACTATTGTGTACCACTTCTACAAGAATCTCTATGGCAGATAATTTTTTTTCAGGACGGATCATGTTGCTTTGAAATGGCTTCTGAACTTCAAGAATCCGGAAAGACAAGTTGCCAGATGGATTGAAAGATTGCAAGAGTTCTCATTTACAACAGAACATCGGAGCGGAATTAGCCATGCTCTCTCCAGAAGTCTGCTGAAGTATCCTGAAACCTTCCAACATTGCTGTCATGCGGAAGAGAAGATATCTCCTACCTTAAGGATCACTGTCTGTAATGGCTGATCGCAACCGAAAGAACTTCAGAAATCAGAAAGGCGACGTAGAATTGAAACATATTTGGGAATGGAAAATGACAGGGCGGAGACAGAGTTGGCAAGAAACAGCTCCTTGTTCCTCAGCAGTAAAATCGTACTGGGAGCAATGGGATTCGATTCCTGAAGAAGGTGTTATTAAACGAGTTGTGTAAAATGAAGATGACTCTCAGGAGAGGACGCAGATATTGTTAGCAAGAAAAATAATGCCTGAAATAATGCAGGAATTGCATTATGAAACTGCGAGAGGACATCTTGCTATAACGAAAATGCTAGAGGAAGTGCGCGAACGATTTGACTGGGTTAATCGCAAGCAAGACGTAAAGATGTGGTGCAGGCAGTGTCAAATTTGTGCTATTAGTAATGGACCACGTAAAAAGAGAAAAGCAAAGATGAGGAATCCAACGTTGAAGTCCATTTGAAAGAATTGCCTTTGGCCTGAATGGACTATTCCCACTGTAAAATGATGAAAATAAATACGTACCTGTGGCCATGGATTATTTTAGCAAGTGGGTTGAAGCATATTCCCTACCTAGTCAAGAGGTCACTACAATCTACGAAGTATTGGGATAATCTCCGTAGGAATGGGTGTGTAGATTTGGTGCGCTACTTGAATTACACAGACCAGGGACGGTACTTCGAATCTGCAGTGATGCAAGGAGTGTGTGAACTTCTTAGAATAAAGAAAACAAGAAAAACAGCTCTATATCCGCAGTCAAATGGAATGGTGGAACGCATTAACAGAAACAATGGGAAAATATACAGGTCAAGTCTGACCATCATCGCGACCGGGACCAATACATACATTTTTTTCTTCTAGCATACCGCTCCTCTGTTCATGAGACAACTGGGCAGACACCAGCTAATGTACTCTTCGGTCGGTAACTACGTCTATCAATTTATCTACAGTTTGGTTGCAAAACTAAGGAAGAAATAGCTGGCCGAGACCTAAAACAAAATATTCATTCATAACAAGATGCGTGAGCGAATCCAAATCGCAAGTGACAGGATGAAAGACCGGTATGACATCAAAACTGATAAAGGAAGTTACTGACTTGGAGATCGTGTTTGGTTGTTCAATCCCCCCAACGACGTCGCGGTTTATGTCCGAAGTTACAACGACATTGCGAAGGATCATACAAGGTTGTGAAGAGAAAAATGGTATCTACCGAATTAAAAAGTTACCAAATGGAAAACCATGGTCGTCTATTCGAATCTGCTGGCCCTGTACGCCGAAAGTAATTAAAATGAAGACGGGGAAGAAACTGCACGAGTTTGTGAGCTCGATATGAAAAAGTTCACTTTCGACCAGTTGATGTCTTATTATGGCGGAAAGCATAAAGCGCGTTATGGTGTGACAATGGAAGTGTAACAGAATCTGTTTGCGGTTCCCCACGAATATTCATTAGCGCAGTGTGTTGCCCAGGATTTAGATATGGCCAGAGATGTTGCTGCTGTATTCAAGAGAAAATGTAGAAGAATAGAAGAATTAGAGAACCAGCAACCGGATATTGGGAAGGTCCTGCAACTGCGAGACTTCAGTAGATATGAGTATTATATCTTCACAAATAGTATGTCACATCACAGGGCCTCCTATAAAAATCTTTGGAAAACTGATTGAATTACGCCAACAATCACTCCAAGACATTGTCCAGAAGATTGCTATGCCCAAAATCTCATGTGTTTTTGATGGACTGCACTGGAGAATTGTGAGAAGCATGTTGAAAGTACTCTGCCGGTACACTGGGTCACCATGGAATATCGACATATCCAAAGAAGACAATTGGCTGACACTTCTTCGTGCAATAGCAATAGAGGCCAAATACCTGCATGATTTCACTAAACGCGATCCGAGACGGATCGCATCTAAGAAGGGGGGTAATGTAACGAATATTGCCTCATCTGCCGGAATCCGCTGCGCAGATTGCATCATCTCCCGACGCCTCCCTCCCCCCCCGCGAACTGGACGGTTCCGCGTATTGGCCGGTAGCGTAGAAGTGTGACGCAAGTTGCGGAAAGTTTCAGGCGGGCGCAAGCCAGGTATATACTCGCCGCTTCCGGCGCCCGCTAGTCGGTCTAGCCTGAAGTGGAAGCTGAGCTGTGAAGTGCGAGCATCGCGGTGAACAACAGTGCAGAGAATTGTGGCCAGAGTCGTAAACTGTGGACAGCGCCTCGGACGATGGTGTGCGAATCGGGCTATGCGACAGAGCAAAAGAAGTGAACAGTGAAAATAAATAATCCAGAGAAGGACACAAGAACTGTGAAGACTATCTGTACATAAATCAAGTATTTTTAGTGTATCATTAAGAAACAAAATAAATGTCTTTGTAAAAGTAATGCCTACGTTTTAATTCACCACTAAGGAACGTTATGTATGATATAAGTAAGCTGATACTCCATGACTTCATTCTAATCCTTTTTTTAAAATTTATTTCTTCTTGTTCGACATTTCTGTCTCTCGAGGGGTTTGACAACAATACATTTTATATTATAACGTTTTGGATATGGCCATCCATAGCAAATGAGTATTTATTCCTACTCGTGAAAACATGGTCTAAAGTTCGATGATTTGATTCAGGCTTCAAGGTTCAGGTTTGAGGTGTTACGCTGAAATTTAGGTAGTGCTAGGAAAGGTGTAGAAACAGAAGTTACGGTGGCCTCAGTCTATCCTTGGGGAATCTTGATTTAATACGGGGCCATGAAGCACGGCGGGCCAGATTAAATATTGTGGAATAGGGGGAAGAGTAAAGATTTTAAAAGAAATGGTCAGCTATTTTCTTTATGTGTTCGTTTAATGGCAATATATTTAGCTCGCGATGAATATGGGAATTTGGAATAAATCAAGGTGCTTTGAGGGTCTTTCTTAGGAACTTCTTTTTGGAACACAACTAACTTTTGAAGGTTAGTGGGTGCTGCGCCACCCCATACTGGACAAGCATAGGTTAGAGTGGGTTGAATAATTGATTTGTACAGTAATATTCGGCTTTCGATACTAGTGGGAGATCTAGAGTTAATTAAAGGAAACATTTTCGAAGTTTTAACCAAAGCTTTATTAGCACTTGCGTGGATATGGGGTTTCCACGTTAATCTTTTGTCAAATAATACTCCTAGGTACTTCACTGGTGAAGAAGGCCACGGGATGCGATTTCCATTGATGTAAGTTCGGGGGGATTTTTCGGTCGGCGTGATGTATATATATTTGCTTGACACTTATGATGATTGAGCTTTATTCTCCGTGTCTGAGTCCATTTAATATAATTGTTTACATCGTTTTGAATAGTCTCCTTCACTATTTTGATATCACTGTGAGAGGTGAAAAGTGCAATATCATCAGCGCATAAAGCTACGTTGGAGTCACCTTCAATTGGAATATCATGGCTGAAAATGTTAAATAGTAAGGGAGAGAGAACTGAACCCTATGGTATTCCTGCCGCAATAGTGTGGAGGGTAGATATATCTGCATTAACGTTTACGATAAATGATCTGTTCGAAAAAGCAAAAAAAGCGTACAAACGAAGCTGTACTAATTTCTAACCATTCGCATCAAGCAGACGATATCGTATCTGTAAGCATTTTTTAACGCGAGTACAATTTTGAAATTGCAATCTCACCAGTTCATATCACATATGGAGGCAACTTTCAAAGTAACTGGGTGTTGGAAATATTTGAACGGAAGTATATAACATTATGACCTACTCATTGATAAATGCTACACCAGATATTGTTAGAACTTATTTGAACCAAGTAATGCATCAAAGTTTCACATTTGCACCACCTGAAAATACATTTAAAACGTTTAATACATCGGCGATGACACATTCAGCTAATTGAATTTGATCAACTTAAACAAATGTTTATTGATATATTAAATCACGTCAGTTGCAATGTTGACTCATCCAGTTGTCAGAGTTCTTCATTATGGAAAAGGAGCCGCATGAACGGAAGTTCGAAGAACAAAGAACATAGGGGAACACAATAATGGAGTGTAAGGTTACAAAAATACACTTTCCATTCCACGTATCGATAGTTATTGTAGGAAGTAATATGCTACTTCACTGTTCACTGTGTATACTTCTGCTTGCATGGTAGATATACGGAACCAAAGAAGGCCGAGTCAAAGGTCTGAATGTTGAGTGTAGCTATTTGAAGCATTGTGAGTCTCAACATCAATCCAAGCAATGAAATGTTGTACCAACACGATTTACGGAGTAATGGATTTTTGCAATGCAATCCAGAGATCGTGCAATAAAGACGCAAAGATATCAGATAATACGTACTATCTTATGAAGGTTCAGCCCTCTCAGAAGCCAATAACAAGAATTGACAAACTTAGTTTGGACTAATTTTCTATAGTAACGAAAGTGTATCAGTACTGAACAAATTTTAAATACATATAAATAAACTAATAAAAATAAATATTAAATTCAACATTAAAAAGTGTTTATAATAACAAGTCAAGTCGGATGTATACGTGCACTAAGCCTGTCTCTCCTAGAAAAATATTGATTGTGCCAATGGCATGTTTATATAAAATACATATGTGAAGAGAGCCATTACGAGTACGACGTAATACACAATAACATTATTTATTATAAGAGTACGAGTAATAGATAATAGTATTACTTAAACACGTGATTACTAATATGGTTCAATAAATTATGGTTGCAGTAACTTACGTGATACAATAAAATACTATAAGCACTAAATGCATTATAAAAATGTCTTACATTCGTAAACTTGAAAATAAATGAAGCAATATAAGTGTAAAAGCAAACACAGAATGAAGGCCTTCCTTCGACTAGTGCAATGTTACTGCACGAAAAAGATGAGACATATCATACCGCAATAAATTGAAAACTATGCGGGTAATTAATCTGCTTACAAGAAATTACAACAAAATTACTCGATAAAATTTTGCTCTTTTACGTCCCTATTTTCTTTTGTTGCTTGTAGTGTTTTTTATTTTGTGTGAAATGAATAATGTTCAATCATTTGCTTGGTGTTAATTTTCGTATTCTTGTATAACACCTTCATTTTAAAAAATATTAATAATTGCACGACATACACGTAGTAATTTCTTAATAAATCCGCAGGAAAAATCTAGAAATGGTTCCTAAAGCACCAATGTATAGTATTATAAAAATGTATCAACAAGATTTTCATAGGCTAGAAGTTAAAAATTGGTGTAAAGTAAAACTGGTTGTGCTAAAACAGCACATACTTTCTCGTTCGTATTTTCTTGCAAAATTACGCGAAATGTTCTCAAATTTTTGAAAAGTTATACATAACCTGATTTCATAATCTATCTTTAAGGAACATATTTTATTCCGGAAATATCTGTCTTTAATGTTTTAATTGTAAGAAGTCTCCGAAAATATTTTGAACATTTTCAATTTTCGAAAAATTAAGATATTCAACGAATATGAGACCTGCACCGTTACACGTCCCTCACACTACCCAATAACTCAATAAGAAACGATAGGTTGTTTTTTTACTTTCCCGTATACGAACACGGAGTGATGTACGTAGTATAGGGAAAGTTATGTAATGCTGCGCGAAAAAATGGCCAATTTTCGGCGGAAAAAAATTAATTGCCGGGCCGTGAAAACGAATAAGTGGATAAAACCAGTTGCTAAATTAAGAAATAAAACATCCCCTAACAGGTGGTGTAGCCAGAAACCCTGTTTTCTAGGTCCTTGATACCGAAAACCCAATTGAAAGGAAAACGTCCGTCCGTCCGTCCGTCCGTCCGTCCGTCCGTCCGTCCGTCCGTCCGTCCGTCCGTCCGTCCGTCCATCTGCTAGCGCCTACACCATACGTACGATTTCTTCCAAAATGGATATTCCCCGTTCGATCTGATTCTAGCCGAAGCTTTGAGATTTTGAAAAAGATTCTTCAAAATTTGGGGGTACTTTAAATGAAGCCCCCCGGGGATATTCAAAATTTTCTCAAAAACGGCTCCAAATTTTTTCTTTAAATTTCTTGTATGAATAGAGTAAAATACACTTATTAACATGGCATAGGTCCTATTTTCACGTACAGCTCTGAATTTTCGAAAATTGTGAAAGTTTGAATTTTTTTCGGCGTCTTTCTCCAACTACAAAATTGAAGATAGAGATTTTTTCTTCAAATAAAATTTGTTCTGCATATTGAGTTCTTTAATAAAGGTCATGTAAATGTATTTCACAATTTTGGTAGTTTTCGTGCAATATTGCGTGCAATATGTGCAATTTTAAAAAATTACAAAAACAAGATTTTCTCAAAAACAGCTCCAAACTTTTTCTTTAAACTCTTGGTAGGTATAGTGGTAAATGTACTCTATCAATGACATAAAAGCCATTTTGGTCTATCGGTTTGTTTTTTCAAAAATTACAAAAATGTAATTTTTTTACTTGTCTCTCACGTCGATAATATTTACATTATCGGCGATTTTTTCACATTATTATATTTACGAGTATATATGCTTTAAATAATGTCAAAGTTTCTCAAAAACACTACCGTTTATTGTGAAAAGTAGCTCAAATTTCGGCATTTTCAGAATGCTCAAACGCCATTTTCTCGTATATGGCTGCAATTTTTTTTCTTACAACTTTTGTAACGGATAGTGCTAATTACACTCTTTAGTACAGCGTAAAGTTTATTTTGAGTTTTTTTTCAAAAATTACATAATTGTAATTTTTTTGAAAGATCTCTCACATCTTTAATATGCACATTACCAGCAATTTGTAAACATTATTATATTTGTGAGTGTAAGTGCTTTAAATAACTTCAAATAAAGTATTTTGAAAACTCGAAAATTGTCTGTGAAAATGAGGTTCAAATTTCGCATTTTTAGTAGTGCTAAAACGCCATTTTCTCTTAAACAGGACATTTTTTTAAAAGAAAATTGCCATTTACGGCTAGGTTTTTTGTGTTCTTTAATATTCTTAAGTTAATATTTTCGTTCTACCAATAGGAAACCGAAAAATTAAGAAAATGACAAAAATAATGTACTTTTGGCGGTGATAGATGACAGCTGGCAAGAGAGAGTTTGTGGCAATTCCGAATAGCTAGCGAAGACCCAAGGAAATAGAAAACTAATACGGGAAAGTCTGTGCCATTCTGTAGCACCACTAGTTTAATCTTCAAAATATCCCAAGTACCTCAAGTAAAGTACCCTCCAAATGAAAATCAGGTTTCAAATTCAACGGGCGGCTACACCAGCCACATCGATTGTAGAGTAACAATTTGGGACGAAATCGGCTGAACAGTTTAGGCGCTAGCGTTGTTCACAGAGGGACGGACACACGGACGGACAGACGTTTTGCATTCATTCGATTTTCTGGTAACAACCACTCACGAACATGAATTGTGGCTACATCACGTGTTAGAGGATTTTTTAAAATTTAGCAACAGGATTTCTCCACGTTTTCGTTGCCAAGGCCATGAAATAAGAGTTTTTTTGCCGAAAATTTGTCGGTTTTTTCACGCTGCATTACATAACTTTCACTCTACTCCGTAGCGAGAAAGTAACTAGTAGTGCTACAGGATGGCACAGATTTTCATCCGTAGTCTTCTCTTTCCTTTGGTCTCGGTTAGCTATTCGGACTTGCCACATACTGTTGTCAGCCACCATTTATCGCCGCCCAAAGTACATTCTTTGATATTTTCTTAAATTTTCAGTTTTCTGATTGTCAAACGGAAATATTATTTTAATAATATTAAATTTCAGTAAAACAGCCCTCTCTCTCTCTCCATTTTTCCCGTTCTTTCCATTTTCCCACTATTTTCCCTCTCTGATTTTCTCCCTGTCCCTTTTGTCTTTTTCCCTTTCATCAACTTGCGCCGCCTGCTCCTGTTCTCCTCGACCTCCTCCCATAGCACAATGGCAACGCCCAGCAACAATGAAGCTCACGACAATTTGGAATTGCATTTAACTGAAGCGCCATCTTGTGCTGAGGCGCCATCTAGTGGATAATTTATTATTACAATAATTTATTACGCCTATGTTCTTCCCGCAAGCAATTGCTTCCTGCTAGCAATACGTTGACAGAGTTTTATCGCAATTGGATGCCTGGTACAGCAGCGATATAAGCACGAACCAACAAACATTGATTTTTATATATTTGATTATTTTTCTGTATAATTATTTTTCGTGAAATTTTTCAGTATTTTAATACTTATTCTACTCTTCGGGGCGCAGATGAATCCAACAAAACAGAGATAATTAAAATTGGTTCAGTCGTTCTTGAGTTATAAGTGGTGTAACTAACACAACTTTGTTTTATATATATATATATATATATATATATATATATATATATATATAGAGAGAGAGAGAGAGAGAGAGAGAGAGAAGATGGCGCTCGAGCGTTTCTAAAATGAGGAATTTTGAGCTAGTTTTCACAGAAATCAGTTGTTTTCGAGAAACTTCCTACAATATTATTTAAAGCACATGTACTCGTAAGTATAATAATGTAAACGAATCACCGTTAATGTAAATACTAACAACGTGAGAGAAAAGTAAAAAACTTACATCTTGTAATTCTTGAAAAAACAAAAGAATAGAGCAGCATGGCGTGTATGACATTTCCTAGAGTACATTTAGCACTATCTTTACCAAAGGTTTAAAGAAAAAATATGGAGCCGTTTTGAGAAAATTTTTCTTCTGTTATTTTTTAAATTTGCACATACTGAACGCAATATTGCGCGAAAACTACTAAAATTAAAAAAAATTACATGACCTTAATGAAAGAACTCACTGTGGATAAAAAATTTTATTTGAAAAAAAAAGTCCCTATCTTCAATTTTGTCGTCGAAGGAAGACTCCGAAAAATTTTGCAATTTTGCAATTTTTGAAAATTCCGAGTTAACCGTGAAAATCGAACCTATGCCACATTTATAAGTGTATTTTGCATTAATCTTACAAGAAATTTACAGAAAAATTTACAGCGGTTTTTGAGAAAAATGTTAAAAGATCTTGGGGGCTTCGTGTAAAGTACCTCTAAATTTTGAAGATTTTTTTCAAAATAGCGGCGCCTCGAATGGAGCCAGACCGATCGGGGAATATCCATTTTGTAAGAAATCGTTGCCTTATGATTTAGGCACTAGCGATGTTCACGGACGGGCGGACGGTGAATTGAATTATATATATTTACTGAGAATTGAAAGGGACTTAAAATAATTATATTTAATTTTCATCGTCTCTCTCATAAAAATCAAAAGTATTTCGTCCAATCGTCATACCATATGTTTTAACTGATATTCTAAATTAAAAGTGATCTAATTCTACACTTCGTCAGTTTTACGTCATCCCATGCTTTAGAAGTCCTCTTGTGGTGTCCAAATGAAGCAATGCGTCCTCCACTTTGCTTTATCTGCCTTTTTGTAAGGTTTCTGGGCGAGTAGTTTCGTGAGACACCTGCTTGAATAGGCGTGGTGGACTACCTTCCAAAAACCCAAAATCAAATCTCAATTGAGGTCGCTGGCATTTTCCCTCGACACCATCTTAAGACATCCAGCAGGTGGGCGCATTCAATTGACATGAAGTCGTCTTTCTGATTATGGATCATTCCACTCGCGTGATCACACATAGTTCAAAATAAATATAGGCTTCCTCTGTTTAGGATTTAATGTTATGCTATTACCCATCAGTGCTCTTTTAAAAGGGGGAACGTGATATTTATGCACGACAGGGAAACATCATATTACCTGTGACGAAGGATGAAAGTTTTTCACTTGGGATATCTTGATAAACTAGTAATTAGAAATCCTTGGTATTTCCACGTACGTATAACGGTTGTTGTGAAATTTCTCTCTGGAAGCAAAACTCAAGGTTTAATAGAAAAAGAAATTTCGGAAGACATTCTTTTATACTTGCTTTTCAATTATTAGGCATTCAAAAATATAATGATTTATGATGAATGAAATTTATTTTCATTTTTATTACTTTTGTTCATTTTAATTTACAATCACTGTCATTTTGTCTCATGAGAAATGACAAGTCAAAATACTATGAGAAGTGCAAATTCTTGAGATATATTCATTTATATCAATAATCTTAAAATTTCTCTAAATACACTAAGCTTAGCATATCATGAACATTTTGTTTATTTCAGAAAACGAGTACTTTTTAATTTACTCACTTTCTTCTCATATTATATAAACATTGGCGTTCAAACAATTTAAATTATATTTTATAAAACAGGAGTTTCAAGTTATTTTATTCCTGGAACAGTTTAGAATTCTTTAATATGCTTTTTTACCACAGAGGTCTGCCTCAATGGCGGAAGGGTATGGGGGTAGGATCCAAGTATGCGGAATCGAAGGCTAGGGGTTTGAGTCTCGTCTGTAGCAATGGCGTCACGATGGGGCTTGGTTGGCTTCTCTTACAACCATGTGTCGCGTATGAATGGTCAACCCTTTCATAACAGCCATTTATCTCATTATAATTCACCTTACAGTAGAAGGCGAAGGCAAACTTTTATCACGTCCATAGAAGGGGAGGACACAGGCTTCTTAACTATCCACCGCTTGGGAACTGAGGACAACATTCACGCGCGCGTGCTTGTGTATGTGCGTGTGCGTGTGAGAGAGGGGGAGAGGGAGAGGGAGAGAGGGAGCGACAGAGGTATCTGAAAAGAGATACGCTTTGGAACTGAAGATTCAAGTCAATGGAATTGAATCATGAAGACCAATGACGAGTTGGGATAGATACAAATTAAGTCACACAAGCACAGCAAACCTCTTGCCCTGCCCACAATGTCCTGATGAACAATCAATTATTAAATTGTAAATTTTTGTTAAAATTAAATAATAAAGTTTTAATAAAGGTCACTTTCGCTTTAAAATATTGCCACAATGTCACAATGAGCATCAACTAAAAAAAATATTAAAAAAAAAACAAAATACCAACAGTGGTAGATACAAAGGTAGATACATAACAGAGTACAGAAGAACGTAGATCGTGAAATACGGCCCTTATAGCTTGAAATAATCACCCATTTAAGTAAGTGGAAAAATGATTTCACAGCGTGTATCATTGCATTAGACGCCCCGACAATCAATCTACGCGCCGCGTCGTGACATCAGGCTTTTTCCCTCCCCGCAAAGCTTCCTACCGCCCACTAGTTGCACATTCGGAGCTGTCGCGGCCAGACGGCTGGTTCGTAAGTGCCGAATGCCCGCAAGAGCAGACGTGCAGGTCTGCTATAGACCAATTATCAGGCACGTATCACCATAGTGAAGAGCATGATTAATATTTTATCATTTTTGTATAATTTATTGAGGTGTCAAATAAATCTGTACCAAAACATTTTGTTTAACGTCCTCTTAGTAAAAAGAATAAACAAAATACAACAAAATTTAATACCCTTACCTAAACATACCTTACTACAAAATCAATACAGAACGGCACTAATTACCAGATTACTCATTTTCCTCTTTCAAAAGAAAGCTTTCCCTGCCGTATACGGCATTTATTTTTTACTAATGGCAGGAAAAGAACTCTAAAACATTTCATTTGGTAACACACTACGTTTAGGATAAAACAACATTGCATAGTGCATTCTGTTAGTCCAGGTTTGCACGTGCGTGTATTACAGTCCAATGCGTCTCTTTAGGGAATAATAAGTGTATTTACTCACACACGCGTATCCCCTTCGCAGCCAAAGGTGTGTCATTAGCTCGCCACCCCAATGCGGAAGCACTCGGGTGCAAATAACAACTTTCTCATCACGTTTTCGTGACCTGCGATAGCGGGGGGTTTCGTCGTTTCATTTGCAGTCTTGTGAATGCTACGCCAATAAACGTGAGAATTATATTACCACTTACCAAATATTTACGTGGAAATGATAGCTGAAACGGGGTACATAAATTTAATGATGTTGAACTGAAGGAAAACAACTGTTTTGCCGTCTTTCTTTTTTTAGAGGCTCGTATGTGTAGAAGAGTGTTTCTTGTCGACTTGGAAATTTAGAAGTACTTTGCCGTGAATTACGTTTCACTTCAAGTAATTTTTGTGGAAAAGAAAACAAAAATCAGGTACTTCAATAGTTAGCGTTAATCTCTCTCTCTGAGCAGTTCTGAAGAAATGAAAAACGTACAAGAATACTATAAAAAGAATAATATTAACATTAATAAAATTTAATAGGAATTAATAGCAAAAGAATTAACCCTTATATATAACTTATTTAATTATACGTCAATATAACGGTGGGGTCGGTCAGACCCCAATTTTAAAGTATGTATATTTTTACCTGAAGGCTTTCGAAAGTTCTGTAAATATATTTTTTAATTGCACTTTTAAGTCCCTCCAGACACTGTTTTGAGGGAAATTAATGTTATTTTATTAAGATATTAGCACCATTTATAAAAAATTTAACATTTTTTGACAAATGTGTATAGATTTGGATGATTTTTTTTTGTTTTTAAAACAAAATATCACTGTTAAACTTTATATTTTTTAAAGGCTATTAAAAGTATTATAACCCAGTATTATCATTATCTTAAAAATGTAAACAGTTTTCCTTATAATACCTTATAAGAAAAGCAAATTAGACGTTATTTAGATAAAAAACAATTAAATAATACTTCATTAGAAATTTGATAGAAGTAAAATTTGACTGAAAAATGAAAACAAATCAAATTTTAACTATTATTTTTAGTTTACACACTAAAAATAACATTTGTGTAAAAAATTAATTAAAACTATTGAAAATCGTGTTCTAAAACAAAACCAGGATCCAAATTTGAGTAATTACCAAACAAGCCCTCCGATGTTTCTTCGTTATCACTCCCATCTAATAAACCTTGTATTAGGTGTGAAATATCTTTAATGTTTGATTTTTTTTTGTCCAGAAAAAGTATTAAAAACAAACAAAAACCAAAATTGCAACTTTGAAAAAGACACACGTAAATATAACACTGGGGTCCAGCAGACCCTAAAGACACTTCCATACTCTACTGCGACGTTAGTAGCAGACCATTAGAAGACGGCAACTGTGCAAACCTTTCCCAAACCTACTAACTGAATTTACGTGCGAGTAAAATATCCCAAATATTTATTTTCCAATTAAACTTATATAAAGTAATTTGGTTGGGGTCCAATAGACCTCAGTGTTATATTTAAAGATTGAGCTTTAACTCTTACAGTGACTTCCTTTTATAGCGATTTCCTAAGTGTTTGTAATTATTTACAAGCGTACAGGCTCGCAAGCATTGCGATTTGATTAAGTGTAAAGTTATACTAAGCGGAACAACACCACTGAAATAATTGATACTAGTGAGAACCCGTGCGATTAAATCGCACGGTTAGTCAAATAACCAAACTGTTTTCTGGTTAAATTCTTTTTTTGTATTCCAGCATTATAAACGACCTAACCTCACTAAGATCACTAACCTCTCATATTTCAAGATTTCTAAGTAATCACGTTCACGTGCTTACACAACCTACACTAAATTGAAACAAACAAAAATGCTTGAGATTGCAACATTCACTTGTTTCCCGCCACCGTCCGAGTGTAATTTTCTTCCGATAGATCGCGCGGCAATCAGATATTACAGATCCCGAATTACTACTTTTTTTAATATTTAGGTATTTTTAACGCCCTTTTTCAATACGAATGTCCCATGTGCAGGTGAAAAGAAACACGATTTTTCAATCCATTGCTTCTTTATACAGATCGGTTTCGTATGTCGCCCAATTTATTGAAAAGACCAAATAGCCCTTTGAGAAATAATATATAAGATTATATGAAAACATAATATCTTCATCTTTTTTTTTTGCTTTGGAACACTCGATCAAAACTTATAACATTCGGAGAGTTCAATCGTTGTCATATGGCAGCGAACGTACTACCATTCAAAGGAAAAAAAAATCCAAACAAAAACTTTCTCATTGCGCGGCATTTTTCAAGAAATTGATGCTGCACATGAAATGGCAAATTGTAGGAACATAAATTAAATAAACATCTGCGAACATAATGCTCAAGCTAAAATGCACGAACTCTTGATTAGTAAATGGTGCATTTGATTGCAGTAATAAAACGTGGCATTGAAACTGCGTGAATCTCTTCCAATACTTTAACTGCATCTTTCTGTTCTACTTTTTGCGCAAGACAATAATATCTCCGCATAGGAGACTCTAAGGGAGGATACTACAATAAGAAAGTGCATTACAAATCAAGTTAAAACCTATACCGCCCAGGCTGCAATAACTTCCATTTTTGCAAATTGAGATGTTCTTTTTATGACATGTTTGATCAAATCATTGATCTTCTTCCACTCTGAAATATAAGAAATCAAATTTAATGTAAATAGAAGAGTAGTTACTGTGTTAAGTGTGCGTAAGTCGAACAATAACTCATTTTTGTTTTATAAGAAAAATCTGCACAGTTGTATCATACATTTTTGTATTTATTTTATTGATAATGGAAACATTTACAGGCAATAATACTGTTTGAAGTTTTAGTTTATGTGTTAGTGATCTATGTTTTGATACTTCATGGAAAGTCTAACAAAAAATCATGGTGGTTTCTGGACTCCCAACCAACGTTTCAAATAGGTTGTAGAGTTTAAAAAAGGCAAGGAGTTACCAACTCTCGCTAGAAGATTTGTCATAATTTCATGTCTTCAACTTATGAACTTTAAATAGGCAATATTGTAATGAAATCGCAATATTAAGTTCACACTATTTACACTCATGGACAGAAATGGAATTTTTGAAAACGATTCCAACAAGGATCGAAGCACATTTATCAATTTTTTTTTCATTTTAAATGAATGGTTTTTGCATTAGAATATTTTTATTTGAAATACTATTCCTAGATAGGACTTTCATATCAATCAATGATCCTGCTTTCGTCCAGTATCCAAATTTCTTTCATATTTTTTGCGCTGATCGCTTGAAATAACCCAGATTAAAAAAAGCAAATGTTTACACTGCCTGATCCCGCAATCGGAAGATAACGAGATTGGCTTATTAGAGGGCTTGGCATTCAATAGAATTAATTTCTGCTTTCAGTGTTTACATATGCAAAAGACCGTAACAAAAACACGTTTGATATTATATAGTATAAAAAGGTACACGGATATTTTGAATGTACGATGATTACGCTGTCTGTAAGATTACCGACAGCAAACTACGATGAAGATTTGTGTGCTCTACCTCAGTGAATGGCGCAGAAGTCAATGATAAACAACAAAAAAATCTGACTATTCTAATGAGCGAGCTGAAAATTTTCTATATTCAGTTCGCTCATTTGCAATGACTTTTCTATTTAGAGTATTTTTTTATTTCCAGTATCGAGGCTAGGCTTTCTTAGTGTTTTGACCATATCTTCACCAATGAAGAATATCCCGTCATCCTAGATCTCCAGACATACATCCACTTGATTTTTATGAGGTCATAAAATATATTGTTTATTCAAAAGAAGTATTAGATATCATAACTGAGATGTAGAATAGAATATGCGAGTGAAATCGCTCCGTATTTGTTGGGGAGTATGCAAAATAAAAGAAATTTGCATGTCAAGGCTTGGCAGTAATTTTCAGCTGTTCTTATGAAGACTCTGTAGAAGTTCTCAGATTACTACTTTCTTTCTCTGTTTACTTATTTATTCTTCTGTTGTACAAACTTATTAATTGTGTAGTAGCGCCAGAATAATTACTTTTGGAAAAGCAACATCTATATCATTGATAAGCATAAGCATTAATTTGTAATTCTCGAATGTTAAAGACTGCTAATCATATCTTTAATGAATGTTTATTTTTATTTTCCTTTCCTGCCCTTCAGCCCTTTTAAAACTTATCCACATGCATTGCATGAAAACTCTAAAACTTGCTTCGTTTTCTTTTTAAGATAAATCTGTCACTCAAACCATAAGATTCGTACATATTAACAAGATATCGTTTATTAAAAGAATCCTGAAAAAAACTAACACATGAAATTTACATATTTTCCTCCTGAGATTTAAAGCATGTCGACGTAAGTAATTAACTGAGACGTGAGAGAAAACGCTGTCAATTTTTCAAAGCTGTAAAGAATATTTTGTAGGAAATATATTTTCTAATGTTCCCTTCTTCCTGTATTCGGAGATCTTTCTGAATTCACAAGTGTTAAGTAAAGCCCATTATATGAACAGAGTAATTCATTATTACCAATTTACAACCTCGCTTCTTTCAAATCGAAACGAGGCATTTTCATCCATTGTCCAACAAGTTTTTATCACAGACGTAGCTACGACAACCTCCCTTTAAACATTAGAATTAAAGGAATACGAAAAAAAATGCGCAAAGCGAATACGTATTTGTTGATTATTGAGAAGATTACTATTAATTTCATGTGTGTGCCATTTTTTGTGTGCCATTTTGTGGAGGAAGATGTGGAAAGGTAATCGATTGTGTACAAGGCTCTGAAGAGGGGGGTCGTAATACCTATATTCAAATGGGAAGTGCCGGTAGCTCTGGATAGATTTTGAAAAAAATGAAGGAGACATTTTTGTGACATAAATAATGTGTAACTTTAACGACAATGTAATAGAGTAAACCCTCATTAACACAAATTCCAAGGGACCGAAATAATCGGAGTTTGTGTTATAAAATTCCATGTAATCCAAGTATCATAAATATCCGTATTACCGTATTCCCTTACCGGGCCCAAAGTTTTGTTCGTGTGTTACGGCGAAATTCGTGTTAAGCGAGTTCGTGCTAACGAGGGTATATTGTATTATTGTAAATTTCCGTACTGCAGAACTGTCCGTTTGAAATTTATAATTAATTTTATAAAGATGAAAAACTCTCAGTTAAAAAATTTGAGCATATTCCTTGATTAAAAATTGATACATCAATACATCGTATCCTACTCTTTTTGATTCCATCCCCGCCGACTGAAGCGTAGTTCCGCTCGCCCAACGCCACCCCCACCACACGTCACTCCGCACCACCTCTCCGCGCGGTAATCGAGCACATGAAAGGCGCCCTCTCCCGACACCAGAGCCCGCGCTCTTTTATCTCTGTATTTTCCTTCCATCTCTCTCCGCCTCTCCTTTCTCTCGCGCCCTTTTTGTGTTATTTTTCCAAGAGGCCCCCCCTTTTTTTCATAGGCCCTCGCGCCGTTTGTGTAACCATTTTAGGAAGTGAGTGATATGTTTTGGTTCACTTGAAAAAGATGGATTCTGGGAAAACTGGTAGCAGTTAAAATCTTAGAACTAGTAGAAACCTAAATCAAAAAATAACAAACTCCGAGTTTACCACCCGCACGCGGTCTCCGCTCGACATCTGAGCGCCACGCCGGGGGAGTGGGGGCGGAGCGGTGTGGGGGGGGGAAAGGGGGTTGGGGAGGGGGGCGCGGCGTTCGCTTTCCGAAAAACGTGGGGAGCCCTGCGGGTGAGCACTCGCGAATCGCAGCCTCTCGCGCACGCGCGCGACGCTCAACGCTGCTGTTTTGTTTTTCGTTTTTTCTTTTTCTCTCTTCGCTCAGAGAGGGGACTTGTAGATGGAAAAGGGAGTTGCTTTCGACTCGTAGTATTTTGTTTCGCGGGATCCTCTTTGGTTGACGCTTTTCAGCTTTACTGTAGGTTTTCGCTAGGTGTACGTCTATTCCTGGGGTTAAAAATTGATTTTTGGAGGGAAGGAGGTAAAGAGGTTGAGAAAAAGTCCTCAATATAGTTTCTTTTTTCTCCAGCTCGTTTTGTAATTGGGTCCATTAAAACAATATTTCTCTATCACGTTATTCGAATGGTAATGTAAAGTTTATGCGAAAAGTGTACGTAGAGGCAGAAAAAGTATATCATTTTTTACATTTTTCTTTCAGAATTCTTCCTTTGTTGTTCAAATATTTTATATGATTTAATATTTTCTCTACATTGTCGAAAATGGTTACAGAATGTAAAATATTATGTACAGAATAAATAATAGTAGTACTTTCAAATAGCCCTGCTCTGTAACATTATTAGCAATTATTAGAATAAAAATATCAGCACAGTTTATACCGGTTTGTGTAATACAAGAACAAAATAGAAATTTAAAGCCGTAATTAGTTTGATTACGTCGAGGCATTTGATGTATGCTTGCACAACAGTCATTGCGAAGAAATTAATATCATTAACATTGATTATTGAACTGTCATGGACAATACCGGTTAACTTCTCATTTTTTTACATTATTTCCTATGTATGATTTTGTATTTTGTTAATATGATATCACTTGTAAAGTCTGAGAGCTGACCAATGAATAAAATAAAGAAAATTCGCTTATCTTTCAGTTCTATATCATTATTATCAAAGCAAATCTTATGAACGTATTATGACAACGGAATTTCTCTCTGTCTGGACTCCCCTCATGCATAACACACATTTCCGTCGGATAATACAATCAAAGTTTATTAAATCTAATTAAACTAGAACACCATCAGGTGAACCCCCTCCCCAATCTCTCTCTAAGCACAGTCTGTCTGTACTGGCACAACAGCCTCAGACGAGGCCAAAGCCTACCAGCAGCGTCCAGCCTTTCGGCCAGGGGTTAACTCCAAGCAGGATATTTATTCAAAAGAGCGAGAAGGTCTGGCATGTTTCTATGTATTTGTTATGAATGAAGGACAAACACGAGGCAAATAATTATTTAATTTTTTGTATTATATAAAGTGAAGAAACTTAATACATCACAAAACACATACATCTCATTACACATGAATTACTACTAACTTTAGTGCCTTTGACATATTGAAGTGTGCTTTTCAATAACTATATTAATTATCTCCAGATTTCCACATTTCTGCAGTGATTAATTTAAAATACCGATGAAATACTGAAATCTTCAAACATATCTCGAAATAAACGCTTGTAATCAACTAAGACGAAAAAGTATGGATTTAATTTGCATTTATTTAATTTATTATATGTAATTGAAAATTGACTACAGGTAAAATTTTGAAGCGATTACGCAAATGCATCTAGCATGTTCGTGCTATGAAATGTAATCGTTTCGTGATGAACTTAGTGTCTTTAAGAGAAATTTTATGTGCTTAGCACCGTGACATTTTGACCTGTACAATTTCATGGTCTCGATTTATGGTACCTTGTATGTTCTCAAAATACGCGCGCCTCTTATCAGGGTATGGCAAAACTTGTGGGAACTAAAGAAATAAAGACTCATTGAAACTTTGATATCAATGAAGGGTCCATATATTTGAAGAGCTCCATTAAAAATTGATTCCATTATCTCTTCACTCATGTGTTTATTTTTTTTTACACAAATAAAATGGAAGTTCAACAAATACGCAAATCCTCATATATAAATGACCTTCACTAACTGTTTTCATTACATTTATAATTGTATATAAGATATGAGTTAATAATTGTTAACTATAGTTTATTACAAGCATTCATATTCCATAAACGTGAAAGTATTTATTTCTAAAACCAAATTTACATAACGGAAAGTTTTAAATAATGCAAGAAGTACTACAGTAAAACTAGCTCAATGCGGAACATCAAGGGACTAGAAACTTTTTCCGCATTAGAGAAATTCCGCATTATAAAAATGAAGCAAAAATTCTCTAAGAATATAGCACAAAATGTGTTCAGTTCAAAGGAAATTCTTTATTTACTCACCTTAAAGAAGAAAGTTCACTTACAATAATTTTGATACATTAATATTGTCGATTTATTGTGAATGATGTACATATGTGGTATTACACACACTATTTGAAAATCCTCCTATTACAATACATCTTACGCTCTTAAACTATTCCCACACTATTTCGTTTACTTCATTGCCAGTTTTCTTCGCTGTTCTCTTTATTTCACCATTTCCTTACATTCACTGTTTCATTATTCTCTCCTTGTGCTTCAGTATTACATTCATTTGCGTTTTGCCACATTTTAACTTCGACATTATTTCCCGCACTAACCTTTTGTCCCTTTCTTTAGCTTCAATTATTTTAACTTTATCGTTTAGCGAGAACGACACATACGATTTAATTATCTTTACACTATGGTTCCTCAATTTCTGCTGACGAAAATTTTCCCTTTCTATTGTAACGATGAGCTTTCTCTACCCTTCACACCAAAATCCAGCAACGTCATTATCTTTTCCACGCAACAGTCCAAAAATGAACGAAGAAAATTTCGGTAATCCCCGCGACGCCTGCGCGAAATCCTTTCACCCTTACCTGAGCTCGCGCATTGGGCGCCTGCAAACAATACACGAGGAAAATGACAGAAATATGGTTTGCGTTTCCAGTTTAAGGACTTACTTTTTGACAAAAAGCTGAAGATATACGTCCGTTTTCATGTTGGGACAGATTCCGTATTACACAATGAAATACTGTAGAATTTACTGATAAGTTCGCCAGGACCTCGGTTTCTGTTCACATTGGGCAGATTTTAGCATTATACACGTTCCGCATTGAGCAGGTTTTACAGTAATTACAAAGGAAACGCTATGCCAGTTGACACATTTTATGACATCTGAAATGTTAGGCATATTTAACAATTTTAATAGGAGAAAATAAGAAGAAAATGCAGGCCTATAAAACACGAACGTAAACAAATACAATACTTGTATACTAGCAGCTGGAAAGATAGGAGGGAGCAAATATAAAATGTGAAAAGAAAAAAATTGTGAGTAAAACCTAGACAAGAATGGTTATGGAAAAGGAAGAAAAGTGAGAAACGGTGGCGGGATAACATACAAGTCGAAGAAAACTAAAAAAGTTTTTAAAAAATGAAAGGTTTGATAATCCTTTGATCCCGGTGAATAAGCTGATAAGTCATGAAAACTTAATTTTACAAGAGAGCAAAAAACATCTTTCAACTGAAGTAAATCAGAAATTACTGATATTTAAACGAAGGTGATATTCAAACTAAACTATCTGTGTGCAAGTTTTGTAAGAAATCATTAATCCCTGATTTACAGCATCAGCTGAATGTTGTTATTTTGTACAATCAGAAGAAATCTATAATAATATACAGGGAGTCTTACCAACTAGAGGTCACCCCAGAACTTCTAAATGGTTTCCGGTATCGAAATGTGGTTTTCTCTCAACAATGCAGAATCATGGAGCAAGTAATGTGCCGAAGAGATATTGTTCAAAATATTTATAGTTTTCGAGACATTTGATCATCTTTGATTTTTTAAATCGAACCATGTATTTTTCTGACTAGCAAAAGATAGATCATAAATAGACAAATGTACTGATGTAATGTATGTTAATGTTTTGATTGTATTTTGAGTATAATTACGCTTTCTAACATGTGATTTTAAATTAAGTGTACTAGATTTTTTGTAGCAACCCTCGCATCTGTCGCCTTTAGGGAAGGTCGCCTTCGTGGCACCAGCACGTTTGTGAGGAAGGCCGCGAAAGCCATTTTCCCCCAAGGCGATACTTACAACGGCTGCTACAGAAAATTCCACGTACAATTTAAAATTACTTGTAAGAAAGTATAATTTTATGCACACAATACTATCAAACTATTAACATATGTTACACCATTGCATTCCTCTTTTTATAATCTATCTGTCGCTACTGAGAAAAATATATGGTTCCATTTAAAAAGTCAAAGATGATTAAGTTCCCGAAACTAAAAATATTTCAAACAATATCTTTACACCATGTCACTGCCCCATGATTTCAAATTGTTGGCGCGAAAACTATTTCGATATCGGGAACTCTCTGGAAGTTATGTGGACGGTCCATAGTTGGACTCCCTATACTCGTATATTTACAGCAAAAAGAAAGATAGCAGAGGTCGGAATAAAAAGAAATATACAACGCGGGAAATTGGAATTAATCACTAATGAAAATTATTTAAAATTAAATAGCGAATAATGCAAGAGAGAAGAAAATAAGTTGCGATGTAGTGAGATACGTTTTGTAAGACAAGAAATATGAAACGAATCGCATCTGATATAGTGATTTGCAAACACTTTCGAAGAATGAAATAACGAAAGCGAACTATTAACAACGCGATCCCAAGGGACAACCCGTGCCCCTCACAACGTCCTTGCTCTGTGCCACTCTGCGCGCGCGTAGCCTATTGAAGATGGCGCGCAGAGCGGCGTGGGGGGCGCGAGCCGCGACTGTACCCGCGCAGATGCTCCCGTATATCTCCGCGCGCAGCCAGTTCATCAGGCGCAGTAAATAAACGAGCCGCGAAGGGCGCTGGGCTGGTTGCCCTGCGCACCCGCCCTTCGCTCCCCGCTCCCCCCGCGCTCCGCCGCGACGTCCTACGCAATCTGCGGCTTCCGAACGACCTCTCTCCCTCTGCCGCACTTTACACCAGGGGAAGGCCTCGGCTGCTCTGAAGAAACAGAGGAAATGTATGCACTCGCTGTTCGAGAAACCGTTGAAAAAAGGCTGTGGAAATGACAAAGTCGGACAACATAGAATAAGGAAAATAATAGTTAAGAATGTGTTAAAGTAACACTACTAATGTAGTAATATAGTAATAGCCCGTATAATATCCCATATAGGGCAAGGACACCCTACTTTCAGTAGGGTGGTTGAAGATTAACCTATTTTAATATTTATTTTTCTTTACGATTGAGAGTTTTTTCCCCTTGAAACTTGAATCTGAACACTTGCAACACAAATTTTTTCCATGTTTTCCTCTTTTTAATATTCTTGTCGATGAGTTATACTGAAGTAGTAAATAAATATTAATAACTAATTCAACAAATGGCCATAATAACTTTCACTATAATCCTATACATATGTTTGAAATATAAAGAAGACAGAAATAAGTAGAAACCGAAGTGGTAGAATTGAAAGTGCATTTTACTTGGTCTATTATCCCGAATAGGAAGGTCGCTAGTAGTCTGAATAAAACAGCGTACGTATTTCTGCATTCATTTCCATTTCGAATTGCTTTTAATGGACGCAAGAGTGACAAAAGACAGCATGAGCTATTAAGTACAATAATGAAGAGTGGATAATGGGAAAACAACACAAGGAGCAAATACAAGAGACAGCAGTGTTGACAAATAAGACAAAATGTGAAAGAAACTGGCGATGTGTTAGATATATTTTTTTTCTTTTTGGTATACTCTCAAAGGTTCGGGTTGATCTGAACGGGAAAAAAAATTCTTCGATTTTACCTTTATTTACAATTTGGACCGTTAAAATGAAGAAAGAATACATGGAAATGATAATAATGGAGAACTGATGGAAGATAAAAGAGATGAGAATATGAAACAAGGTTAAAGAGTATTAAAAGACATATTTAAAAACAAACAGAACTAATTTAAATAATATTTAAAACAAACATAAGTAATTCTATATTTCGGAAAAAGTTGGAATTTTACTGATTATCAATATATTCTTCTGGTTTAATTTTTTTCCCTTTCAATTACCCATAATTTTCTAGTACATTTTTTTGTATAACATTTGTCTTTTCATTCATTGTACACAGATGACATCATTCGGATTAACATTAACCATTTGTATGCATTCTTCCGTTCTTGTGAATACGAAATGTAACCTCTTTCTTAACAGATGGTCGTATGTTACAGTTCGAAGCGCACGAAACAAAGTGAACAACAAAATTTAATATAACTGTAAAATTATTTTCCTCTTGAGTGTACGGTAGGTCTGGGCGCCGGTCACGCAACGTGCCACACGAAGACCTAATTCGTGTTGCTACAACACAAACGCCTGTCAGACGTCTCCAACCATACCTACAAAAGCGAAAGTTTCGAACACCGGAATAAAAGCTAATCTTGGGATCTACTTTGCAGCATGAGGGAGTTGCGGATATTACTCATTTTTTAATAATATTTCGAAGCTGTTTAAACATTGATATGTTTAGACAATTAATACAATATCTTTACGCAAAATCCGCAGAATTAATATTATTCTGAGAAAAATAAAAGTTTGGTTAAACGGCAACAATGTATTATTCAAGCTAAAATTGATTTATCAAATATTTTGTTTTCCAGGCGCGACAACAGTTTTGATCAGTCCCATGAGTGTCGTGCATGTTATATCCCAAGAGGTGTCGGTCGAACTAAGAAAGATAAGTATATCCCCTGCCTGCTTTCACATTTTATACAAAAAATCAAGATTAAAAGTCTCTCTTACACAATTATACACTTCAATGTCGTTCACCTAACCGAACTAATTATAACCACGATTACTCCTCCCACAATATATTCTAGTCCATTGTAATTTAACTATCTTCATAATTTAATGTCAATTCAGTTCCTTTACGAGTTGTACCCAATTTATTTCTAGTTTTTTGATTATAAATTGTTGTTTTGATTATGAATTATTTAAACTGGCTAAACAGATGTCACATAACACAAATTCATTATACTATTAAATCCAATAGTCCTCTCGTCATCATGCCCGCGACATATTTTGCGTTTGGGGATTTCTTATCTGCCAGTCTTCTGGAAAAGTCTTCAGTCTCTTTAGTGTGTAACTTACATACTCAACAGGCTGAGGACATAATGTAAGCTTGCATTTCGACACCACTTAAATTACTGATCCAATTGAATATTTTGTTTCCGGACGCGTTATCCACTAGGGTCTTCAAAATAGCAATTAGCTTGTCTGGAACTAAAGTGGTCTACAAAAGATTTTGGCTAAAATCCAGGTTATGGTCAATTTGATCTGAACTGTTGAGCATCTAAACGTTCTGAAGTGGTCTATATGTCATTTGTCGTCGGGGATGTCTCGTAATAAAAGTATCACTTTAGTATTGGAAGATGGTTTTAAGGTAAGTCAATCCTTAAGTGATCTAAAAGTCACATTGTGATTTGCACCATAGACCACTTTAGTTCCAGGCCAGCCAATTATAGTGCATTTTCATCAATCGCAAGGTGACTATGTCCCTCCCCAGCTAGAAGTGGTCCGGCGCCGACCTACACATCGTCTTGCGGATTTCCTCTCCAGGTATCTCCTCCAGCGTGTTCCATCCGGAACAAACGCTAAGCTACCAACTGGTCTTCCAACATGTGTAATACTTTAGTGTCTGTAAAAGTGCGTGAGATAGAAAGGAAGGGTCAAAAAAGAGAAACGGAAGATCACACGCTGTCCTTAGCCCGTTTGTTAAGTTGCTGCTCGAGTATTCGCCATAGATTGATCGGAGAAACCACGAAACACTACCGATCAGAGCAGCCGGCCGCTAGAAGTCATCAGAGTGTGGCTGAATTCGGCATATGTAAGTAACACGAAAAATCTGCTTTCATAGACGCTCCAACCCTAGGACATCTCGGTCAAGGACACTCCAATCGTAAAAGCTGTTACCCTGATAATTCTCAGTCGGTTAACCGTTTCAAATCCACGGTCAATAGAGTTGGCACAGCTCACTCAACAATATTTCCGTAGCAGTGGAAAAAAAAAGTCTCTAGGTTGACAATTTTTCCCGTCTACCTTCAGCGTGAGCGTTTTGGGAATCGCCCCTTCCATCACCAATAAATCGTGCTCGAAACATGAAGCAATAGAGCCAAAATAACACTTTGAGAAGTAATCAAATAACATTCCTCATACTAAGAAGAAAAATCGTTAATTTATCACGAACAATTTTTTATTTAGATTCTGATTAACTGACATCTCGACTCCATTGGCCCAAAACCCTGACCAACCCAGTTGGTTCATTGCGTGAACAGTAGCACTAGAGGAAAAGTAATTCATTAGGCGAGTGGGTAAACCCAAGGCATCGTTTTCCGTCGACCTCCGCGCGGCATCCCTTTGCCCTCGCAGGTCTACGTCCGCCTCCTGCCGGCTGCCAGGCCTTCTCTTCTCCCCCTCCCGCCCCGGTGGCGCTCCGGCGCAGCTGGCCTCCATCCCCAACACGGCGCATGCGCCGAGATAAGAGGGCTCGCGAGCCGTTCGGGCAAATATTGATAAATACACGCAACGGACCTTCGATTACGCGCGGGGGTTTGACACTCAAATAACAGAGCGGCGCGGGCGGAGCGCGGGGAAGGGGGAGGGGAGCAGCGAGGGAGGGGCGGCGGCGCGGGCCGCGGGCTTTCTGAGGTCGGAAAGGTGTCGGCGCTCACTGCCTTGTGATCAGCACCTCGCCTCCACGCCGCCGCCGCTATGACGTCACGCAGACCTCCGCCGCGACGGCGCACCTCCGGCACCTAAAAATACCCGCCTCTCCGCCCCCCCCTCAGCCAGCACCCTGGCCCCGCACCGCCCTGCTTCGCCCCACGCAGCGCCGCAATCAGTACTCGCTTAATTGACGTCGGACTGGACGCACGTTCGCGGAGGAGGTCCAGCTGCGAGGGGGGAGACGGAGAGGGAAGGGTAGGAGAATAAGGGATGGGAGAATACGGAGGAGGTGGGGAAGGAAAGAGAGGAAGGATGGTGAGGGAGAGAATAGAGGAGAGAGATGGGAGAGGCAGCGCGGAAGGGAGAGGAGAGAGAGGGAGATGGTGAGAGGGGGAGATGGGGGAGGTGGAGATGGAGGGAGAGGAGATGGAGGGAGGATAGATGGAGGAGGGTTACATGGAGGGAGGGGGAGTTGGTAGGAGGGGAGTTTCAGGAAGAGAGAGATGGAGAAAGGGGGAGATGGAGGAAGGGGGAAATAAAGGAAGGGGTTGAGGGAGGAGGAGAAGAGGGAGGGGGAGACGAAAGAGGGAGAAAGGAAAGGTGAAGGAAGAGGAAGGAGGGAGGGAAGAGGAAGGGAGAAAGGTAAGAGAGAGGGAAGGGAGAAAGGTAAAGAAAGAGAGAGAGTGGTGAGGAAAAGAGGAGAGAGGGAGGAGGGAGAAGGAGGGAATGGGAAGAGAGGGAGAGGAAGAGGGAAGGAATGGAGAGAGGGGAGGGAATGGAGAGAGAGAAGGGAGGAAATGGATAAAAAGGGAAGAGAGGTAGTTGGAAGAGGTGGGAGGGTGGGAAAGAAGAGAAAGGGATGGGGAACGGAGAGGAAGGAGTGGGGCGAGGTAGAATGGGGGAAAAGAGTCGGAAGAGAGATGTTGAGAAGGACGCGGAAGGTCGGTAAAAGGTTAAAAGCGGCGGAGAGTTTGTTGGGGGAGAGATGAGAGAGGGAAAGTGATGAGAGACGATGAGAGGATGAGAAACTGTGAGAGCGATGAGGAGGAATGGTGATATGGATAAGGTGGGGCGAAGAGCGGGATGAGGAGAGACTGGGAGAAGGATGAGGAGGGGACTTTGAGAGGGGTAAGAGGGGCGAGGGAAGTTGGAGAAATGGACGATGAGAATCGATGATAGGGAGAGGGGGGTTGAGAAGGAGAGATGAAATAATGAAGAGGGAGGGAGCAATCGGGAGTGACGGCGGAGGCTGTAGCACGCGAGGAAGAGCGTGTCAATCAACAGAGAATGGAGAGAAAAATTGGACCTTCTTGGTGGTCCTAAGAGATTCCGTAAACGCCTTGAATTTCAAAGATGAAACTCCACCTACTTCATTATTTGACGTTTCGGGAGAAGTGATTGAATCCGATTAATACTATGTTGAGATATATGCCAGGTTTTATTGCTGAAAATAACCATAAATTCTGGTGTTCCAGGCTATCCGGGACGAGCCGCGTCGTTGATTTGGTGGCTGACGTTTCGGCCAACATATTGTGGCCTTCCTCAGAGCGTACTGCTGAGGAAGCTGAGCGTACTGCTGAGGAGGCTCTGAGGAAGGCCACAATATGTTGGCCGAAACGTCAGCCACCAAATCAACGATGCGGCTCATCCCGGATAGCCTGGGATACATGAATTCCCGCCGCGGAAGCCTACGCAACCAATCATAAATTCTTTTCATGAGATGTATCTACTTTTTTTGTGACTTTCCTGCTTTTAATTATTTTTATGGGAATTTTTAAAATATATTTTAGTATTTATATACAAATAATTAATCATATTCTCAAAATTTCCTGCTCAAGTGCAGGAAATTAAACATAAAATTATATTGTTTCCCAAAGTTTCGGAATACAGTAAAATTTTTCAGGGCTGTTAAATAAAATAACGTGTTTTAATCCTATCTATAATATAGAATGTATGTTACTATTAAAATAAAATACGACAAATTAAGTACAGCAAATATTGCAACATATTTTATTCATATTATTAAAGAATACACTAAAAAATTCATAGTATTATGAACCAAGTGCAATATGTCACTCTTATGCAATATCAGATCATTTCCTGTGAACCAGAAAAGTTATTTTATTCACATAAATTGTCGTGAAGCGTACTATTGCATATAAAATTAAGTTTTATTAATTAGGTTAAGATAATGGTTAATTTGTCTTACGGTAGTCAACTCACCAGTATACACTTACAAAACATTAAAAGTACTCAAGCCAGAAATACATTTTGTGTTTCTCTCACATGGCCCACCGTTCTTTAAAACACAAGTTGGGATCGTTGAGTAGCAACACACTTTTCCATTTAAAATTTGATCAGACAAGTAACGAATTAGCCCGTGAATATTAGAACGAATTAAACAATTTTTTATTTGTTTCGATTACTGTTCAACAATAAAGATGTTATGTGAAAGTGTATTCAAAATCGATATGATATATTAAATATTTACATGACAAAGAAAGAAAACGACCTGTTCGATAAAATTATTTCCTTATCTGATTGCTTAGAATGTTGGCTTATAATTAAGTGTTTAAAATGTTTTTCTGTTACACTCATTTTCAAATGGTGAATTAACAAAACAAGTCCACGTACTAATTGAAAGCGCGAGCGCCATAGTGAAGTTGTATTTGCATTGCAGTTAAGCAACTGGCCTTTATTCATCGTAAAAATACTAGGTCAATAATTTTGTGTTCCCATTAATTGTTTGCATTTTTCTCTCCATTTCATGTGAACTTTGGTTGAATCTAATATTCGATATTTTTTCTTTGACTTATTCGTCTTATTTTATTAAACATTTTCCAAATAATTTCCAAGTTCCTGAAGCATCCCGAGAAGTCTAGAACGGCAAGGCGGAATAGGCAGCGATCCCGGAACCATTGCCGCTTTCTTTTATCGGGACTCTCATCAGTAAGCCCAAGGTAGGGCCTTGCAAGTCTCCATCAAAACTGGAGACAAAGCTTGAGAGTGCTACTATAAGTGGCGCTAGTATCGCCGGGTACCGCTGCAGGTTAGGCTTATCAACTTTTGCACTTAAAATTGGCTAATTTGTGAGAAATACGGAAAGTGTCTTCTAAAATGGTCAATTATTCGTAATATATTCTTACACGAAACCGCTGAAGAAGGCGCAAACATCGACGCTATTTTTTGTAACATTACGCGCCTGCTTGCGTCTCGCGAGCCTACGCAGCAGCCACGCACGTTTGGAGTATCGTTGGCAGCCTTTCGTATTTTAGTTCCTGTAAGAAGGTGCTGCAGGAGAAGGCGTCACTGTAATGGTCTCCACCACGTTATATGGGAGTTAAACCCGAGAGAGGTGGCGCGGGGTCTCTTGTGACCCCAAGTATCTTTGCTTAGCTGCAGTTGTCTAATTTTGCGAGTGAGAAGCTTTACATTTCACATACCTTTCACCACATTCTTTAGCTTTTGTCTGAAAGATTTTCAAAATTTTATATGTAATTCATTAATAAATATTTGTGGAACCAATACGAACTTCTTAAATTTCGTACATTTTCTATGTTGTGTTGATTGGCTTTGAAGCATTTTCAATAAATTGTTTGTTTTTATGCGACACAATGTTAGAAAATGAAACTTACTGAATTTTCCGAAACCTTTGTCGTTGAAATATTCAGGAAAATGTAAATCGAGTCGCTACATAAAATGAAAGATAAATGATAATTTGGCCCTTTATTTGTTTCAATTCCTCATTTGCATATTTGTTTATAATAGTGCATTAAGTTAATTCGACCTTACAAATGATTCATTATTATTAAAATAACTAATTTCATACTTATTTCTTGCTAAATATAATTGTATAAAGAAATAACGTACAAAGGTCAGAAATGACCCCGTGCTACCTCTAACGTAACTCCGGCAACCGCCACCTCTCCCGGGTTAAAAGGCCTTGGTTTCCACAATCAATAGCAAAGAATACCGGGGCAAGGATCGAATCCCGCCTCGGCCATGAATGTTCGCTCGTAACTGTTGCGCAGTGGGCTTCTCTTACGCGCATTTACCACCTTTCAACGCTTTTCCTTCAATACCTGTCCGACCTGGGTGATGCAGGAACTTTATCTTTTGCATTCAAGTACGTCTTCCATCGGGTTTGGGTTCGAATCTCGCGTGAGGCCTGGGGGTTAGCTATTGTGGCATGGTGTGCATTCTTAACTCTTGAACCTAGCGTTCTCCTCTAGAGTCCGCAACGTCAGGGTCACTTAGGTGTGCTCTCCTCTCTACAGTAATACTAGCAACAATGAGCTCACGAGGTAGGCTTATTCAAGAGAGAAATTTGTTCGTGGTTAGGCGGAAGAGCAGGCTAAATGTCCTGAGCCTCGCCAACAATAAAGACATTTATTTATTTATTCACCATAGTATGTACTTTCAAATCTCATCGGCGCGAGGGATGGGAAGACCATAGTAGTTGACCTAAGTAAATATCATGATCACACCCTGAGGTCTCATCGGATGGAGGAGGATGACTGTGGGCACTAGTAAGTGGAAAATATAAAACCTGACCTACATTGCTGCAAACACTTTAATATTATTTTTTTTAGTTTCGCTTCTCTGCGAACATAGCGAGAAGTTTCCCACCAAATACTTGTGCCCTTTAACCTCAAGACTGGTAATGTGTCAATCGAGTGGAGATCGCAAATTTGTCGTCAATCTTATAAAATATTCAGTTTCTCAAAATGCATGGCAGTAGTTACTTAACTTTTTGTAAATATATGACACGTTAAGGTGGCGTATATTAACGGAATCAATACACGTCACCTCAATAACTTATTATAGGCTAGTGTTTTAAAATGTGTTAATTCTTTTTCAGTTGTGGTTTTTCTAACAAGACTTTCAGTAACGAAGTGTTTTAGTATTAAATACATTTAAAATTATGTATGAGGGAGGCTCAAGTTTGTTTTAGGATAATATTTGAAGACTGAGAAGCGAGCCTCATCACCAATTTAAACACGATAGGGAAGCGTTATCTGGATCCTAAAATATGTTTTAACAGTGCTCTCAATATTATATCTACATTAGAGCTATTAAAGAAACATCGATGTTTTACACGTCGATTCATAAAAGCCGGTGTTCTTTACACAATGTTTTTATCTCGATTTTTTTGGTTTTAAATGTTTTGTTAGTGAATAGAACAGTCCTAGTCATTAACATTTCTGTGGTCACGGGGTAAAAGTTCTTAAGTCAATTTTTGGCGAAAATGGGTTAAGTATTGAAACTACAAGTTAAGTATCTATATTTTATTTTGGTAAAACAACCAAATTCAAATGTTGCATCCTTAACGAGAAAAAAGTGTTGAGAAATCGTGTTGAGCATAGCAAAAAGCGTTGGTTCAATAATCTAATTCTTGTTTTCTTCAGACTAAGATTTTTGACTTAAGAACTTTTACCCTGTGACCATAGATTTTATAAACTTTATAATATGAAATAAATTATATCAGTCATATGTTCGAATCAAACGTTCGTACGTTTATGTTTTAAAACATCCATATTTTGCCGTAAATTTCGTGTTCCAAAGCTCGATTGGTCGCGTTTTATTTCATGCATTCTACGTGAAACGTCTGCCAAATGAATTTTCTGATGTTAGAATTCAATATTTCACTTTACGGAGTATGTAAGGCTTGACAAGTTAAATTCTGATAATGGACTTTCATAATGGATCACTAATATTACTATGATGAACTAACCTGGAATGTAATACTGGTCCTTATTACTTACCTTCGGAAATTTGATGAAAGGTTATGCCAGCGCCACTCATTTCACAATGCTCGATGATGCCTAAACGTTCCTTGCTTGCAAGTTGTTCACTGTCTGAAGAGACTGATGAAACTGAGCAAAGAACAGCACGAGCGGCAGGATTGCCAACGTTGAAAATACTTCATTATTTTTCCCTCACTTCGGAGAATAAATATATTTGTGTTAATATATTTTCTGCTTAAAAATGAACATTGTTGCAATCAGTAGAATGAAAATATTCTGAACATATTTGAAACAGAAAAATAGTCTTTTAACTATGCAATGATTTATAAATTACAGGAATTTTTTAAAAATTGTATCAGAATTATATTAAATGTAAATATAGTTGTTCAAAGCAATCATAGAAATACTAGTCCAGAACAAGTGTATCATACTTTAAATACATCCTTCCTGAAAACAATTCTATCCTATTTGAGGAAATTTGGAACATGTTTTTTCCATAATTAAGTTATAGTTATTTCTATGTAGTTAATTGATACCAACTGAAAAGTATGAATTAAAATCTCATTCTACTATATGTTTGCAGTTGTGCACTCCACTTTTTTCAGATGAAGATGTGTTCACCTATTGGTATGAAATTAAAATATTTAGATTATTAATTAATTTTAATCTTTAATGGTATTTTTAATGTGATAAGTGATTGGACGTAATGTGTACAAGTAGCTTATGAAACAATAATATTTTATTAATCTGTATTGGATGCTCTTGCAAATCACGAGGCTGAATGTGAATTTTATAGAGTGCTTACATTGTAAGTATAAAGGATAGAATTATTTGAAATTAATACAATAATTGTGATTTTATGAATTTTGACACTTAAACAAATTATATTACTTTTTATGATATTTTTGGTGAAGGATAATGAATAAATAAATGGTCTGAATATACAGTAGCACATATAGTTCTTTTATTTGCAAGTACACTAGTAGACTGTACAATTTAGCTAAGTCAGCAGGTCTAGTAACAGAGGTTGTGGGATTTCAGTTCTGTTGAATCAAGGGCGCTCACAAAAACTGATCTCGTTTAACTACTAATCATACTGCCACAATGCAACAGAGTACCGAAAACTTATGTGAAATAATGCGAGTTTGCTATTAAGAATAGTACTTGCCGCAAAAATATTTCTGCGACAAGTAAAACTTCTAAGTGAATAAAACGAAATAATGCATAGGAACTGTTACCGAAAACTCAACGTTACTTCAGCAACGGATTATAAATATCCATTGCAATGTTCTGTGTATTCGTTGTTTTCTCTGAAATGTATTGCAGCAGTAAATGAATGTAGTTGAAATTATTTATAAAGATATTGTCTTCTTTCTGAAAGTTCTTTCAGCAAATTTATTTCACATTTTCTAAAAGACGTATGCGTAAGTGTAGATTACCATTAGCAAGTACTCCAAGTCTTAATACCAGAAAAAGAATTTCTAATTTTCAAAAACAAATTTTATTTATATTTTAAACATAAAATTGCTACCAATCATGTCAATAGTGAACAGTATCATGTTTATATTTCGAATAGCTGAGAACAACACAGAGTACCTTCAAAAAAGGAAGAATTGCTTTGTGGTTACCTTAATCAAAATATTGCAGAGCAACAGCTGACTTTCATAATCCGACAGTCAAGGTTGCATTCATGTACCAATGCCTTAATTTTTGCAAGAAAGTAGTTGCAATCAATGAATATTTTTTCATTGAATTTGTTCTCGTTGAATGAAAGTTAATAAGGGATCTCCCTCAACTTTGCATTATTTCTTTTAAAAAAGATTTCGATTTCACCCTTTTTTGTTTTAGAGTTACAGCAGACAGTCTCAACTTTAGACATGACGGCATTGGAACATGATAAGAAACCTTACCAATCTAAGGCCCTGACCGAGGAAAGAGACACAAGTAAAATGGCGCGTTTCAGTAATTTTTATTTTTTTCTATAAATATTGAAAATTTCAGTTCATTTAGTAATAATACTCTAACAAATTACTTCACTCTTATCTTGCCAAACATTCGCACACTATGCAACATGTACCATTGCTCTTGCCAGTGTTTCTTGGAGAGCATTGGCACATTAGGTAAATAATTCACACTGTTCTTTCGTGCGTATGTCTAAATTATAAAATAATTGTGTCACTGTAGCACTGGTTGAATATTACATCATTATAAGCCATTTTATGAATTAAATAGAATTAATCATGTGTCTATTTTCTCTCCAAGGTGCATTAACGTTATATCATCGTGAACGCCATTGCAGCGTTGATTCGCTGCTGAACCTATAGTGTAACACCCTAGTCTACCAACAAGAGAGATGGCACAGAACTATGTATTAAATTCACTGTCTACGTAGAGAAGTTTGAAACCTCTTTTAAAAATTGGCCAGTTATCTACATAATCACAGAAGTTTTAAACAGCAAGAATAGAAGGGTATCATAATACTCCAAGTGTATGTGAAGCGTGCAAGGAGCTTTCTTGCAATCAACACAAGAATTATCTAGCGTGATTGCCGGGGATGCTTCTTTTGAGACAAACTACGAGATGTAATTATACATTATCACAATCTAATGTTACTGATCATTTGTTGTAGATGGAATAAGTTACCGCGAATATAATACGATTATTTTACAACTATAAACTTTTAATGTACATCTTAATATGAAACACCACAATAACTGTTTCACTCAAGGTTCTTTCCGATGAGATCCGTATCGATGATTCTGTTCACAGTGTCAGATAACTTTCGTTGTACACTTGCATCATTCAGACTCCGTCACAGAAGTTCCACCAAAAATAGCACTTCTGGAAATGCACTCATTACGCCGAGATTCAGCGTATTAAGTTTATGTGCAAAGTATGGGTAGTCATTGTTCACTGGTAAATACACTGCTGGAATCGTTTTTGCGAAAACGTCAAAGAATTGACGCTATAGTTTCGTCACAAATTGCACGTTCATAAAATACTGTACAAGACGTCTACCACGATCGATTTATCATCGTGTCCAATATACACAAGCGAGGTAACACCTTGGGGAACAAATGCAAATAGAGCGCCGAAATTTCAGAATTCGAAGTCTGTCACACACTTAATTTATAATTGCAATACAATTTTAAATCTAATTCTAATATAAAGTTGTTATTTTGAAGTAATGTTGAGTTTTATGAAACTATCACAAGAACAGAAAAAGTGAATTTGCTGCTTTTTCTTTAATAAATAAAGTTCAGAAGTAATCTAAAAACCAACCTAAAAAGCAATGAAAAATATTTTTCAAAATCTGATTAAAAATTAAGAAACAAACTTAGGCTGTTCTGGATTAACAATACTGAAAAACATCCCTTTTTGCATGTGTTCACGATTCGACAATGGCATCTAGCACTTTGTCGTGATGCTGAAGAGGAAAAGAGGAAGACATCAGTTGAGATAAAATGACAAAGTTGAAGCGAGTCTGAAGGGAAGTTTGGAGAATGGATGAAGCTCTGAACGCAGAAGAATGGTAAAAATTGGAATATCATTATCATGTATACATGATATTGACAGAATCAAAAGATCGTATAAGCCATTGCCAATAGGAAACTGAGAGAATAGGAAAAAAAATTACTAAAAAGAAATTAAAAAGAAAAAATAACAAAACAAAACATAACAAAAAATAAGAAAAAAGATAAGTGAAAATAAGAAAAAGAGAAATATAAGAAAAAAAGGAAAAATAAAATTGTAAAAAATAAAAAATAATGTGTGTGGCAGACTTAGACAAACTCTTTCTCCCTCGCATGCTGTCCCCGCTCGGTGCCTCCCCCCTCTTTCACTGCAACGTTCCGCGCCCGAGCGTCCCTTCCGCCGCGGCGGGCCACCTTCACTTGTCGGACGTCGCGACGGGCACGGCCGCCAGCGCCGCGGCCGTCGCCGCCGCCGTCGCCGCCGCCGCCGCGGCCGCCGCGGCCGCCGCCGCCGCCTTCTCCTCCGTGAGCGGCGGCGACGGCTTCTTCTTGAGGATGCCCAGGTCCTGCACGTTCTCCAGGAAGGACTTGTGCGCCGTGAGCAGCTTGGTGGACTCGACGTCCTTCTTAGCTCCTCCATGTCGCGCTTGAGCTTCGCCCGGCGGTTCTGGAACCACGTGATGACCTGCGCGTTGGTGAGGCCGAGCTGGCCCGCGATCTCGTCGCGGTCCGCGGGCGACAGGTACTTCTGGTAGAGGAAGCGCTTCTCCAGCTCGAAGATCTGGTGGTTGGTGAACGCCGTGCGCGACTTGCGCTTCTTCTTGGCCGGCGGCCGGGAGTTGAACAGCGCCAGGTGGCTCTGCTGGCCGTCTGCAACAGGAGAACGAGACGTGGGACGTCAGCAATTTGGTAGACTATACATGAACGCGTTACAATGAAAGATATAAGATATGTTGAAAGCTGTACACAAGTAACATTCATCTGGGTCAATTGTGTCAATAATGTTGAGTTAGTGGCAGCGTAGTGTGTGACAAGAGTGGAATATGAACTAGAGGGCAAGTAGCGTACAAATTCGATAATTATTATGAACAAATAATCATTATACAATTCATTTTACATTTTCAATTGAAAATTATTTGATATTTTTGTATCTAGAACGAAGAGCGATTCTTTTACATTTCAGTTTGATGCTATTGTATGCACGTACATTTTCAAGAAAATTTATTCAATAAACTGTATTAATAATAAAATCGTAGAAGGTACAAAAATAAAGTAGCGCAGAAATAATTCTGGTCAAGTATTCTTTCTTCAACAATATTCATAGAAAAATCTCTTTGTGACAATGCCTCTCAGAATATTTCTACGACTGATATATGACACGACCTAGGGAGGGAATGACCACACGACAATGGAGTGAAAAAAGCAAAGTAATCAGAAAAAAATGAACACCAGCCAAGATCATTTTTATGCTTTATTAGTCTCAAAGAATAATTCAAGATAAAATGCCGCGCAGAAGAACCACTTTTAAATATTTTGACAATGCAAAGAAAATAGTACTTTCTCATGACCTTCTAAGAGAGGCACAAAATTAAATACCATGTTGCAAGTTATCTAGACCTGTAAAATAATAAGATCACAAAGCTCAGGAATTAGTTATGACAATAATGATCACGACCCCTTAATTCCGGATTTCAAATTCTAGTCCTAAAGCTACTTGCGACGTGTCACCCGGATAGACAGGTCTACGCGTGCACTGACATAATACTTCATAATACTTCATTTATTGTGATCCGCTGTCTCTACCTTCTCGGACACACCTGAGATGAGTGGCTTTGATGGATGAGTGATGACGATTATGGTAATATGAATTAAATGACAATGGAGAAGTCGTGGAATGAAAGGCAGTGCAAACAGGAGAACCCAGAGAAAGGTTGCCGCGAACCCTCTTCATCCACCATATATCCCACATTATTGACCGGGATTTAAAGCCCGGTACCAAGAGGTAGAGTGACTTCTGCACGAAAGGTGGGCGCCATTATTATAGTTCACTCGAATTACATAATGATGGCGCAATGGTGGAATGAGAGGCAGGGAAAACGGGAAAACCCAGAGAAAACCTGCCACGAACCCTCTTCGCCCACCATAAATCCCACATTATCGACCGGGATTTGAAGCGAGGCACTCAGAGGTAAAATATATGCTGTTTGACCTCTGCACCATGGGCCGACTCCATTGTTACAGTTAGTCGAATTCCGATGCCTTTTCTGTTCCGTGGATTGGAACACCTGGGGTACCAGCGGCGGCGCTTCCAAAGGAACAATTTTCCACCGAGTGCCCACATACGACGCCGAAGGTCCCAATCAACTGCCCTAAGGCAAAGGAGCCCCATTAGGCACAGAGTTATTCCTCGAGCACGCGGCATCTTTTCCATTAGCGTCTCGAACACCTGCTCGGAAATGAATAAAATTCAAATTACTTCTTACCGCCCCTGTGTGGTCCCACTATCAATTTCCTCACTTTCGAGAATGTAATTCTGATGTCACAACTACTTGAGAATTCGTTTTCCTGAACGCGTAATTCCAATAGTTTAAAAATTTGAACCAAAGCAACTCTTTTGAAAATTATGGTGCGGTCTATGTACAACAATGTAGTTTATGAATGTTTCATCAGATGCTTGCATACAGAAAAGGATGGGTATGAAAATTACAGGAAGAACGAAGCCACAATTTCCTTAATTTCTTAGACATGAGATTAAGATAATTTACAGAACTATAATGACCATTATATTTGTCTAAAAGGGGCATTTTACATAAGTTATTGCCATTACTAAAGCTTCTTGAAATAATACAAAGGAGAAAAGGATAGAAGATATGGTATGCATTCACAATGCAGAATTCTTTAGGAATCTCTCAAAATTAAATGAAACCTAGTATTGCTCACGTTTTTGTTCAATAAATCGTTCCACAAATCGAATAGTAATGTGAAAAAAATATTCTTTTCGTGTTAAAGTGCTACTGAATTGTTGTCAAGTGCACTGTCTTGTCAATAAATAATAAAAAGGTGATATTTTCCCTGATGGCCTTTCGCTTTCAGTTATTATCAACATCTCTTGAAGGCGTATTCTTCGGTTCATATTATGATCACTACCTCAGTAATCGTGTTGGAAGACAACGGATAAAGTCAATGAGCACTACTATATTTAAAAATGACACCTTTCTTAGAGAGATCATCAGCTCATGCTCCAGTACATCTCGATCATTTCAGAATATTTCTGAAATCAAATAAATAATATTGGGTCGCCATCACCCTAGCACGTTAATCCCTCTAGCTGGTCTGTCACAAAGCAGACACTAACTGCGTTCTCATGGTGTTCATCTCCACCAGCTCATTTTCCTCCAAACACTATCATCACTGCCGACATTTTCACTAACCCAACCACCGGGACGATCATCGCCCCAACACCCCACAATATGAATCGTCATTCCAAAATAATTTCCTCTACAGACGCCCTGCTCCACCTTTGCATCCACCTTAATCTCCATAACTTCCGGATCCATCTCCACGTCTATCCCATCCTCTACGTCCAACTGCATTCCTACTTCTATGTCAATATCCTCCTCCATCTTTACTTTTGCATTCATATCCTACTCTACGTCACCCCGATTTTCATCTCTCCTTCTATTGCTATCCTTACCTCAGTGTCCGACACAACCTCCTATTCCTCCTGAAGCTTCACCTTCACGTCATCTCCTCCCCCTCCTCCACGTCTATCTCATCCACCACATCCACCTCCACGACCACGCGCATCCACTTCCACGTCCCCCTCCACTCCCACTTTCACCTTCACGTCTTCCTTCACCTGTACCTCATCCTCCACCTCAACCTCCACTTCCACATCCACCTCCATCTACACCTCATCCTCCACCCCCGTCTCGTCGTCTACCTCCACTTTATCCTCCACCCCATCCTCTACCTCAACTTCCACCGCCTCATCCTCACCTCCATCTCATCCTCCATCTCGGTCTCATCTTCTACCTCCATCTCATCCTCCACCCTATCCTCAACCTCCACCGCCTCATCCTCCACCTCATCCTTCACTTCCACATCCACTTCCATCTGCACCTCCTCCTCCACGCCCACCTCACTTTCCACGTCCACCTCATCCTCCAGGTCCAGGAGAGCGCATCTGGCGCGGAGGGGCGCGTGCGGCGGCGCCGTTCAAAGGCAACGCCGTTCCCAGGCGGGGCTAGGCGGGGCGGGCGGCGGGGGCGGGGCGGTACCAGGAAGAGGGCGGTGCGCCGCTTTTTACGCGCGGGCGCTGCGTCCGCGGCACGGACGCGTGGCGCGCCCACGCACGTACAATATGCACGTAGACACTACACGTTCTAAGAGCGGTGGCACAAGGGGGTCCTCAGCAGCCCTGCCCAACTCCCTACTGAAAACATGAGTTTTCAATACTTTTTGCTGGAATAGCATAAATTTTGTTTAAAAAAGAAGAAAAATTAATAAACTATCATATCGTTGTTTTATTTGTAAAAATGTCTGTAAATTAGAATACACTACGTGCACAATGTATACACAAATTGAAATAAAAGTATAAATAGATAAATACATAGTCATTGAGTAAATAATTTGAATTAAAAATTTTGTTTCCTTTCAATTTTTTATAATATACCCTCGAATATGTTCTAAGACCGTTTCTTTGACCATACCAAGCGAATCCGGTTCGGGAGCTTGGCTCGAGTCGGGCCTTCAAGACTCAAAATCTCCTGTGTTACTTGTGATGGAACAATAAAGCAGGTAATAGACCGCGACAAAATTAAAATACGATCGTGAGTTATGAGTCCTTCTTCAAGTTACAGAGGTTGGCTCGCGCTGAATTATAGGCCGCGTTAAGAATATTTAAGTTTTAGAATCATTTCAGTTTGGATTCATGCGGTTTTAATTTTTTTAATTACGTATTTTAATAAACCACGTTTTTCATTCCGAGCATCCAGAAATTCAAAGCAATCAATATAAATTAATAAATGTTTCTCCGTTGTTCAGGTTTTTCACTCCAGTAAAAGACCTAACATGGTACATTGTGCTATTGCTTTACTTTCATAACATAAAGTTCTACAAATATTTTTTACTTCACTTTTGGCACAGTTTTATATTTTTTCTCTTAATTATTTTTTCATTATTTTACCATTGGTAATAACATAGAACAAACTTGAGGGAGGGATGTCATCTTATATTTTAGAGAAAAAGTAAATTTTATTACTCTGACTATGATGTAGAATTCTATTTTTTTCTCTTTGAAGTGATACTGTAAAACTCCTTTATGTGAAAATACATGTAGAATATATGAACCCTTCAAATAAATTTGCACTTGTCATTGTGTAATGTATTTTATGACAAGGAGTAATTACCCTTTTCAATGTCGCACTACTGGCCTCATAATTGGCGTATACATTGTATTTGCTTCATCACCAAGGAAGGGTCTGAAAGTCTTACTAGTATGGCGAGTTATGCCAACATGTTGAAAAGATAATGGGTATGATGTCATAAGTTATTGGCACGTTACTCTGTCTTCTCCTTACACTCCAGCTATTGTTTTATTCATCTGAAAATTATACGTGGAATTTTGCCAATTACTTCAGGCTACTCATACTCACAGAGATCTGAAAATTCGGTTTATTTCACGGAAGAACAAAGAAAAACGGATATAAATATAAGACAAAATATATGTCATTCATTGCTCTTCTTTTAATTATCATAAATTTAATGATCAAATCAATGGGATTTATTCTCCCATAATACTGCTTAGACGTATAGTTCATGCGGGTCACAACAACTTTTTTCCTGATCCATTGAGCAAATGCTAAGTGAGTTACTGTTTTGTTAGCAATGCCGAAACATCAAATCTGCAGTTCGTTTACTGTTGCAAATATGTTTTCAATAAATCGGGAACGAATATGTCTAGTTTTTCAAATGTTGCTAATCTCACGCTTTGTTCAATTTCATTATTCTTCTTTAAACTTTTATTCATCTTTCAAATATCATATTTATAGTTAAAATGTTGGGAAGAGATTCTGGAACTCAAGAATTCATGTGCAAATAAACTTCTCCCCCATACGTCACATAAGTGTCTCTGTTTTTTGACCAAATAAATCAAATCAAATCAACTTGGTAATTATTGTTAATCGTGTAAGTAGAAAAACGGCAGATTTTACACAAATTAAGATATTCTCTACACATGTTCATCAATCTCTGAAGAATATCTTTTATATTTTTTTAAATAACTGAATATTGAATTTTAAAATGGCAATAAACTTTACACGGTTATGCTCATTAATTCTCATTTAGAGCATCGCAACGTCTTCAACGAATAAAAGCGTCCACCACAAGCCCTAAACGTTGCGCCTGCAGTTCGAAGCGAGCGCGTAGCTGCAAGAAGTAAAACAAGGCCGTCGCAGCGCAGTTTCATTGCCCTGCTATATATCACCGGGCGGGCTGCATCTCCGTCCGGAAACACGGGCTGAAAGGCACCGCTCGCCGCAGTCATCGGCTCGAGCCCTTTGCCGTCCGCGCCGCTCTCTCCGCCCCTGCTGCCTGCACCGCCACGCCCCCCGCGCCACCCTACACCCGCGTCGTTCTCTCATCCTCCCCATCTTCACCGCGCTCTCTTCACCCTCTCCGTTCTCATCTCTCTCTTATCTCTCATCTCTTTCATCTCTCTCTTATCTCTCATCTCTCTCATCTCCTTCATCTCTCTCTCTTATCTCTCTTTCATCTCTCTCATCTCTCAGTTTCTTTCAATTTCTCTCATCTCTGTCTCTATCTCTCTCATCTTTCTCTCTCTCTCCTTCTGACTTTCTCGTCACCCTTTCCAGCCTCCGCACCCATGTCCGTCCACACTGTGCTTAACGATCTCTTTACTCTTGCTCGCCACACAACATCTCCCCGTTCTCTCAACATTGTTCATCTTCCCGGTCCTCTCCACTCCCTGTTCCTTCTCCGACTTCTGCATTCTCCCAACCAATTCGCCCTCGCCACCCTCAATCCTCCCTTCTTCCTCTCCACCCACCTCAAACTATCTCTTATCATCTCTCATTACCCTCTCATCACGCTCACTGCCCACGCAGACGCCTTGTCCTACATCGCATCTCATTGCCCGCGCCCCGCCGCCCACCCAGCCCCGCCCACCCACCCGCACACTCCTGTTTACAGCCGCACTTCTCTCTAAACAATTCAAAAAGGACTTTGATTTCTCGGAAACACGTAACGAGCGCCTTCTTGGTGTATCCGCGGGCGTTTTTGTCGCCCGCCGCGTCGCGTCTACACAAACAAATTTCGTCGCGTCGCCGCCGCCGCCGTCTTCGCCGCCCGCCCGTCCTCGCGTCCGCGCGGCGCGGGGCGCGGAAGATGATTTCCTCCCATAATTCCCCAGTACTAAATCTTCTTTCTTTTACCGGCGCGTTTGCCATGCACACCTGCACTGCACGCAGCACAATGACAATGGGCCCTAACCAGTTGTGGCTAACCTCTGACACCTCGCGCGCCTTTGAAGTGAGGCCGCGCGCGGGGCGGGGGGAGGGGGGGGCGCGGCGGGGCGGAGGCGACCGCCTCGCGTGCGGGCGAACGCCGTGCCGCCGCCGCCGCCGCCGCCGCCCCCGGGTCGACTTTGTGCGCGAGACCGTGCGCTGCGGAGAGGCGCGGCGCCGCCCGAAAGGCTGAACGGCGCACAGTGCGAAATTTCGTCCGAGTGGCCAAAGGAAACATCTTTCTTAGATTGTAACTTTATTTGCTAACTTATGTGAAAACGAATAAAATTTATTATTATTATTATTATTATTATTATTATTATTATTATTATTATTATTATTATTATTCCGATGTTGCTTCAGAAGTGGATGATTTAGATAATGTAACAACATTCGAAGTATGTCATTGTCATTGAGGTGTATACTATTTTGTTCTTGTAGAAAATATTAAGAATTTAAATTTCTATTACTACCTTATTTCTTTACAACGGTATTTATTTCGAAAATATTGACTTCACTCTCTTACTCTTATAATAATGAACACGTGAAAAGTTTTGCTACAACAAGAAAGAACATCAAACTATATGCCAGGAACATTCGGTTATCGGGAAATGAGTTCCCAGTTGCTGAATAATATCTATAAAGTAAAACAGTTTGGGTCATTTTAATAAAATACATTTTAAATAATTTCGTGCGAACCTTTTTATAACTTTTATGCTTTAAATTTGTAGAAAAGATTTCTGGGTATTTTTGTTCTCTTTTAAACTTACGATGACCATACATCAAGCGAGCATAGCTCGTGAATCGATTGGAAACAAAATAATCAATGAATCAAACTAACTCTAAAAAGTAAAATCAATAAATTAATTTAAAAAAACAATTTATTGGTTCTAAACACCTAATGAGGAATTAAAATGGGCTGGGAGAACTTTCTCCCTCGTGGTCGCACTGTGCGCGCTGCAGATGGCCCGGGCGCAGATAGCGATCAGCTGGAGCGCCGGGGCCGAACGCTCTGCAGGGAAGCTGCGTCGATGGCAAACAGCGCCCCGCCCTCAACGAGGGGCGTGCCGCAGGGCTCGGATCGGGGTCCCGAGATATGAGCAAGGTCAGGGTTATGTGAAGCATGGAGATAGGCGTGGAAACGAGGGAATTTAACGACTCTTTACGAGTCTTTGACCTCGTGAAAGGTCGCGCGAGGTATCGTCTTTATTATAATGGTGGTCACGCTGCTTTGTACAAACTTTGTCGTTGTGTGGTGAGATATTTCTCGACCTGGGATGGCATAATTGTTACGTGGTATGCGGAAAAGACATAATCATACTTATAATACAGGAAATAAAGGTTCGGCTTGAGCAGAAAACGTGCTGGAACTGCTAAATGCGAATGGAAGTGTATTAAAACAGCTAAGCAGGAATATAGAATCATAAACAATAGGGAATAGAAAAGACACCTTACGCTACTCGGAGAGACGAGGAATGTTGTAATCGCGATATTTAAACTTTTTCGTTTTACTGTTTTACCTCCTTCTGGAGGTAAAACATAATGAAACACCGCGTATTCCCTAACTTCATTACCAACGATCAGACAAGCGAGTAGAACACGATTTCTAACTATGCGTCCTTGTCATTGTGGTCGTTACGTTTCATAACTCTATGTGACGACCATCCTATTATTTTCCATACCTCTCCCCATACAACACCACACCTCTATCCATCGCCTCGACGTATTCCCACTCATAAAAATTACTTCGTCACAAAAGTTACTAAAAATTCAATAATGACAAAGAAAATAGGTCTGTACTTCAAAATAATAGCTTGATGTAAGTATGGATCGTAGCAAAACAGGTTAACTGCGATACAGGAATACAAAGCAAGCATTTCATTTAATCAGAAATAAAGAATAGTAGTAATAAGTAAGTTTTTCACTTACTCGTATTTGATATTGCATTTTCAGTTTCGAAAATATTATATTAATTTTTAACATTAATTGTATTAGTACATAATGATTAGAGGCGATTAGACTTCACGATTTCCAGTAATTCATTCACGTGCCATTGTGCTCGTAAAGCTCCAATTCTCGTCGCGCCCACTATCCGCGGCCCGTTCTTCAGCATTAACAACGCTGCGCGCTGTGACCCCGCACTCATTAGGCTCTGGGACTGCTCTATCGCAAGCGGTACCTGACAAGGTCAATGGAGCGAACTACAAAAGAAATTTTTATACTTCAGAAATAATATTGCATCAAATATCTCTCAGGAATCTGATATTGAGGTGTAAGATCACAGCAAAATCTGTTTAAAAGAACTAAAATAAGAACACAAGGTGAGTGTTCTTGACTCAACTAGTGATCCTGGACTGTTGCGACATTCGTTGATAATAAACTTTTACACACTTTGAATGTTACATTTTAAAGAATATCATACCGATGAATAGAGAGCACTATTTAGAACAGTATGTGTGCGGGTATGTTTGTTTGCGAGTCACTGCCTTCCCAAACCTCCACTTATCGGCGTACTCACAGTTCCTTTCTTTAACATCGACAACGCCTGCACGCTGTCGCAGTGTAACTGAACTCACTAGCTTCCTGCCAGACTTACCTAGAAAAATCAATTGGGAACAAAAAATATTACTTTAGACTGATACTGTATCCAATAATTCACAGAGACTTGATGGATAAGATCTGTAAGGACTTGATGGATAGATGGATAAGTCGCAAATTATGTTAACTAACATACAAGACCTACAAAGAGAATGTTTCAAGTAATCAGTCACTCTGAATTGTTGACACTTCCGTTAATTATGACCTTCACATCCTAAAGAAATCGTTATATCTTTAAAAACTGATACTGACGAATACAAACTCCTATTTTCTGCATGTTCACGAGTCCTTGCACTCAGTGGCGGATTCCAGGGGAGCCATGGTATCCATGTGCCCCCGCAAAGGCCTAGCGTCTTCGTTTGTTACGTTCTTTTAATTGGCAAAATTGATTTAAATATTTATATCACAATTACGTAATCATTTAAAAAAATATTGTAGCGCCGTACATAACCTACAGAAATAATATTCAATATAATAAAAAATGTTTATTACTTAACAAAAATCTATCACGGCCCCCTAGAAAATAATCGGCTGGATCCGCCTCTGCATATACTCCCAAAGCCGCAGGTCTCGACCCGCAAACGGCCCCATTCTTCAGCATTGACAACGCAGCACGTCGCCATCGTGTCCCCACGTCACCGAACTCGTTAGCTCTGAGGCCGCTCGATCGCGGCGCTAAATCGCCCATTCACAGGACACGCGACGAGGGCGGCGGCGGCGGCGGCAAGCGGCGGCGGGCGGCGCGGCGTGGCGCTTCCCAGAAATATGGAATATCTCAATCGACGCGACGGTGGCGGCGCGGTGCGGCAGCGCGCGCGAAAAACGCCTCACAGCCGGCCAGCGACCCAGGTGATTCAGGGTCGGGCGAAGGTTGGCGGGTGGGGAACAGAAGTTTGTTTCAGCTGTAGGGTGAACGGAATTTCAGTACAGATAAATTTAGTTGTTTTGGGGGCAGAAAAGATGAAGAAATTTCTGTAAGTAGTATGGTGATAATTTAGAGGAACTTTATTGTCATAAACCCAAAGATGGGACAATTTAAGGTATCCAATCATTTGACTAAATGAGATTTGATCATTAAAATTTTGCGTGGACGGAAATGGTGAATGTGAATGAATAAAATTACAGATATCAAGGAATTTGCGTTTTCGACGTTCCACTCTTATTAAATAATGTAGTTAACTATAGGTTCTTTTATAAAATGCACACTGTTTCGTGATATTCAGAATGACTCTGAGGCTGAGGACATCTTCCTTGCGTACTTTCCTCAACTCATACGCGTACTTTCAGTTTTCGAACCTGTAGACTCGATATGTGCATCTGAACGGGGCGTCCCGAATAATAAGGCTATTTAGAATAACAATTTTACAAGACATTTGAGGTTATGTGAATTTTACTGCTTTGATGCTGAACTTGTTAGCACATGACAACTCAATCAGCTGGCTGTTTTGTTTGTTTATTAATCTGATGTTAAATGAAAATAGGAAATATTATTTTTATTTCACAATTATAAATTCTTGCCAATATTATTAATGATGAAAATATTGCATTCTAAACTCAAAGTATTGCATGCTAAAACCAACTGGTCTCATTCTCTGTTGCCTATCATTAAGAAAGGAATAGGAAGGATAAAAGAGCGCGGCTTTATTTTTTGATATTTTTAAGACCTTTAAAATTCCAAAATTTATGACATTCGGGAAACCTAATTCCGATTTGACATTAATAAGGTTGTGTTCTCTATATAGCACAAAAATTGATGTGATATTTGTAATAAAGAATGAAGGAGTTGTTAATATTTTAGGGTACTCCAAACTGGTCACGAAGGACCAGCCGGGAGGCAAATGATGCCCGAAGTGAAGTATGAGATGGCGGCGCTTGGATCAAACGGCGGACATGGAAAAGTGTGAGCTGGCTGTGAAGCGATGCAAACGGCGGATATGGTGAAGTGAGAAGTGGCGGTGGGGCTAGGCAAATGGCAGTCTTGGTGGAGTATGAGGAGGCGGTGGGGCAGTGCAAACGGCGGACATAGTGTGAAAATGATGTGTTGGGCAGTACAAACGCCAAATGTGGTGAAATGTGAGGTGGCGACGGATCGATGCAAAGGGCGGTGATAGTGAAGTGTGAAGTAGCGGTGGGGCGATGCAAACGACAGACGTGGGGGAGGATGGGGTGGCGGCGGTGGGGCGGAGCAGTTGGCTAGCGGGAAGCCTAGGCGCTTCGAACGTCGGAGGAGGCAATGCAGCGCAGAAAAAACAGCGCTCGGCGCTGCCCTCCCGGTCGCCCGCATTAATCCCTGTCGTCGCAAATTGGAAACCGCGCGAAGCGTCCGCCCCCAGCGCTTTCTGTAGCACTGTAACAAATTTCTGCATCGACTTTCAAGACCAGGATCCTTAAAATAAATTTCCAGTCTTGAGCTCGTAAAGGTTGCTACTTTTAAGGAAGATTATGTAATGAAATAACATTTTTGCAATTTACGCTTCGAATTTGTGTTTTCTATTGAACGTGAATATTTGTGAAAAATTTCAATGCTTTTAAGAATGATCACTTACACCAAAAACTCCAAAAGTTTCTACATAGAATTTTCGTTGTATACTTCTAATATTCTGTGGAAAATAGCAATTGCGTAATTAGCAAATGTTACAAACGACAAAAAATATTGAAGTGTTGAACAAGTTTTTTAATTTAAAAAATTAGAATCCCCTGTATTTTCAACGATAAGGAATGTAATAAAAAAAATTCCATCAAATCAACAGAAAATTCGTCGAACATCAAGCATCAATATTTTCTAGGAGTAGGTACCCGATTGAAAACAGGAAATTATTTGCGGTTTATATAGCATTTAGGGTATTTACTTTTTAAAAAAATTACATATATAATTACAGTACAGTTGTTTGCCGTGATTGTATACAATTTTACTTTATTGTCTACTCTTTTTCGTTTACAAGTTTACGGAGCAGGCAAATGAAATGACCAATGAGAGGATATACTGCGTTTAAACTGACCACATGGTTGTAGCAACCGAATAACGAAAACAAGTCTGAGGCCTAGAGTTTTCGACATCCAGAGTAAAGTTTCATCATAAAACACTGTGATATACAAGACTCGCCAATATCGATAGTTGCCATACCAATAAAATTATTTCATAAAACTCTAAACATAATTATTTCAAGTCCAAGAAGTGTAGAAGATATTCTGCAATAACTCTGAAGGTCGCCGTAATACCTAGGAGCGCGCCCCGCCGGCCGGGGACGGGGGCCGGCCAAGGGTCGGCAGCGGGTCGAACGGAGGGACTGTGGTTTACGGGAGTTAGCTGGGCCGATTACGGCCGCCTTTAAAGCAGGTCATTTTTCTCGCGGGAAATTGTTTTTTGCGGTGAGAAACAAGATAGTCCGCCTTTGTAACGCATCCTGACAGGTTGACAGGGGCGCATGGGGTGGGGGCTGTTGACCGCGCGGTCAGCACCGCCGCACAATGCACTGAGCGATGGGGCGGGGTAGAGCGAGGCATAGTGGGAGGTGGGGTCGGGTGGCGGGGCGGTTGGACAGGGAGCGGGGTGAGGTTGAACAAAGCGGGGCGGGGGGGGAGGGAAGGGGCAGGGCGGGACGGGACGGGATGTGAAGGGACATATCGGGACGGGATGGGACGGGACGGGTCGGGGACGGGACGGGCTGGGTTGGGATGGGACGGATGAGGAGAGACGGGGCGTGCCGGTGCGGGGCTGAGCGGCCCGAAGCGGGGAGGAGCGGGGCAGAGCGGGGCGAGGCGGAGTGTGGCGGAGCGGGGCGAAGCGGGGCGTGCCGGAACGGGGCGGGGTGAGCTAAGACGAGGCGAGCAAGTGGCGAAGGGGGTGAGGCCGGGCTGGGCCACCGATCGCCCTGGGCCAAGCCGCGTGCCCATCGCCCTCTTGCGGGACCACTCCCTGCACGCATGGGCAGTCCTCGAATAGGAAGATCCCACTTAGCGACAGCTTGCTAGCTTTCTGTGGAGCGATTCCGGCTGCTATTCCCGGTCGGGGAAAAACAGAGCTGTTGCTTTCTATTACAATCGTCTCAGCTTCTACAGTTGTGTGACGAAAGAAAAACTTCTGGGAGGCCACGTATGCTAGGTAAGGTGAAGAGAAGACGTCATGCTTGTCACATGTCTCCCTTACCCCCCAGGCATGGATAGCAAAAGATAACTGGTCCAGAACTGGGAATATCGCCAGCTGGCAAAAGTCGGATTAATACAACCCTAAAACGTCATATATATGTATATATATATATATATATATATATATATATATATATATATATATATACACACACACACACACACACAAGATCCCTGTTTGTGGTGGAGGATTTAAGAGCCGAATTATAGTCCACACAAGTGGAGTTCCTCATATATGAAAATATTGTTCAATGTATTTCGGAACAAGTAAGTTAATATTTCATAAACGTTTTTCTAAAGTCATGTCCATACTTTCCAAGGAATTTAAACGTAATAGTCATGTGCTAATTGCATGAAGAGTTACATTGCTGTCTACGCACAGGTATCATTTACAACAGCAAAGATCCACAAAACTGCTAGATTTATGTATCCCATTGTGTGAATGAAGATAATGTTATAATCGTAAAATTAACACTGCTGTGTTACTGTGTATAACTACTCGAATACACGATCGTTGGAAATTGTTAAAAGCATTAAATGAAACTTTTCGGCAATTAAATAGAATTATTAATTTCACAAATGCACTAATATCCTCAATTTTGCATTTAAAGATTACCACATTGATCAATCATTGTTATTATGGAAAACATTTCATCAGATTCAAATATTACCAAGACTGATTGGCTAATACCCTTCGAATGTTTGTTTTGCTCATAAGAACAAACGTTATATATTCCATTTATTTATTTTAGCAGAAGGTCACTATAAAGTATTGATGTTAACATATCCTCCGATCATTATTCAAAGGCGCATTTACATGGTGGTTTACATATGTTTTCTGTCTACTTTCACTTTCTCAGCAACATCTGTTCTCTCAGTCTCCAAATGTCTAGTCACTTATTTGCCATTAAGAAGCAAATGCTTTCTGCTCAGTTAGCAATACCGTTTTCATTCTCTCACTTGCAACGTTCTACATCTAGTACTTTCGCTCACAAAACTACCGCACAGAACGTCATCAAGCACATTCTGAATGGAAGCGTCACTTATTGGACCTCCCCAAACGTATTGTTCTCGACGCCGCAGCCAATCGAAATTCCTCATTTCAATGAGATGACTCGCAGCCGACTTGGATTAAGCGATATCAGCGCAGAGGGCGGACGAGTCTTTGCTCGAATACAGGAGGAAACAATTAAGTCGACGAGTAAAAAAGATATCGCCGAATTGGCTTCGGTCGGCGGCAACACTAAAATTAAATTATTCGTCCGTTTCTACTGTTTGGGCAGACGCGTTCCGACAGAGTGAGCAACCCCAGAGACTACGTGAGGACGGCGGTTTTCTTTGCTGCAAAGGAACCGTGAAAGAAGCGGGAGCATCTGCGAGACCTGTAAAGACGAGCGTGAAAAACACGAGAAAGATGGCGCATTTCAAAGGATAGAGGGATATAACAATTGATATCAAGACTTTTCAGTGAAGTTACAAGACGTTATACGTAAAACTTGCTCAATCCAGAACGCGTATAATCTGTCTAGCGTGAACATAAATCGCGGACTTGCCAAACGTAAGGTGTACAGTAGTACATTGCATAATTTGGAATCTTGTCTAATATGGAAAAATACTGATCCCTTGAGATTCCGCAAGTTGTACATAATTTAAAGTAACTTCTTTCTTACTCAATCTTAAGTCACATACAACGGATAAAATCTTCACTCACAAGTACATTTTTGGTTGACAAATCACATTACATTGAACCTCTTTGCATGTTGCATATCTTACACAAAAATTTGAAAATTATAACAAACTCATCTTCTCATTTTAGCAGAGAAACCTCAACAAATAAGACATCCAGTTGAAAATTTTTAGGCTAAATTTTCAAATGGTAAATTTTTTCACTTAGGTAATATTTGATGAGCAGTAAATGGCTGGTGATTGAGTTTATATTACGAACGGTTGTAATAGCAATTAACAATTGTTAGAATCAGAGGACACAAAACAAAATCAGAGGAATGGCACTCAGAAAACACGTGGATAATTGGACAGTTATAAAAAGAATTCTTAATTGGAAGTTATTAACTAAATTATAAATTAAAATGTCCAGAAACCGTCAAGTAGAAAAATACACGATCATAAATTAGTATTTTACGACGAGGTAGAGCAATAACTTACTATTTCTTATATTGGTAATGACATTCATTGACATTTTTACCAGAGCAAATGGAAGACTGGAAGTACCCTCCGACAAAACCTCTGATTTAAGTTTGAGGAAAAAGTGCAGCTCCGATTGTGGTGACTTCAAGGCGCCCACTGAAGGTAAAACAAATGATAACGGTAAGAAAACGCCGCTGGGAGTCGACTACAAGGGAAGCCGCCAACAAAGTCATCAATTCTGTGACAAAATAATTCGAAGAAATGACGGAGCGAAGAAAGCAAGCATCATCAGAAGGCAAAAGAAGCCGACATTACAGAACAAATGTGAACAGGGCAATCATGCGTCACGCCAGAAAGACGAGAACAGTGACCGCCGAGGCGAGGTGAAGTCGGAGGCAGAGTGGGAGGAAGAATCGGGAAAGAGACGGGTAGTGGGGAGGTCCATGAGTTGGCGACGGGTTGGGCGGGAAGGAGAGAAAGATACGGTTACGGGAAAAGAAAGACGAGAGAGGGACAGACAGATGGAAGGAAGAAGAGGAAGAGGGTGAGAAAGGGGGACCGGAAAACGGAGAGGTCGGAGAGGAGGTAGTGGAAGTGGAGAGGGCCTGACGTGTGAAGGTCGTGTGGGGATGGCTAGTCGGTTGCGAGTAGAGCGGAGGTTACAAGGAGAGCGGGGCAGGTGCGAGCAGGGCTTGGTAGAGCCAGTGAGAACCATATAGATGCAAGTAAAGCGGGTCAGGTATGGGGATGGACAGGGTTGGAGGGTGGGATCAGGGCAAACCGGGGGGGTGGAGGTTGCGGAGATAGTGAAGCTTATGAGAGGATGAGAGAGCGGGTGGTGCTTTTGCGGGATGAGCAAGGCGGGTGCAAGGAGGGAGGGGCGGGGCGGAGAGGCGGAACGCGGGCGGCGGGGACCCTCTCTGACTGCCCGCCGCGCTTGAGCGATGGACCGCGCAGCCTCCGCGCCGGACGTGCCCACAGCCCCCGCCCACGCCACCACAAGCGCCGCCACCACCGCCCCCGCCCCCGCTACCGCCACCGAACCCGCCACCGCCACCGCCAACGCCAACGCCAACGCCATCGCCACCACCACCGCCACCGCCACCACAACCACCACCGCCACCACAACCACCACCGCCACCACAACCACCACCGCCACCACAACCACCACCGCCACCATCGCGGCCTCTGCCACCGCCACCGGCCCCAACGCCACCACCGCCATCGCCGTCACCACCGCAAACGCCATCGCCATTGCCATTTCCACAACCACCATCACCACCACCATCACCGCCGCCACCGCAAGAAGTAGCCCCCGTTGGCGGCGTTCCGCGTACCGAGCACTCGGATCGGAGCGAGCGTTTGTTTGGCCGATGGGCACCCCCGTAAATCAACGTCTTCGCGTTCGGCACTGCAGACAATGGATCGAAGCCTTCGGCGCAGGAGGAGGTTCTCAAAGCCTTGTTCTATTTCTGAATTTTGTTATGCAAATACACCAACAAATACCATACGTTTCACATCTACTTTACATAAATCTTGTTCCCATAAAACGTTTCATGGCATTGAAAATAATTATATTATTTATATGTTAAATTCAAAACAATCATAACCAAATACTTGTTAGATGATATTTACGAGGCGATCTCCTGTTCTGCGGAATTTTTAAGACAACATTCATACTTTTTTTTTTAAACTGACAGTTGAAGCAGAACTTTTCGCCTTGGTCGCTAAGTATTTTAAGAGATGCTTATAAGAAATTGTATAAAGATTGGCTCTATGAATTCAGAACAACTACGGTACATAAATCTTTACCTCTGCTTATTAGTTTCTAACTTGCTGCTCACAAGATGAGGAAGACTAACACTTCACTGACTCATTGCTTCCTAATACACGTTCGTAATTCAAAGCTTTCAAAATTTGAACAGAATTCTTTCATTCTTTTTGCCACAGTTTTTAAAAAAATATATACAAATATCAATCTATCAAAATTTATATACGTGGAGGATGATGAAGTGCTGTTAATCAAGCGAAATACTTGGCATTACTCTGATCAGCTTCCTTCTTGAGGCGACTATTACTTGATCCCAAATACAAAACGTTCAGAGCTCGGCAACACCGGTGAGCCTGCCAAGAGCGTCGGCGCCGCCCACTGCTGAGCAAAGCGGCGTTTTGGCAGCGTCCTACAAGGCTCCCGTAGCCGGGAGGCGCCGTTCGCGTCCCGCCGCCGCCGCTGCCACCGACAGTAACGAGCGTCTTCAGGGAGGAGGCCGCAGAAGCGACGGCGCCCAAGTGGTTCGACTGGTTCCCGCCTAATTTATGTCACTCTCCTCGGCGGCACATATAAATTAAAATAATTAATCACCGACTTATTTTTAAAGCAGCCGCTTTGCGAAGCGCGGCATCGCTCGCGTCGGCGTCGTTTTGTTTCGGGCGCCGCCGCCGCCGCGCCGGTCTCGCCGACGCGTTCCCGGAGCCGGAGGACGTTTAAGCTGAAAATGACAGCGATAATCGCGACGCCTATCGGCGGCTGGCGCGGCTACCGGGCGCGCGCCGGGGAAAGAGGGGGATCTTGGCGAGAGAGAGAGATGGAGACGGGTGTAGGTGCGCCTGCGGTTAGGCAACCCTCCGCGCGGCGGCATCTGTAAAGAGATGAGCCTCGTGCCGACAGAGGTGAGGTATAGAAGAATTCACGTAAGAACAAGCAAAAGTGACAGTTCGCTAAACAAGTGAACATCACATGTTATTCAGGGAAGTATCCTTCCGCCGCGGCAGCTGTTCAGAAACACGTGCACCGGTACGCACCTTACATTCAAGACTCGGTTTTAAAATAAACATAATACTTATCACGCAAAAAGTAAATTCCATATAATGTGTATGAAAGAAATAAATTTTTACAGAAGAGCACATAGCACTGCACTTCCTAATTTCAATTATTTCTCGTGGCGCACTATATTTTTGTCGGACGAGGACATGACAAAAGGAAGCGTGGAAACCATTTACAAGTTAGCCAACTGCAAACGAACGAATCGAGGAAGGAGAGTTCAATGGGATCAAGGACTCAACGACCACAGAACCTTCGGTTATGTTGCCAGCACTAGCTGTCAAAATTGCTTGTTCTTACATGAATCTCTCTATAGTGGAGGAGGTGGGCGTCAGCGGATTTGGCGGAGGCGCTCGAAGTAGCGTTGGTGGAGGAGGCGGCGGAGATGGTGATGGTGGTGACAACGAAGATCACTGTGGTGGATGCAGATGAGTATTCAGCCTAGATTAGGAGGTGGTGATGGCTGATGGGAAATGTGGTGAGAGAGATTCAAGGATGAACGGTGGTACAAGATAGTTTGGAAGAGGTGGCGATAGTGACAGGCGACGGATGTGGAGATATTGGAGAAAAAAAATGTCGAAATATGAAGAAGTTGCAGGGATTGTGATAGTAATTTAAATAGTTTAGTGGAGGAGATAGTGATAAATATGAGACAGATGTTGATATGATATGCAAATTGTTCACGATAGAATGATAGTTGAAGAGGTAATGAAATTAGTTGACATTTTTCTGGGTTGGATACATTTTTGATCTTAAGAGTTCATATCGTTGTAGTGGTGATGATATTGCTGTTATTACTGTTGATGGCAAAATTGGTGAAAGAGAACGGGGCAAAATGAAGGAAGAATAAATTGAATGAGAATAAGTACAAATAAGCGGAAGAAAAAACAACAACAAAAATTAGGTTCTCTGGTGCTCTGAAAGTAGCACAATGTAGGCAAACGTGATGATAGACGTCAAGGCTCCACCTCATCATCCCACAACTTCAGCAGCGTTGATACCGCATCAGAAGGCAACGGGCACAGCAACGGTTGAGACATGCAGTCGCGGAGATTTCTGCGGCGGTGATGGCGGCAGCGGCGGCGGCGTCTTTGGTCCTTGCTGTGCGGCGGGGCCTCACCTCCCCCTCTTCCCCCTCCATTCCCCCTCCACCCCTCTTCACCTCCCACTGCGACCGGTGGGCGATCGCCGGCTTGCTAATGGCCCCCGTGTGAATGACCGCCGCAAGGTGTCACTTGGGAGGATCGCGGCCTTTTTGAGTGTCTGTTGCCGCCGCCGCCGCCGCCAACGCCGCCGGCAGCGCCGCGGCGGGCGCTTTCGACACCTCTCGAGGACGCGCATTCCACGCGCGAGTTGCGTAACCCGACGCGTGATTTGCTTTGAATTATGAATATATGTTAATCGAAATAACGTTAAGCATCTGATCTATTAAATTTAAATTATGGAAAGCGTCCTGGGCGCGAATTTTTTTTTTCGGATATCCAGAAACTGGCAACAGTATCTTTTGGTGTCGGGGATTTAGTTGTGTTCATTTATGAGTGTCCTTCGTTCCTTCCATTTAGAGCTATTTTCTGAAGCAGCAATATGAGTTTAAGCTCTTCTGAAAGCACTACAAAAATTTTTCCAGGAGGAAATAAGAGTTTTAACATGTAACAATAATTGTTACGATATGTTAAAATTATTACATTGAAATTATTAACTTTAGTTTTAACATTGATGAACAAAAGTTATGCCAATACTAAACGTGACCTCTTATACATAAAGATATGAAAGGGAAAATAGAATTTCTCTTTCATACATATTATTGAAATTATGTTGATGGAAAGTTTGTCTTACTTGTATTTTTTACGCAATTAATTGGAGAACGTCTTGATGGCCCCGTATTTACAACGGACGTCAAACGAAAAACCTGGAGAGCTATAGACACCATTTCATGTGTACACACTTGAATATTTTATTACTGTGGGTTTCACCGCGATTTATCAGATACGTGAATACAAGCTCGTGATAATGTGGCGTTCATGATCGTCCGGCAAAGAGTTGTGGAACGACGGCAAGTAAATTGCTACACGACCCCACAAGAAAACAGAAACGGAGGGTAAATTGTCAGAGGAGCGACCTTCGAGATCGATTTCTGCACGCCGATAATATTAGGAGGCCGCGGCTCACAAAAACATAACGACAAAGCGGGAAACCACTGGTCGAAAGCGTCTGATGAATGTTAATGACGACAAGACAGACGACGGCGAGCGGTATTAAAGGGACGAGCGGCGCGTTAATGAAAGCGCTGAGGAAGATGGATCGGCGCCTACGAACGTTCTTTGTGGGAGAGTAAATCGTCAACGGCGAATTCGTCAATTCGTCAGCGGGAGGCTTGTGGGTCAACCATTGCGACGTGGTGGAGTGGAGTGGGTTAGTTAATGCCTTATTTTACGTGGCGAGACTCGAGCCATGAGGCCCGCTCTTCCGTCTGACCACGCAAATTTCACTACGCTCCTTTCACCAACCAGCGGAGAAAGAAGGTATTATCTCGGGCGACGAAACTGGCGATTTGAATTGAGCTCAGAGGCGTCATTTAGGCTTGAGGATCTTTTACATGCAAGTAAATCTACTAACATGGGACAGCCGGCTTTACTTCCCCTCCGAAGGAAGGCGTACGAAGGATTTTTCGCCCTTAAAAATCGATCGGGTTTGAACCCGCGAACTTGGGTATGAAAGTCTAGTACGCTAACCGTTACACCATCGAATCCGCATCGAATCCGAGTCGTGGTAGGCGGAATGGGAGGCGGTGACGCTGGAGGGCGAAGACAGGAAAATTCAGAGAGCCGTTCGCTCAGACGTTGAGAGAAGCGGGGAAGTCAGGGGGTTACGTAAAACGGTAAAGAGAGGAAGAGATGACGAGTATCATTGGGAGATGAGAGACAGATATAAAGCGGGAAAGGGTAAAATAGGTCACTGACAGAAGAATCTCGGGAGGTGAGTCGGAGAAGGGAGGTAGAGAATGGGGAAGGTGAGAAAATTTGGAGATGGTAGAGGAGAAAAAACTGGTTCAATGTGAAAGAAGATTGTAGCACGGCAAAGAAAGGTGGTGGAGGTGAGGGTGAAAATGATAACTGGAATTCGGACAAAGAGGGTGAAGTAAGGACAGAGAGAACGGTGGACATGGCAGCTGGGGAGGAGGTTAAAATGTTGGAAAGCTATGAGGGCTACGAGCAGTGAGGCCGATCTGGCGGAGAGGGCAAGTTTGGCCAGAACGATGAATGGGAGGTTGCAGTCAGGGGCAGTGGAAATGTTGGAAGCGACGGGAGCGGCGGAGAAACGGAGAAGACGGTGGAGTCGGTGGTCGATAGAGTAGGTGGAGTGGGTGAAGTGCGTGGAGTCGGTAGAGTCATTGCAGCCGGTGGAGTCGAAGTCCGTGAAGGCGGTGAAGGCGATGAAGGAGGTGGAGGCGGTGGAGGCAGTGAGGTCGGTAAATTCGGTGAAGTCAATAAAGTCTGTAGAGGCGGTAAAGCCGTTGGAGGCGATGGAGGCGGTGGAGATGGAGCACGGCGCGAGCTGCCGCGCCATCGGGGACGGAGAGGACGGCCCGACGCGTCACCGAATGTCGCGGCACGCTGCGGCTACCGGCCGTTAGACACGGGCCCTGACGACACACTCCGTCCTCGCACCGAGTGACATCGCGACAAAGGCTGGGAACCGGCGCCCCGCCGCGCCACGCCACGCCACTCAGCCGACGCGGCAGCGGGTGGGACGGGCACGCCGCTGCCTAACGAGAGAAGCCGGTCGACGCCGTGTCCGGCAAAAAGCGGGCCTATGTTTTAATTAATTTTAATTTGAAACTGATAGACGTAATTACTAGTAAGAACATACAACTAGCTCCGTGGTACATCATCGAGAGCTGGAGCGGAAAAAGAAGTGGCGGGGAGGGAAAGGGAACCGGATGTGACGGCAAAAAGAAGGAAGGAAAAGCGAAGCGCCCGGCCCGCAGCGAGACGTGGTGTGGAGCACTGGGCACTGGGCGGGCAGTGGCGGCGGCGTTGGCGGCACTTAGATGGTTGTGGCAACTGTGGCGGTAGCGGTGGCGGCGGAGGCTATGGGGACGGTGGTGGCAAGGTTATGGCGACAGCTTTGGCGGCGGTGGTGGGGTGGTTGTGGCGGTGGCAACTGACGCTACAGCGGAGCAGGTGGTGGCGACTGTGGCGGTAGCTGTGGCGGCAGCGACTGTGGCGACTGTGGGGGCAAGATTGTGGCTACAGCGGTGGTGGGGATGGAGGCGGTGGCGGTGGTGGTGGCGGCTGAGGCAATGATGGTAGCAGGGTTTTGGCGGTAGCGGCGATTGTGACTACGGTGGTGACGGTCCTGATGGTGGTGACGGTCGTGGCAGTGGTTGTGGCGGCAACCGTGGCGATGGTTCAGGCGGCCGCAACAGCGTAGACTGTGACGGTGGCAGCAACGACGGAGGCAATGGCGGCGGCGGCTTAAGATGGGTGGCAGTTTAAGGTGTTGTGGAGGGCTTAATAGAGACGTGGAGGTTATCTGTTAGTGTCTGCCGCGGGAAGAAGGGGGAGGCAACTCAATGTCGGCTTGATTGGCTCGGCCCGAAACCGAAGCGAGAACTAATGGCTGCGAGGGGCCGGGCCGCGGCGCAACAATAACAAGGCGGCGGACCCCCCAAGAACAATCCGGGCCCCGCGGGCAGCGCGCGGATCGCCGGCGCGGCGGGGGCGGCGGCGCGGGCGGCGCACACTGGGCCCAAACAACAAAAGGAAAAAAATTATAATAAAATATTAAGCTACAAAAATATACATTTTTAGAGATAAAATTCGCGATAAAAAGACGTATAAGTAAAATTATCTGTTGGAAGTTCACCTATGGCTCAAGGAACGACCATTTGGAAACTGTAAAACCAAAGATGCATTTCATCCTGAAACGGTTTTGAAGAAGATAGTAGATCAAGTACTAAAATATTTTGTAAGTACTACTGCCTGTGTATTCACAAAACATATAATCACGAAATATGATGTTACAAATGTCTTGCGCCATAAATGAGGGCGCTACGTAGCAAGAAAACAAAAAAATTAAAAAATAAACGAAAGCAAGTAATAGGGCTTTTTCGCATATTATTGTATGATTATATTTCTCCGCTGGATCATGAACTGCTTGCTTCGAAGTCTGAAAAAAAATGTGCATGCGTACTTTGGTTCCCTTTGGAGCCACTGTGCGGCGATGGCGGTGGCGGCGGCGGCGGCGGCGCGGGCCGTGTAATGCCCACCCACCGAGTGGAAACAGGCGAGGCGCGGCGAGGCGGTGCGGCCGCGCCGCCTCCGCCGCCGTCGCCGCCGACGCCTCCAGCCCTCATTTACAACACCTCGAGTGCGCGGCTACGATTAAAGGGGCCGGCGAGACCCCCTCCCGCCTCTCGTGCCCCGTCCGCCCCGCCCCCCCTGCTCCCTCGCCCCCCGGCCTCCCCCGCCCTTCGCGGCCGCCGCCCACCCGTCGACCGCGCAGTGCTTTCACAGGCGATCTTCCCGCCGCCTCAATCTTCCCCCATCAACTCCCGAACCAAAATACCTTTTTTTCAATTAGCTGATTGATCAATTGCCCCTCTTGTGTCCCGTACGGACGGGCAAGAAGAAAGAAGCGCGTGAAGTGATTCGCCCCCCTCCCTCTGCCCTCGCGAGACGGCGGGCGTTGTTCCTCTGCACAACGCGATGCGCAAGTTACCGGACCAGTTTCCTCTTTTCGATTTTGTTTTTATTTTTTTAATTTTTTTCTCTTTTTTATCCGTGCCGGCTGGAAGTTTTGCGAGCTGCAATTTGCGCCGAGAAATTCCTTATCGGAACAGACAGAACCGTCCGCGAGTGCTGGGCTCTGAAAAAAAAAAAGAAACTCCGCCACCACACCCAAGGCCGCCGACTGTTGGTGAAATTGACCACTTCCTGAATTCCTTCCGTTGCGCATTTTTGTAATATCTAACGGCACCCGGTGGACTCGTCTCGCTCGTTTACCTCGTTTGATAAATGTTGCTACAACATTCCGGCATGGAGCTTTTAAAAGGAATCATAAATAAATGCGAAAGTCACTGAAAGGAAGTTGAATATGCACATGTTTAGAGGACTTATCATCGCAAGCAGACCTGAATTCTTTCCTTATTAATGTGTGTTGTCTCACATTTCTGTTCTGGCGATTATTTAAGAACTGAAAGAGTGAAATATTGTGGTGACTTTCACCAGTTGACTCCTTTCACGCAACGAATCGATAATAGACATCTTAAATATAGCAGAGTTTATTTTGTAATTAAATATATTCAAAGAATTGATCGGCCGGCCGGGATTCCAACCCGGGCCTTCTGAGTTACGCCCAGCTAGTCTGACCACTAAGCTATCGAGTCAACCAAACCTATGAACAGTTTTTCACGAGCGCAATTATCGCTCCTTGTATGTATAGAGTTTATTTTGGTTCAAATCATATATTGATGGCCCTAAAACTGCAAAATATGAAACTTTCTAAATTTTCCTTTAAGAACAAATTATTAAAATAGAACTTAAGTAATAATCAGTTTGTCTGCACACATGAAAAATATTCATGAGACTTATTTGCCAATAAATTCGATGGGATGGTTAAAATGATGCCCATCAATATACATTTCTCCAATAGTTTCACCAGTCCCATTACCTGTGAATCTTACCGAAAATGTGTAACGCCGGCCCACAACCACGTAACCCACATTTCCCGAGCGGTAACCAATGCAAATTGGAGGCCAATTAGGCCGAATATTTAATGCAACCATCGCGAAACGTCCTTCAGATATGAATTTCAAACGCTCCGCGCCAGCGCGTCGCCGAACCTTCCCCCCTCCCTCCCCCCCTCGCGGAGGGCGCGCACTTCCGCCGGCCGGGGCGCGAAGCGGGGCGGCCTAATGCGAGGGGAACGCTGCCATTAAACGTGTAATCTTACGGCGCGACCGAACCCATACATACTCACACACCGACACACGCACGAACACACACGTACGCACGGACGCACGCGCTCACGCATCCTTGAGCCGGTGTGGAAGGGGCGCAGCGCGGCGGCGGCGGGGGACAGGGACGGGAGAGAAGGAGGGGGGGGCGAGGGGTCCGTTTTAATGAAGGGGTAATTAGCGATAATGACAAGGCGGCGATACTCGGGGCAGCCGGCTCGCGCGGAGCGGCCACCCCTCGCCGCGCCCCGCCCCTCGCTCCGCGCCCCGCACTCCGCCATGCCGTCCACGTCGCGGACGGCTGGGTTTAGCTCGGCGCCAGCGTTGCCGCTGTCTCTACAGGGAGGTCCTAGGGCTCGAGTCCCGACGCCGGCAGAATTTTCGACACGTAGCTAGATAGCTCGGCCCAATTCAAGCGTCTTCTAAAGAAGAATTCTAGCTGCCTGCTGATGGTAACGTTCCAAGGCTTCTCCGATCAACACCGAGCGATTACCGAAAACACGAGCCTCAGTAACACACCGCACCACATATGACGGGTGGCATGTCGGGATCTCAGAGTGTGTGCAGCTGGGAGAAATTACTACAGGGGTAATTTTCCCCACAAGTCGGCGTGTAGGTCTGCGCCGGATTTCACTATACACCAGGGGAGGATCATCTGCATCCCCAGACAAAAAAAATTAGCTACACTAACGGGACTAATGTCCACAGTTGTTGACGTGCCTGATAACATTAATCAATCAACCAATCAATCAATTAACCAAACGTCGACGTCGCCTCGTCAAATCGCTCAGCGGTTAGCGGCCACGAAAGAGTGACCGCGCGCGTCCGGCGCCCTCGACTGTTTTATTGATGGGGACGGTGAGAATTGCGCGGACGTCATCACTGCGCTGTTTTGTGGCTGAATCGCGTAAAAAAAGTACCACTGTTCACAGGGTAAAATTGTGCAAAGAATGTTCATCGACGCTCAAGAAATTTGCCACGTCTCAAAAATCTCCGTTATGCTGGTGAACGATTTAATTCTGAGCGAAGCCGTTTATTTTGTGACCATAGGCTATGAACCGTCTGAGTTGTGAGTTGTCTTTATACAAAAAGTACACCATTTTACAAAAAAACATATTTCTTCACTTAAATAAAATTACAATTTCTTTAATGTGTCACTTTTCTTGAGTACCGACGAGTAGTGTTAAATTAGAAACAAACGGCTGCCACTAGACTTCATTTCTGAGGTTCAGTGTGGTGTATCTACGCAGTTGATAGAGTCAGATAATTATCTTCGAGCGCATTGGCGTAACATTTATTGGTCGCCAATCGCGTGTCTAAAGTTCACAACAGCGTAGTTGTCACCGAATTTCCTCCCTGAAGAACTTCTATACGATGACGCATATTTGATGCAAAGGAAAGGATGTAACAAATATTAAGTTTGCAAGAATTATGCAAGAAATTAAAATAATGAAAGGAACATTGACGAAAATTGAAATATTAAATATACTATCTCTTTTAGTTGATATTCTAAGACATCGTACTCTAAGAAATTTGAATAAATACTTCCTTAAGTATCTTAAAATAGCTCTAGAAAGCTTCAAAAGTATATCAGCAATAAAACAGGTCTTTATTGGAACACTTAACAGTCCAGGACCACTTTTTGTGACCAACTCTAATTTAAAAGAAACGAAATTGCCGAATATAACTCTTAATGTCGCCATTTCTAGATATTTTTCTCAGAGCAGTCATTAAGATAAATTTCCTTTTGCTTGTGCACATGATACACTTGCAAATTAGATTATCTCGATATTTATTATTAATAGTAGCAAACAGTCTTTCTCAAGTTATAAGAAAAATATTTTACGATCTCGCAGCATCTTAATGCAAATAACGATTAACATGAATATAGCATTACATATGAAAAACATTTCTCTAACGTTTTCAGAAGCCGATCTTCACGGTTCTCCGAAGTGGTTAGAGTGCGAACACACTGCCCTCCTGCGAGGAGAGGAGACTATAAATCCTACCCAGAGCTTGGATGTTTGTTCCCGTCTTAAATCTTTCGTTTCAACCCCAAATCCATTGAATCACTTCTGCTGGTGACCAGTGCATGATGCGAAATATTCCTTGATGAGATATTGAAAATAATTGGAATCGCCAAGAATAAAAGTGTTCAAATCCAAAACATGAATACGAATACAATATAGGAAAATGAATCCCACCAATAAATACAATATTCTATTTATTTTGTTTTAGTATTGTTTGTCAGCGCCTTCGCTACGTGTAATAAGAAACTCCGCCCACATTAACGAGGTGTTGTAGAAACATCACTTTATTCAAATCACCCGTCCCAAACGGATGAGCAGGCATGTAACTACATGCCGCACTCTCTCCTGAGCGATTGCTCAAGTCTGCGTCTACTTTCCTCCGCCAGTTCGTTTTTCCGCCGTCGCTCGGCGTCCGTGAACCGCCACACGCAACGCCTAACACGTCTCGAACTGCCACAGCGCACGCCGCCACTTGGTGCCGGGCAGTCAGCTCCGCGCAGAGCAAGGGGGCGTGGTCGCGCAGAGCAAGGGGGTGTGGTCGCGCAGAGCAAGGGGGCGTGGTCACGCAGAGCAAGGGATCGTGGTCGCGCGGAGCAAGGGGGCGTGGTCGCGCAGAGCAAGGGGGCGTGGTCGCGCGGAGCAAGGGGGCGTGGTCGCGCGGAGCAAGGGGGCGTGGTCGCGCAGAGCAAGGGGGCGTGGTCGCGCAGAGCAAGGGGGCGTGGTCGCCCAGAGCAAGGGGCGTGGTCGCGCGGAGCAAGGGACTCTCACCAGGAATTCCTCGCGCGGGAATTGGAGTCGCTTCGCGGTTTGCAACGCTCAAAAACAAAAACAAAAAAAAATCGGACCTATGCCACCTTAAAAAGTGTATTTTTCTTAATTCTTACAAGAAATTTAAAGAGGGGGTGATTTACATCTCTTTGGGTCTTCTCTTTAGGTGCTTCCAATGCCCCAGCAGGGCACTGTGTCAGCCGGGTCAAGCTATAACCTACCGTGTGGCCTCTCGACATGGCAGTGTAGGTATGTAGTGGTAAAGTAGAGCGTGTGTGTGTGTATGTTTGCGTGTGTGTGAGAGAGAGGGACAGTGAGAGAGAGAGTAAAGGAAGATGAGTCATGGTTGAGGGAGGAAGTTTGCGCGCGGACCTTAGCCCGTTTCTTAGAGTACAGTTCCGGTATTCTCGTGATATTGCCTAAAGAAACCACGGGAAACTACCGATCAGACCGGCCTGTCGCTAGAATTATCCTCTAACTGAATTCGACCCTGCTGTGTCGGTGCTGTCGAAAATTCACCACCGTTGGGGTTCTACCCTAGGGTCTCCCGATTAGAGACTGTGCAGTGGCAGAGATGTTGCTGCTGATATATGGCAGCCATATTGCTACGTATGAATATAAACATTATTTTATTATTCATGATAAATATGGAAACCAAAATGAAGAAGGCAACCCTGGTGGCTAATAAGTTGTCAAATAAGAAATTATCAATAATTCAATCGGTATTGGACGAGGTGTATCAATAAAATCGTTTTCGAGAGCACATGCATTAGAATCAAATTTGTATTTTGGACAGTCCTACAATCTTTCAACTCGACCGACTCAACTACTTATCATCCGAGTGTCAGCAGCAATGCCAATAACCCCTGCCGTCCCTGCAAGGCATGTCCGATCGTAAAGGCACTAATACACCAACACATACACATCGCAAAGATGTCGTCCCACGGGTGTCCGATTAGAACGTAAAAACCAAAGCCAGACAGTGCGACCGGGTGCAATTCGATCCCGCAGGCAAAAGAAATACTCCGCGGACAATAGAAAACAGCGGTCGCAGCACTGACCGTCCCGGACGGCAAATAGAGGCGGTGAAAGCCGGTGTAAGTGGGGTGGCGGTGATTCTATAGATGGATCAGAAGAGGGGGCTGTAGTAGCGGTAGGAAGGGAACTGACTAGACGTTGTGGGTGGGGGAGGAGGCAGCGGAAAGGTTGGGAGATGCCGGAGGAGATGGCGGAGGGGGTGGCGGATATATTGGAGGAAGAGGGGCGAAGGGGGCGAATGGAGGCGGAGAAGTTGGGGGACAGTTTGTCGGAGGAGGTGGGAGAGGGTGAAGGAAGGGATGGTGGAGAAGGGTGTTGAAGAAGGTGATGGATGGTGGCGGAGGGGGTGGCTGAGGTGATGGCGGAGGGGGTGATGAAAGGGTGGTGGAATGGGTGGCGGAGGGTGTAGAGGTGGCAGTGACGGCGGAGGTCGCGGTGACAACGGCGAGATGGCGAGGGTGTGGTCGGCGTCTGGTAGTTGACAGGGGCAGACTGACGGGATAACGCGGGGCGGCGGGCGGCGGGCGGCGGGCGGCGGGCGGCGGGCGAAGGGCAGCGGCCAGCGGGCGGAGGGGGGCGGCGTCTTCAGTAGCCCCGCGACAGCGCGGGGTTCGAGTGGCCTCCCTTTGGTTGTGCGGCCGCCGCCGCTGCTTTACGACCGGGACCAATCGCCGGTTGCGTCGTCGCGCCGCGCGGCCACTCGCCGCGCCGTTTGCCGGCGGCCCGCGGGGGCACCGAGCACGCGTCCGGGGACTTTTACGGCGCCTGCCAATGTGTGAGGCGCTCGCAGCTTCTTGTGTCCTTTTCTGGGAGGGAAACGGGTCTGTTTCGGCGCTTAGGCAACAATGCATTGTTAGAGTGGAAAACAAATGTTGAGGTAAATAATGAAAAATATTGAAAAGAAATTAATTTATGATTTCAATTCGAATTGAACATAGAAAAGAGTATAATTATATTGCCGGCAATAATCTTGCAACAAAGCTTTGGACAACAGAAATATTATTAACCCTATTGAATGTCATTCAATAGTAAAATATTCTAAATTCAAAATGGAATATAAGCATGATAATTTTTGATGGAATCTTTGAATTCATAATTTTTCCTTTTGCACTTCTCTGAACATCCACGCTTCAAAGAACTTCCGTAAGTTTTTTTTTCTTTTTTTTTTCTTACTTTAGAAAGAAAAGGATACGCTTTCGCGTACTTTGAAATCTTTAAAAAGAGGAAAAATGAGAAGGAAAGCAAAAATTGTGACAGAAAAGGAGGATGAGAGGAAAGGTGAGATGGAGAGGGAGAGCTAGTAGGAAAGCAAGGCGAAGATTGAAAGAAAGGGGCGAGGGGAAGGGCTAGAGGGAGAGTGAGAGGGTGAAAGGAAATGCTAAAAGGTGGTCGACTGTCAGGACGAAAGTGCGCGCGAGAGGTAAAGCGATAAAAAGCGCGAGAAAGATGGCGCATGGTAGAGTAAAGGAAGTGAAGGATACGAAGAGTGGGAGAGAGAACGAGATGAGTGTCGAAAGGCAGAGCGAGAGAGAGAAAAAGAAAATCAGAGAGAGAGAGCGTGAGGGAGGGCGAACACTCGGATAAGAGTGAGAGGCTGTGGTGAGGGTGTGCGTGAGAAGGCGAAAGGTCGAGAGGGTGAGAGGTAGAGTAGCAGAAGTAGGAAGCAAATGAATGATATATGGCCGCCAGTTTCGCGAAAGGAAGAGTGAAATAGATTGTGAAAGGGAGCAAGAGAAAGACTGAGAGGAAGGATGGAAGAGGGCTAGAGGATCGGCGAGAGGGGGGTGAGAGGGATGTTGGGAAGGAGAAGGGGATGGAAGGGAAGGAGATTGGGAGTGCTAAGACAGTGACCATGTGAGAGACCCAGAGGGATGGCGAGAGTGAGAGTGAATAGAGTGCCATAGGTAGCGCAAGGAGATTGAGGATAGGAGATGGGATTGGAAATGAAATGGAGTGCGAGTGGGAGAGCTAGAAGGAGAGCGAATGAATGGAAGAGAGGGCCAGAAGCACGGCGAGAAGGGTGAGAGAGAGCGAGAGGCGGCGCAAGAGAAAGACTGAGAGAGGGAGGATGGGAGAAGCGACAGACCCAGAGGAGAGCGAATGAATGGGATAGAGGGCCAGAGGCACGGCGAGGAGGGTGAGAGGGAGCGAGAGGCGGCGCAAGAGAAAGACTGAGAGAGGGAGGATGGGAGAAGCGGCAGACCCAGAGGAGAGCAAATGAATGGATAGAGGGCCAGAGGCACGGCGAGGAGGGTGAGAGGAGCGAGAGGCGGCGCAAGAGAAAGACTGAGAGAGGGAGGCTGTGGAGAAGAGCGGGAGACCCAAAGGAGAGCGAATGAATGGGATAGAGGGCCAGAGGCACGGCGAGGAGGGTGAGAGGGAGCGAGAGGCGGCGCAAGAGAAAGACTGAGAGAGGGAGGATGGGAGAAGCGGCAGACCCAGAGGAGAGCGAATGAATGGGATAGAGTGCCAGAGGCACGGCGAGGAGGGTGAGAGGGAGCGAGAGGCGGCGCAAGAGGAAAGACTGAGAGAGGGAGGATGGGAGAAGTGAAGAGACCCAGAGGAGAGCGAATGAATGGAGAGAGGGCCAGGGGCACGGCGAGGAGGGTGAGAGGGAGCGAGAGGCGGCGCATGAGAAAGACTGAGAGAGGGAGGATGGAGAAGCGGGAGAGCCCAGAGGAGAGCGAATGAATGGGAGAGGCACGGCGAGGAGTTTGAGAGAGAGCGAGAGGCGGCGCAAGAGAAAGACTGAGAGAGAGAGGATGGGAGAAGCGGGAGGACCCAGCGAGCTGTCGCCCCCTGATGGGCGCTGGACATCCACTGGCGGAGCTGGAGGCCCGTGGGAGCGGCGGCCACCGCTCACGTCAGCCGCCGCCCCCGTCGCGCCTGCCGCGGCCGCTCGCTGCCTCATCGGCCGAGACCAAGCGGCAGCAGAGCGTGCTTCCTCCGCGCGCGCGCTCTTGTTTTATGGCTTCATAGTCGCAGCCCGGGACGCCCGGCGATGCACTGCCCACACGTTGATAATCCAATACTCGGAGCTAGTCAAGTGTGACTGCAATCTCCTTCGCTCTGTTGCTAAGATTGTGTTTCAATTTGATCAATCCTGCCGTGGGTTCTCTTTGCCGGTTCGAGCTTCTTGGTGCTCTGTAAAGATTCCGTTCAAAAAACGCAAAGCCGTCTACAGCAACCATCGCTCTTTGCGTACCTTTATATAGTCATTCTTGATTACCTTGGTAATTTTTTTACAATGCGCTTGTCCTTTGAAATGCCGTATATACTATCAACACATTAACCAAAATGAGACGAAAGTGCATCCAAGAATCTCGTAGCTCCCTGTATAGTGCATATGACCATTTTTGAGAACAAACATACATATATCAAATACTAGTACTATTGAATTATTTCCCTGACCAAACCTGAAACACCTTAAGATATCAAACGACTTTCTGTGCGAAAAGAGTACATTACATATTCAAAAGTAATTGAATAGAAATAAATTGAATATAATTTCGACAGAATCAACAACAAAGAATTTGAAATTTCTTTTCAATGACCACACACTCAGATTCTTTTGTAAAATGTATTCCTTTTAGACATCTCTAATGGGCTGGTTCGTCGTTCATACATCTCTAATGGGCCATCGCTCACGGAATGTTCCCGCGCAACGTTCACGGGCTGCGGCGTCGCACGCAACGCGATGCATAGATCTGGGCGTGACGCGCGCGCACGTTTAATGCTGTCCGGCCCGTAAACCGGCCGCGGGTCCTTTGCGTAATTGGAGTGTGACTCAGAGCGTTCGGAATTCAGGAGCAATCAGCGGGAGGCGGCAGAGGTGTCTGGCTACGGCCGCTTGAGCGGGGGAGGTGGAGGTCGTGTCAGGGTTGGTTTGCAGCGGTAGCACTGGCGGTGGCGGAGGCAGCGGAGGCAACGGTGATAGCGGGGGTGGTTAGAGGTAGTGGTGGCAAGTGGTGGCGGCGGGATAATAGTGGCAGCATGAGAGGCAGTCACGGAGATGGATGTTGATCCGCACCTGCATTGTACTTCGATACGGACTTGGAGTCGGAATCGAATTCGGACTCGGACTCGGACTGGGACTCGGACTCGGACTCGGACTCGGACTGGGACTCGGACTCGGATACGGACTCGGAATCGAACTCGGACTCAGATTTGGACTCGGACTCCGACTCGGATACGGATACGAATGCGGATTCGGACTCGGATACGGACTCGGAATCGAACTCGGACTCGGATTTGGACTCGGACTCCGACAACGGATACGGAATACGGATTCGGACTCGGACTCGGGACTCGGTCTCAGACTCGGACTCGGATTTGGACTCGGACTCCGACACGGAAAACGGATACGGACTCGGACTCGGACTCGGACTCGGTCTCAGGACTCGGACTCGGGCTCTGGGCTTCGGGCTCCTGGCTCCGGGCTCGAACTCGCGATAGTAGTGACGGCGAATGGACCGGTAGCGGTACGACGGTGGCGGTGGCGATTGTAATTGTGACGGAGGCGGCGAGGTGCCTTGCCATCAAGCGAAGTGGGCGGTTGAACCGTTGCGTGCGAACCGCTCGGGGCAAGATGGCAGGGAAAGGGCCAGAGGATAAATGGTAATGAGCCTCTTGACAGGTAAAGAGTTGATAGATATACGTAAGGGGACCCAGTGCAATTTGACAGAAAACGTGTCTCGGGTGAAGCATAAGGGGAAGAAAAAGGTTAAAGACATATACACTTTTTGGCAAGAAAATACTTGACACTAAATTTCACATAGTATCAGTTATTGAGGCTTGTCGTTCTAAATGAAATGATAGTCAAATCTAGAAGTAAAACAAAAACTATTTTCATACCAAAAAAGAGAACCAATGATCTCCAAATAAAGAGGAAGAGTACCAGCGTTTACCAATTATCGGCCCGAGAATCGTCATGGCAGTTGGTGCCACGGCCGAGGGAGCTACGGACAGTGGCAGCCGGTGGTCAGCGTCTTCGTCAAATGAGAAAAAGAGACATTCACTTAACAATTATTGACATGACATTATTTAACAATTCGAGGTCCACCAATGAAATGCGCATAGAGAGGAAGATGGGCAGCGGTTACCAACGGTCGGTCCAAGAATCGTCATGGCAGTTGGCAACCCACGTGTTGGTGCCTTGGCTGAGGGAGCTGTGGACAGTGGCAGCCGGTGGTCCAGCGTCTTCATCAAATGAGAAAAAAGAGACATTCACTTAACAATTATTGACATGACATTATTTAACAATTCGAGGTCCACCAGTGATATGCGAATAAAGAGGAAGAGGTGCAGCGGTTACCAACGGTCGGCCCGAGAATCGTCATGGCAGTTGGCAACCCACGTGTTGGTTGCCACGGCTGAGAGAGCTGCGGGCAGTGGCAGCCAGCGGCGTGGAGGGTGGAGGGCGAAGGGCGGTGGGCAATGGGCGATGGACAGCGGGCGGCCGCGGCGCGCGTGCCGGGCGGGGCGAGGCGGCGGCCGCTGTAATCAGCGGTGCACCGCGCGGGACGGCGCAAGCGGCGCGGCGCAGCGCGGGCGGTGCTTAATTGCGGGCTAAGTGATAACGCTCCAGGTCTTGCGGCCGCGCTGATGGACCGCAAACCCAACTACCGGGCTATCGGCGTACATAGCTTCCATCGTCCACCCATCGCTATCAGAGTTTTTTGATGTTTTCCCGACCATCTCCAGAGCAAATACTTGGATGATGCCTTGCCTTCCTCGTTTTGATTGTGTTTTGATTGTATAAATACACATCACCCACCCCGCAACGTATGAGACGTTTCTCACTGTTTTTAATGAAAATTAATAAAAATTAAACGTGGCATGAGTGCGGTGTGAACGTGGTGGTGTGAATCATTTTATATGCTAAGCGGCTTGCCTCGGTATGTTTCCCGCAGTTCTTTAGACACTGTTATCAAATTGGCAAGAACATGATGGATAATATTTTTCACAATAATAATATCAAGTTAGCTGAGATAACGAGTAGTAAGACGACTTACTGAAGGTTATGCAAGAGGTGAAAAACGGGTTTTGGGGCAGACCAAAGGGTAAAGTAGGAATTTGATGGAAATGGGAACAGCTACGAAGTCAAGAAATTATAATATTTGACATATCAGAATTTTTGGCATATCATCCAAAGAGAAGTACGTTCATTCGTTCTGCTTGCATTGAGAACAAAAATAATCCCAAAAGTACCGAAAATGCCAACTGCACATTTCCAACCAGAAATGCGCCTCTCCCCACAAACCGCTTCCCAATTCCGTCCTAATTTCTTCACCGACCGATTCATCCCCTCTCTTCCGGGTGTCATCCACGCGTGCACGCGCGCGCGCGCTCTTTTGTGGATTTGACACGCGTGTCGCAGCGCCGTCCGCGCCCGCACGTTCATCCGCTGTCCGCAGCGCCACCGCAGCCTCGTTCGCGCGCTAATCGCATCACCAGCAATCGGATGCTCGCGCGATATTACACGCGCCGCGCTCTGCCGTCGTGCTCGCTCTCTTCACTCTCTCAGTCTGAATCAGTGAAAAACTACTGTCAGTGACTATTCACTGATGGTGTCAGTAAAACCCTACCACTGACAATCAGTGAATTGAGCTGAACAAATCAGTGAAAATCGGGTCCACTTTTTGAATCAGTGAAACTGCACTGTTTGAATCAGTGAAATCAGTGACACTAATTGCACGTGACGACTGAACAATCAGTGAGCGATGGTGGCGCGGCACTTTTACCACTGACGACCAGTGAAATGCTGGCGGTCATTATGAAAAGGTTTGCATGTTCACTGATTGTCAGCGAAACTACCCATTTCGACTGAAGACATCAGTGACTTCGGCTCTCACTGATTGAATCAGTGACAATTTCACTGATTCAGATTCAGAGAGCACTGATCAGCGTTGCACACGGTGGGCCGTGGCGTGTGCACAAGGAGGGCCAGGGGCGTGGCCTAACTGAATGTTTTGAAAGGGTCCCATTGCCTCGCGTAATAAAACATTTTAGTTACGTGAGTATGTTCAATCCGTAATGTTCCACTTTTTTAAACTTACAATGTGGGGCATTGTTAGACAGTAAACGTATAACAATCTCCAAATGTTCCGAAAGTTTGAAGAAGAGGCTCTCAATTCATCTGGTAACTAAGGGGTCAACAACGGAACCTATGGCTCAACTGTATAAAACCAAATGTATTAATTTAAGTTTTAATTTCAATATCCTTGAAGTGTACTTTATTTATTTACCAGTAAAATATTCACATGGAAATTAAAATATTTAGTGGAAAATGGAGCCCAGGTTTGAAGTTGGCTCCCCCTCTTGTTTTCAGCTGTGCAGGTTGCATACTGAAGAGTCTCACACACGCCCCATCTATATGCACGCTGCGTGTTGCGATCTCAAAGTTTGAAATTTGCCACACTTTCTAGTAGACTGACGCCACATACTCTGTCAAGAAATTGAAATAGGGAAGTCAAAATAAAGGGAAATAAGAGTTTTTCTGCAGAAAATTTGCCGGTTTCTGGCGCAGAATTACATAACTTTATTTGTACTCCGAAGCGAGAAAGGAAAATAAAAAGGAAGGAAGAGAGTTATTCACGTAAGAAATAGAAGTTGCTACTGTTCTGAAGTATACGAGGATGGGTAAACGATGATTGGAATATTAATTGGAAATATTTTATATGCTTTATTGTAGTGCAAGTGTTTAATGTGTCTTTTAAAATGTTATTTTTTAAATCAAAATAGCATCGTTTAAATGGTGTTAATCCGAAGATCTTGTAACCAAACACTTCAATATTTGGCGTTTTTAATATTTATGCATATGCATCTTTATGGCAAGATGTTTGGGGGTCTGCATTCGTTTCATTGCCTACATTGTTTATATTAAATTATTCCTTCAACCGTTTCATTGCAAATGATCAAGGTAATAAACACTTTCTATCATTTAAAAAAATATTTTTTAATGTTGATATTGCAAACCATGTTTGTGGGAAGTCTTTGCATGTACTTGCATTTTTTGAATCTTCGTTAAAAAGCTCTTTTTCACACATAACACCTCATTACCGAGATTTTTCTCGAGGGAAATTATAGTGTCACGTACATGAGTGCATGCTTTATGTTTTTATCTCACGTTTCCATCAATGTCTATTTCAGGCATCATACTCTGTGACGCTAAACCTCATTCCAAGGATTACTCCACATTCTGCTTCCAGGAAGTCTGTGGTAGTCTTCCTTTTTTCTGGTCTACCTCGCACTCTGCATCTCGCATATTATTCTGTATAAATATTTATACTACTGATGTATGTTTTTCCTGAGTTTTCAAAAATTGGTCAGTTCAGTTGGGGCTATTTAATGAAGAATTGTAATCAATATTATATTTTAACACGTTTTAAGTTTTCGATCTTGTGAACAATTTTAAATAGTTCTTACAAGTTATAATGTTTCAAACAAAGTGTTTGTAGCTACTTTACCTTTATACAATCATTCTTTACAAGAAATGATCTAGAAGGTAATGTTTGAGGCATAATATTCAAATCTATGCCAAAATAAATATTAGTTAGCTACAAAAAATTCGTATAATGTATGATGGTCAAATTTATGTGCCTTGTATATCCAAATCCATTTATTTAGTTTTAATTCCAACATGCTAACCCGAATACAATTACATTCCCATTAACATCCACAACATTTCGACATCCTTATTGATGAAACTGATACGATTACTTTCCCTTGCGTCACAACCTCAATCCCAATAGACCAATAGCAAACACGAACGCTTGGAGCTTTCCGTACCCACCCATTCCCACCCGTACAAAGCACCTGCTTTCACGTGCATGTTTTCACGCCCTTCTATTCTCCCCGCCTCCCGCGCACGTGCGCTCCCCTCCCTGCTGGCACCCCCGGGTAATTACCAATACGGCGACGATTGTTTATTAATCCCCTGGGCGCGAGCGCCGATCGCTCTGCGCTGAGTCGATAATAACGATCTTTAGGCGCGTAAACACACGTAAATACGGGCGAGGCGAGGAGGGGCGGGGCGGGGCGGGGCGGGGCGGGGCGGGGCGCGCCGTGGTGCGACGGGGCGGGTTGTTCCCAGCGCCGCCCTCGCCGCCTTCGCCGCCCCCACGTTGCCATACTGTGGGCCCAAACGGGCTTTAGCGAAGCTTGTAAGCTAATACCTGGAGTGAGATGCAAGTTAAAATCATTAGTAGTTCGGTATTGCGTATAAAAAAATCCTTCTAGTTGACTGCGG
>JAHLJT010009419.1:44382096-44394035 GCA_031308135.1 Acheta domesticus
ACTTCTCCATTGTCATTTAATTCATATTACCATAATCGTCATCACACATCCATCAAAGCCACTCATCTCAGGTGTGGCCGAGAAGGATAGAGACAGCGGATCACAATAAATGAAGTATTATGTCAGTGCACGCGTAGACCTGTCTATCCGGGTGACACGTCGCAAGTAGCTTTAGGACTAGAATTTGAAATCCGGAATTAAGGGGTCGTGATCATTATTGTCATAACTAATTCCTGAGCTTTGTGATCTTATTATTTTACAGGTCTAGATAACTTGCAACATGGTATTTAATTTTGTGCCTCTCTTAGAAGGTCATGAGAAAGACTATTTTCTTTGCATTGTCAAAATATTTAAAAGCCGTTCTTCTGCGCGGCATTTTATCTTGAATTATTCTTTGAGACTAATAAAGCATAAAAATGATCTTGGCTGGTGTTCATTTTTTTCTGATTACTTTGCTTTTTTCACTCCATTGTCGTGTGGTCATTCCCTCCCTAGGTCGTGTCATATATCAGTCGTAGAAATATTCTGAGAGGCATTGTCACAAAGAGATTTTTCTATGAATGTTGTTGAAGAAAGAATACTTGACCAGAATTATTTCTGCGCTACTTTATTTTTGTACCTTCTACGATTTTATTATTAATACAGTTTATTGAATAAATTTTCTTGAAAATGTACGTGCATACAATAGCATCAAACTGAAATGTAAAAGAATCGCTCTTCGTTCTAGATACAAAAATATCAAATAATTTTCAATTGAAAATGTAAAATGAATTGTATAATGATTATTTGTTCATAATAATTATCGAATTTGTACGCTACTTGCCCTCTAGTTCATATCCACTCTTGTCACACACTACGCTGCCACTAACTCAACATTATTGACACAATTGACCCAGATGAATGTTACTTGTGTACAGCTTTCAACATATCTTTATATCTTTCATTGTAACGCGTTCATGTATAGTCTACCAAATTGCTGACGTCCCACGTCTCGTTCTCCTGTTGCAGACGGCCAGCAGAGCCACCTGGCGCTGTTCAACTCCCGGCCGCCGGCCAAGAAGAAGCGCAAGTCGCGCACGGCGTTCACCAACCACCAGATCTTCGAGCTGGAGAAGCGCTTCCTCTACCAGAAGTACCTGTCGCCCGCGGACCGCGACGAGATCGCGGGCCAGCTCGGCCTCACCAACGCGCAGGTCATCACGTGGTTCCAGAACCGCCGGGCGAAGCTCAAGCGCGACATGGAGGAGCTAAAGAAGGGACGTCGAGTCCACCAGCTGCTCACGGCGCACAAGTCCTTCCTGGAGACGTGCAGGACCTGGGCATCCTCAAGAAGAAGCCGTCGCCGCCGCTCACGGAGGAGAAGGCGGCGGCGGCGGCGGCCGCGGCGGCCGCGGCGGCGGCGGCGACGGCGGCGGCGACGGCCGCGGCGCTGGCGGCCGTGCCCGTCGCGACGTCCGACAAGTGAAGGTGGCCCGCCGCGGCGGGAAGGGACGCTCGGCGCGGAACGTTGCAGTGAGGGAGGGGGGAGGCCACCGAGCGGGGACAGCAAGCGAGGGAGAAAGAGTTTGTCTAAGTCTGCCACACACATTATTTTTTAATTTTTTTACAATTTATTTTTCCTTTTTTTCTTATATTTCTCTTTTTCTTATTTTCACTTATCTTTTTTCTTATTTTTTGTTATGTTTTGTTTTGTTATTTTTCTTTTAATTTCTTTTTTTCTAATTTTTTTTTCACTATTCTCTCAGTTTCGTATTGGCAATGCTATACGATCTTTTGATTCTGTCATATCATGTATACATTGATAATGATATTCCAATTTGTTTACCATTCTTCTGCGTTCAGAGCTTACATCCATTCTCCAAACTTCCCTTCAGACTCGCTTCAACTTTGTCATTTTATCTCAACTGATGTCTTCCTCTTTTCGTCTTCAGCATCACGACAAAGTGCTACATGCCATTGCCGAATCGTGAACACATGTGAAAAGGGATGTTTTTTCAGTATTGTTAATCCAGAACAGCCTAAGTTTGTTTCTAATTTTTAATCACATTTTGAAAAATGTTTTTTATTGCTTTTAGGTTGGTTTTTGGATTACTTCTAAACTTTATTTATTAAAGAAAAAGCAGCAAATTCACTTTTTCTGTTCTTGTGATAGTTTCATAAAACTTAACATTACTTCAAATAACAACATTATATTACAAGTAAATTTAAAATTGTATTGCAATTATAAATTAAGTGTGTGACAGACTTCGAATTCAGAGTTTACGGCGCTTCATTCGCATTTGTTCCCCAAGGTGTTATCTCGCTTGTGTATATTGGACACGATGATAAATCGATCGTGGTAGACGTCTTGTACAGTATTTTATGAACGTGCAATTTGTGACGAAACTATAGCGTCAATTCTTTGACGTTTTCGCAAAAACGATTCCAGCAGTGTATTTACCAGTGAACAATGACTACCCATAGCTTTGCACATAAACTTAATACGCTGAATCTCGGCGTAATGAGTGCATTTCCAGAAGTGCTATTTTTGGTGGAACTTCTGTGACGGAGTCTGAATGATGCAAGTGTACAACGAAAGTTCTCTGACACTGTGAACAGAATCATCGATACGGATCTCATCGGAAAGAACCTTGAGTGAAACAGTTATTGTGGTGTTTCATATTAAGATGTACATTAAAAGTTTATAGTTGTAAAATAATCGTATTATATTCGCGGTAACTTATTCCATCTACAACAAATGATCAGTAACATTAGATTGTGATAATGTATAATTACATCTCGTAGTTTGTCTCAAAAGAAGCATCCCCGGCAATCACACTAGATAATTCTTGTGTTGATTGCAAGAAAGCTCCTTGCACGCTTCACATACACTTGGAGTATTATGATACCCTTCTATTCTTGCTGTTTAAAACTTCTGTGATTATGTAGATAACTGGCCAATTTTTAAAAGAGGTTTCAAACTTCTCTACGTAGACAGTGAATTTAATACATAGTTCTGTGCCATCTCTCTTGTTGGTAGACTAGGGTGTTACACTATAGGTTCAGCAGCGAATCAACGCTGCAATGGCGTTCACGATGATATAACGTTAATGCACCTTGGAGAGAAAATAGACACATGATTCATTCTATTTAATTCATAAAATGGCTTATAATGATGTAATATTCAACCAGTGCTACAGTGACACAATTATTTTATAATTTAGACATACGCACGAAAGAACTGTGAATTATTTACCTAATGTGCCAATGCTCTCCAACAAACACTGGCAAGAGCAATGGTACATGTTGCATAGTGTGCGAATGTTTGGCAAGATAAGAGTGAAGTAATTTGTTAGAGTATTATTACTAAATGAACTGAAATTTTCAATATTTATAGAAAAAACTAAAAATTACTGAAACGCGCCATTTTACTTGTGTCTCTTTCCTCGGTCAGGGGCTTAGATTGGTAAGGTTTCTTATCATGTTCCAATGCCGTCATGTCTAAAGTTGAGACTGTCTGCTGTAACTCTAAAACAAAAAAGGATGAAATCGAAATCTTTTTTAAAAGAAACAATGCAAAGTTGAGGGAGATCCCTTATTAACTTTCATTCAACGAGAACAAATTCAATGAAAGAATATTCATTGATTGCAACTACTTTCTTGCAAAAATTAAGGCATTGGTACATGAATGCAACCTTGACTGTCGGATTATGAAAGTCAGCTGTTGCTCTGCAATATTTTGATTAAGGTAACCACAAAGCAATTCTTCCTTTTTTGAAGGTACTCTATGTTGTTCTCAGCTATTCGAAATATAAACATGATACTGTTCTCTATTGAAATGATTGGTAGCAATTTTATGTTTAAAATATAAATAAAATTTGTTTTTGAAAATTAGAAATTCTTTTTCTGGTATTAAGACTTGGAGTACTTGCTAATGGTAATCTACACTTACGCATACGTCTTTTAGAAAATGTGAAATAAATTTGCTGAAAGAACTTTCAGAAAGGAGACAATATCTTTATAAATAATTTCAACTACATTCATTTACTGCTGCAATACATTTCAGAGAAAACAACGAATACACAGAACATTGCAATGGATATTTATAATCCGTTGCTGAAGTAACGTTGAGTTTTCGGTAACAGTTCCTATGCATTATTTCGTTTTATTCACTTAGAAGTTTACTTGTCGCAGAAATATTTTTGCGGCAAGTACTATTCTTAATAGCAAACTCGCATTATTTCACATAAGTTTTCGGTACTCTGTTGCATTGTGGCAGTATGATTAGTAGTTAAACGAGATCAGTTTTTTGTGAGCGCCCTTGATTCAACAGAACTGAAATCCCACAACCTCTGTTACTAGACCTGCTGACTTAGCTAAATTGTACAGTCTACTAGTGTACTTGCAAATAAAAGAACTATATGTGCTACTGTATATTCAGACCATTTATTTATTCATTATCCTTGACCAAAAATATCATAAAAAGTAATATAATTTGTATAAGTGTCAAAATTCATAAAATCACAATTATTGTATTAATTTCAAATAATTCTATCCTTTATACTTACAATGTAAGCACTCTATAAAATTCACATTCAGCCTCGTGATTTGCAAGAGCATCCAATACAAATACAGATCAATAAAATATTATTGTTTCATAAGCTACTTGTACACATTACGTCCAATCGCGTATCACATTAAAAATACCATTAAACATTAAAATTAATTAATAATCTAAATATTTTAATTTCATACCAATAGGTGAACACATCTTCATCTTAAAAAAAAATGGAGTGCACAACTGCAAACATATAGTAGAATGAGATTTTAATTCATACTTTTCAGTTGGTATCAATTAACTACATAGGAATAACTATAACTTAATTATGGAAAAAACATGTTCCAAATTTCCTCAAATAGGATAGAATTGTTTTCAGGAAGGATGTATTTAAAGTATGATACACTTGTTCTGTAGTAGTATTTCTATGATTTCTTTGAACAACTATATTTACATTTAATATAATTCTGATACAATTTTTAAAAAATTCCTGTAATTTATAAATCATTGCATAGATAAAAGACTATTTTTCTGTTTCAAATATGTTCAGAATATTTCATTTTACTGATTGCAACAATGTTCATTAGTAAGCAGAAAATTTATTAACACAAATATACGTATTTTCCGAAGTGAGGGAAAAAGAATGAAGTATTTTTCAACGTTGGCAATCCTGCCGCTCGTGCTGTTCTTTGCTCAGTTTCATCAGTCTCTTCATACAGTGAACAACTTGCAAGCAAGGAACGTTTAGGCGTCATAGAGCATTGTGAAATTAGTGGCGCTGGCATAACCTTTCATCAAATTTCCGAAGGTAAGTAATAAGGACCAGTATTACATTCCAGGTTAGTTCGTCATAGTAATATTAGTGATCCATTATGAAAGTCCATTATCAGAATTTAACTTGTCAAGCCTTACATACTCCGTAACGTGAAATATTGAATTCTAACATCAGAAAATTCATTTGGCAGACGTTTCACGTAGAATGCATGAAATAAAACGCGACCAATCGAGCTTTGGAACACGAAATTACGGCAAAATATGGATGTTTAGAACATAAACGTACGAACGTTGATTCGAACATACGACTGATATAATTTATTTCATATTATAAAGTTAATAAAATCTGTGGTCACAGGGTAAAAGTTCTTAAGTCAAAAATCTAGTCTGAAGAGAACAAGAATTAGATTCTTGAGCCAACGCTTTTTGCTATGCTCCACACGATTTCTCAACGCTTCTTTCTCGTTAAGGACGCCACATGTGAATTCGGTTGTTTTACCAAAATAAAATATAGATACTTAACTTGTAGTTTCATTACTTAACCCATTTTCGCCAAAAATTGACTTAAGAACTTTTACCCCGTGACCACAGAAATGTTAATGACTAGGACTGTTCTATTCACTAACAAAACATTTAAACCAAAAAATCGAGATAAAAACATTGTGTAAAGAACACCGGCTTTTATGAACCGGCTTTTATGAATGTGTAAAACATCGATGTTTCTTTAATAGCTCTAATGTAGATATAATATTGAGAGCACTGTTAAAACATATTTTAGTATCCAGATAACGCTTCCTATCGTGTTTAAATTGGTGATGAGGCTCTGCTTCTCAGTCTTCAAATATTATCCTAAAACAAACTTGAGCCTCCTCATACATAATTTTAAATGTATTTAATACTAAAACACTTCGTTACTGAAAGTCTTGTTAGAAAAACCACAACTGAAAAAGAATTAACACATTTTAAACACTAGCCTATAATAAAGTTATTGAGGTGACGTGTATTGATTCCGTTAATATACGCCACCTTAACGTGTCATATAATTACAAAAGTTAAGTAACTACTGCCATGCATTTTGAGAAACTGAATATTTTATAAGATTGCCGACAAATTCGCGATCTCCACTCGATTGACACATTACAAGTCTGAGGTTAAAGGGTACAAGTATTTGGTGGGAAACTTCTCGCTATGTTCGCAGAGAAGCGAAACTAAAAACATATATATTAAAGTGTTTGCAGCTATGTAGGTCACGTTTTATATTTTCCACTTACTAGTGCACACAGTAATCCTCCTCTATCCGACGAGATCTCAGGGTGTAGCTATCATGATATTTACTTAGGTCAACTACTATGGTCTTCCCATTCCTCGCGCCGATGAGATTTGAAAGTACATACTATGGTGAATAAATAAATAAATGTCTTTATTGTTGGCGAGGCTCAGGCCATTTAGCCTGCTCTTCCGCCTAACCACGAACAAATTTCTCTCTTGAATAAGCCTATCTCGTGAGCTCATTGGGGCTAGTATTACTGTAGAGAAGAGAGCACACCTAAGTGACCCTGACGTTGCGGACTCTAGAGGAGAACGCTAGGTTCAAGGGTTAAGAATGCACACCATGCCACAATAGCTAACCCCCGGGCCTCAGCGCGAGATTCGAACCCAAACCCCGATGTAAGGCGTACTCGAATGCAAAAGATCAAGTGCCTGCACCACCCAGGTCGGACAGGCATTGAAGGAAGAGCGTTGAAAGGTGGTAAATGCGTTTAGAAAAGCCCACTGCGCAACAGTTACGAGCGAACATTCATGGCAAGGCGGGATTCGATCCTTGCCCCGGCATTCTTTTGCTATTGATTGTGGGAACCAGGGCCTTTTAACTCCCATATAACGTGGTGGAGACCATTACAGTGGCGCCTTCTCCTGCAGCACCTTCTTACAGGAACTAAATACGAAAGGCTGCCAACGATACTTTAAATATGCGTGGCTGCTGCGTAGGTTCGCGAGACACAAGAGGTCGCGGAATGTTACAAAAAATAGCGTCGATGTTCGCGCCTTCTTCAGCGGTTTCTTATAAGAATATATAACGAATATTAACCATTTAGAAGACACTTTTCGTATTTCTCACAATTAGCCAATTTTTATGTGCGAAAGTTGATAAGCCTAACCTGCAGCGGTACCCGGCGATACTAGCGCCTCCTATAGTAGCACTCTCAAGCTTTGTCTCAAACTTGTCAAGTTTTGATGGAGAGTTGCAAGACCCTGCCTAGGACTTACTGATGAGAGTCCCGATGAAAGAAAGCGGCAATGGTTCCGGATCGCTGCCTATTCCGCCTTACCGTTCTAGACTTCTCGGATGATTCAGGGACTTCGAAATTATTTAGAAAATGTTTAATAAATTGAGGCGAATAAGTTAAAGAAAAAATATTGAATATTCGATTCAACCAAAAGTTCACATGAATGTAAGAGAAAATGCAAACAATTAGTGTGACTACTAAATTATTGACCTAATATTTTTACGTGAATAGAGGCCGCCAGTTGCTTAACTGCAATGCAAATACAACTTCACTATGGCTCTCGCGCTTTCAATTAGTACGTGGGACTTGTTTTGCTAATTCACCATTTGAAAATGAGTGAAACAGAGTAACATTTTAACACTTAATTATAAGGCAACATTCTGAGCAATCAGATAAGGATATAATTTTATCGAACAGATCGTTTTCTTTCTTTGTCATGTAAATATTTAATATATCATATCGATTTTGAATATACTTTCACATAACATTGACAAGACAAAAATCTTTATTGTTGAACAGTAATCGAACAACAATTAAAAATTGTTTAATTCGTTCTAATATGCATGGGTTAATTACTTATCTTATCAAATGTTAAACGGAAAAGAGTGTTGCTACTCAACGATCCCAACTTGTGTCTTAAAGAACGGTGGGCCATGTGAGGAGAAACACAAAATGTATTTCTGGCTTGAGTACTTTTAATGTTTGTAAGTGTATACTGGTGAGTTGACTACCGTAAGACAAATTAACCACTACAGGTATCTTAATCTAATTAATAAAACATAATTTTATATGCAATAGTACGCTTCACGACAATTTATGTGAATAAAATAACTTTTCTGGTTCACAGCAAATGATCTGATGTTGCATAAGAGTGACATATTGCACTTGGTTCATAATACTATTAATTTATTAGTGTATTCTTTAATAATATGAATAAAATATGTTGCAATATTTGCTGTACTTAATTTGTCGTATTTATTTTATAGTAACATACATTCTATATTATAGATAGGATTAAAACACGTTATTTTATTTAACAGCCTGAAGAAAGTTTACTGTATTCCGAAACTTTGGGAAACAATATATTTTGTGTTTAATTTCCTGCACTTGAGCAGGAAATTTTGAGGATATGATTAATTATTTTTATGTTATACTAAAATGTATTTTAAAAATTCCCATAAAATAATTTAAAGGAGGAAAGTCACAAAAAAATTAGATACATCTCAGGAAGAGAATTTATAATTATTTTTCGGCAATAAGACCTGGCATATATCTCAGCATAGTATTAATCGGATTCATCACTTCTCCCGAAACGTCAAATAATGAAGTAGGCGGAGCTTCATCTTTGAAATTCAAGGCGTTTACGGAATCTCTTACACCACCAAGAAGGTTCAATTTTTCTCTCCATCCTCTGTTGATTTACATGCTCTTCCTCGCGTGCTACAGCCTCCGCCGTCACTCCCGATTGCTCCCTCCCTCTTCATTATTTCATCTCTCCTTCTCTCCCCCTCTCCCTACCATCGATTGCCATCGTCCATCTCTCCAACCTCCCCCGCCCCTCCTATCCCTCCCCAAGTCCCTCCGCATCCTTCTCCCAGTCTCTCCTCATCCCGCTCACCGTCCCACCTCATCCATATCACCATTCCTCCTCATCCCTCTCACAGTTTATCATCCTCTCATCGTCTCTCATCTCTTTCCCTGTCTCTCATCTCTTCCCCCAACAAACTCTCCGTCCCTTTCAACCTTTTTACCGAACTTCCTCGTCCTTCTCAACCTCATCTCTCTTCCAACTCTTTTCTCCCCATTCTACCTCGTCCCACTCCCTCCTCCCCGTTCCCCATCCCTTTCTCTCCTTTCCCACCCTCCCTTCTCTTCCAACTACCTCTCTTCCCCCTTTCCTCCATTCCCTCCCTTCTCTCTCCATTCCCTTCCCTCTCTCCATTCCTTCCCTCTTCCCCTCCCTCTCTTCCCATTCCCTTCTTCTCCCTCCTCCCTCTCTCCTCTTTTCCTCACCCCTCTCTCTCTCTACCTTTCTCCCTTCCTCCTCCCTCCCTCCTTCCTCTTCTTTCACTTCTCCTTTCTCCCTCTTCCATCTCCCCCTCCCTCTTCTCCTCCTCCCTCTTCTCCTCCTCCCTCACCCCCTTCCTTATTTCCCCTTCCTCCCATCTCCCCCTTTCTCCATCTCTCTCTTCCTAGAACTCCCCCTTCTACCACTCCCCTTCCCTTCATGTACCCTCCCTCCATCTATCCTCCCTCCATCTCCTCTCCTTCCATCTCCTCTCCCTCCATCTCCACCTCCCCCATCTCCCCTCTCACCATCTTCCTCTCTCTCTCTCCCTTCCGCGCTGCCTCTCCCATCTCTTTCCTCTATTCTCTCCCTCACCATCCTTCCTCTCTTTTTTCCCTCCACCTCCTCCGTATCCTCCCATCCCTTCCTCCTCTTACCCTTTCCCTCTCCGTCTCCCTCTCCTCCCTCGCAGCTGGACCTCCTCCGCGAACGTGCGTCCAGTCCGACGTCAATTAAGCGAGTACTGATTGCGGCGCTGCGTGGGGCGAAGCAGGGCGGTGCGGGGCCAGGGTGCTGGCTGAGGGGGGCGGAGAGGCGGGTATTTTTAGGTGCCGGAGGTGCGCCGTCGCGGCGGAGGTCCTGCGTGACGTCATAGCGGCGCGGCGTGGAGGCGAGGTGCTGATCACAAGGCAGTGAGCGCCGACACCTTTCCGACCTCAGAAAGCCCGCGGCCCGCGCCGCCGCCCCTCCCTCGCTGCTCCCCCTCCCCCTTCCCCCGCGCTCCGCCCGCGCCGCTCTGTTATTTGAGTGTCAAACCCCCGCGCGTAATCGAAGGTCCGTTGCGTGTATTTATCAATATTGCCCGAACGGCTCGCGAGCCCTCTTATCTCGGCGCATGCGCCGTGTTGGGATGGAGGCCAGCTGCGCCGGAGCGCCACCGGGGCGGGAGGGGGAGAAGAGAAGCCTGGCAGCCGGCAGGAGGCGGACGTAGACCTGCGAGGGCAAAGGGATGCCGCGCGGAGGTCGACGGAACACGATGCCTTGGGTTTACCCACTCGCCTAATGAATTACTTTTCCTCTAGTGCTACTGTTCACGCAATGAACCACTGGGTTGGTCAGGGTTTTGGGCCAATGGATCGAGATGTCAGTTAATCAGAATCTAAAAAAAAAATTGTTCGTGATAAATTACGATTTTTTCTTCTTAGTATGAGGAATGTTAATTTGATTACTTCTCAAAGTGTTATTTTGGCTCTATTGCTTCATGTTTCGAGCACGATTTATTGTGATGGAAGGGGGCGATTCCCAAAACGCTCACGCTGAAGGTAGACGGGAAAAATTGTCAACCTAGGACTTTTTTTTTTTCCACTGCTACGGAATATTGTTGAGTGAGCTGTGCCAACTCTATTGACCGTGGATTTTGAAACGGTTAACCGACTGAGAATTATCAGGGTAACAGCTTTTAACGATTGGATGTCCTTGACCGAGATGTCCTAGGGTTGGAGTCTCGATGAAAGCAGATTTTTCGTGTTACTTACATATGCCGAATTCAGCACACTCGATGACTTCTAGCGGCCGCTGCTTGATCGTTAGTGTTTCGTGGTTTCTCCGATCAATCTATGGCGAATACTCGAGCAGCAACTTAACAAACGGGCTAAGGACAGCGTGGTGATCTTCCGTTTCTCTCTTTTGACCCTTCCTTTCTATCTCTCACGCACTTTTACAGACCTAAAGTATTACACTGTTGGAAGACCAGTTGGTAGCTTAGCGTTTGTTCCGGATGGAACACGCTGAGGAGATACCTGGAGAGGAAATCCGCAAGACGATGTGTAGGTCGGCGCCGGACCTCAAGCTGGGAAGGGACATAGTCACCTTGCGATTGATAAAATGCACTACAATTGGCTGCCTGGAACTAAAGTGGTCTATGGTACAATCACAATGTGACTTTTAGATCAATAAGGATTGACTTACCTTAAAACCATCTTCCAGTACTAAAGTGATACTTTTATTACGAGACATCCCCCGACGACAAATACATATAGACCACTTCAGAAGTTTAGATGCTCAACGTTCAGATCAAATTGACCATAACCTGGATTTTAGCCAAAATCTTTTGTAGACCACTTTAGTTCCAGAGCAAGCTAATTGCTATTTTGAAGGACCCTAGTGGATAACGCGTCCGGAAACAAAATATTCAATTGGATCAGTAATTTAAGTGGTGTCGAAATGCAAGCTTGACATTATGTCCTCTAGCCTGTTGATTCATGTAAAGTTACACCTAAAGAGACTGAAGACTTTTCCAGAAGACTGGCAGATAAGAATCCCCAAACGCAAA
>JAHLJT010009419.1:44395035-44429845 GCA_031308135.1 Acheta domesticus
AATTCCTGAGAGGCGGTGGAACAGGTGTAGGCGGCAAGCTTTGGGAGTGATGGAGACTACGAAATTGCGAGGACTGAGAGAGATTGGCGGAAGTTCACGGAGTTCAGATAAGATAACGGTGCAAACTCTGAAAAGGAGAAAGAGTAAGTATGATTGCTCTCATTGACATGGGTGATTGGATACCTGTTTAATAGTAGTATCCGCATCCATTTTGTTTAGCTTCGGAACCCTTACTACCGCTCTTTTACTATTCTAAATAGAATTATCAAAAAGGTAACAACGAGCTTAGAGGTTCGTGCATAATCCTCAGGAAGAGGAAATAATTCAATTGAATAAACTACTTCCTTCGCACAGCCTACCGTCAGCCCAATCCGACAGCATCTGCCCTTCCTGAGTGATGAGTGAGCAAAGAAAGTCATCTAGTGTCGCGTTGATCTAGTTAGAAAAGACGTCCGTAGATGGCAGTTTAAGGGAGATGATCTCCTCTCGGGCTGAAGAGCTCCATTACAAAACGTTTTCTCCTCTGACCACACTGTGAAATGCAGGAGATTAGTTCACGAGAAACGGAAACGCGACTAGTTCTTCCGTAGAGCGAACGAGCCTACTTCAAAGCTCGTTGGTCGTCTATTTCGTCCTAATAGCAATCAATATCTTCGCAGCTATCTACTTCAAAATTTTATAAATGTTCCTCAAATTCGTATGTATTTGACCGATAAGAGAGACTTGTGGCGAACACGACGTATTCCCTTCACTGCAACTAGAGAATTCCACCTGTCTGAGCTTTTCTTCGTCACACAGCCACAGAAACTAAGACGATTTTAAATGAAAGTACAGCTGTATTTTCACCTCGACCGTACCTCAAACATCATAACAAATATTTTATTCGGTAATTACTTTAAGAAGAACAAAATATACGAAGAGGACATTCCTCCCTTGAGGAAGCGCCACTGGAGCGACGAAGTGGCTGGAAAGCGAGTCATTGAGGGCGCAGAGAGCGGGGGCGACCGTCTAGGAACCAAACGCTGTCGTGGGGGGATCTCCCGAGGGAGCGATGGCGCGCGGCGACGGAGGCGGCGCGGGCGGCGGATATTTACGGCGCCTGCACCGCGAGACGTCTGCGCGGAAGACACTCGCCGCGCAGGGGTGCCATCGCGGGGGCTTTTAGTGTCAGCTTCCCAAGAGCTCCACGCACTAACACAGATTAGAGCAGAGATTAAGGGATTTATGTGGAAAGACAAACACTGTGAAAGAGGAAATCGACGATTGGGTGAGGTAAAAGGTACCATTTACTTCGAATCGTCATTTCTTGTTCAGCAAAGAATTGTCACGTTTCGTTCAACAGAGAATAACATTTTAACTAAATATTAGTTCAGAGATTTTTAGTTATTTATGATAATAACCATATTATATTTTAGCTAGCTTATGCTAGCCATACAAATTATTTTAGATTAACGGTGATAGACAGATGGATGTGATGATATGAATGATAAATTTGAATAAACCAGGAATAATGATGCAAAATGCGAAGTCAGATATCATTTTCCTGACTTATAGTGCTAATATTCGCCATCCATGAATCTGACAATATAAGGATTCTTATATTCTCAGATTCTAGCCCGAGTGAATTCGGGGGTTTTATTTTTTCAAAAATTTAAAAGCCCGAGAATACTCGTGTTCTTTTCCAACGTGTGGTAGAAAATTGGAAATGTTTGGACCGCCTTTCGTTTAATAATTGGTACGTTAAGCGCTTAATCATCCACGATATCCTATTAACTACTAATACCAGTTTCCCAGGATGAATAGTCAAAATGTATGTTAATGAACAGTATAATTAAACGAAAATAAATCGTACATTGGCGTTTTTAGAAAAGGAATACAACGTACGGTATTCGTACGTAATATTTTACATTGTAACTCGCTCTAACATTCTTTTTTGATAATTCTCCTGTTTCATATTGTAATAAGGGTTAAAATACTTATTTAATAAATAAATACTACACATTTCGTTTAAAAGAAAAATTATGAAATCGTCCCAACTTAACATAAATAAAAACATTAAAAATATTCTGTGATCTTATTCCACAATCAAGACAGTCAAAACGCGGAATCTGCACATCTTCGATAGATGCAGGCAAGGATATACCACCAATCCAAAGATATACCACGAAACCCAAACTCTCGGTCTCTGTGAGTGCTGCCTACGCCGCCCCCACCCTCGCCACCACCACCGCCGCCGCCGTCCCCAGGGAGCCGCGCGGCGCCGGGCACGCGGGCGCCGCCCCGCCCCGCCCGCCCCGCCGCCCCCGGACGCATCAACGGCTCAACGCCGCCTGCCTCGCGCCTGCCGCCCGCAGCCAAGGCGCCAGACCGAAGCGGCGCGCTGTCGACGCTCGCCCGCGACTGGCGGCATTATTCATTCCACAAGTGTCTTCGTCTGCTCGCCCCTCCTCTCCCCCGAGGCGAATTTACGGTCTACTCTCAATCAACGCTAGTTATGGATTTATCATGCCTTCCAGTCGACATATTTCGAAGAAAATTAGGAAACAAAAATAACATAATACGTTAAGATTATAAAATGTTACATTTCAAAGTCTGCTGCACTCTTATTCACTACTTAGTAACATTGCTGACTAAAGCCATAAATAAGATGATGTATATTCTATTGAGACTATTTCTGAATTAAGTGTTGTCGAAAATCCTATTCAATATCAAAATGTAGTGTCAGTATCAAAAATCTCCTCAGTTTCAAAATATATGAAGAAATAAACCCGTGTTAGACATGTTGCCTTCTACGTCATATCGCAAAAAAAAATCTAGGGCGCGGGAACGTACTTTGCATATCCAACATTAATCTGATAAACTCATAAGCAGTGTGGCTCCCACTGCAACTAATCACGCCAACAGATTTAAATGAATTATTGGAATAAAATGAACGCTGTCAGCATTTCTGAATACTAGACCAAAAATTATAAAATCGTGTATTGTCAACTAGCGAGGAAATATCCAATCGACAAAGCAATCATCATGCAAAACATATTGTACTGTGAAAGAATTAAGTAAAATTGTAACAGGGGATAAAAAGTAATAAAGATACGAAGGAACAAAAAATCAATTAGCTAAGAAAATAGAATTATCTACAAATCTCATTCTGAATTACCTACATTTTCTGAAGGGCCAGTAGTATTCTAAATAAAAACGTTCATTGTTACACCATCCAAAAGAATTACTTACGAGGATCGGATGTAGCCCAGGTGCCTAACATCAAAAAGCCTAGCTCTAGAATTAGCGAGCGCAGGCCAAAGCAGGCCGGCGCAATACATCGCATTCGTGCGCAGTATCAGCGGCCGAGCATCTGTGCAGCCGGAAGCTGTGAGAAAGACGAAAAGCCACCCGGGGCGTCAGGCGCCAGCGGCGGCGGCGGCGGCGGCGGAGGCTCGCGCCGCGTGCGGCGTCCCGCAGCGACCCCACCCCAGCCCCCGCCCCCGCCCCCGGCCCTGGGAACGGCCGGGCGCGCGAATTAAGTTCTTAACATCAAAATTCCAGTTTTTAAAAAGGAAATTTATTCTTGAAGAATAGTACACCAAATTTCTTAGAATAATGACGACGAACATGAACAGAGTCCCGAAGAACAATGCTGGAGAGAGCTCTTCGGTTTTAGTATATATAGTTTTGACCTGTTTACAAGTATTCGAAAGTATATGAAAGTAACCCAGATTTCTCTGGGAATCTATAAGTGCACACTTGTTTGTCGTGCATAGGAATGCCTTTAGGTCAGGGGATGTAATTCCTCCTCCCTTAAGATGGAGCTCTCCTGAGATCCATTACATGTGATGTCTTCATTACATTCAATATTTTCCTTTCTACATTTTTTGTACAGGTAATACAGTATAATACATATAAATGCACAAAGCATAATAATGCTTAAAATAATCGTGAGAGTTACATGTGTTGTTGCATGGATGAGCAACGTTTCGTCCTTAATTTCAAGTAATTTTTGTTGTATATTATTTACATTGTTTGATTAAATTCTAATAGATACAATTTTTGTTTTGTTTTTACATGTAGTTGAACCACTTCTGGTAACTTAATTCTAAATGTATCATTTCTATTTATATAATATTCATTATTGATATACAGGTTACAATAATTTCTTATAATACTAGTTTTTTTAATTGAGAATTCTTCTGACTTAGGTTTACATTGGTTTATACCATGTATTACATTATGTGAAATAACAATTACCTCGTCATAAAGTTGTAAAGTATTAGTTCTAGTCAATTTTACATTTATTGTTTCGCAAGTTGATAAATCTCTTAAGTTACATTGAAAATATCTGGTAACCAGTTGGTTGATAACATATATCTTTACAGTTTTCATTAGTCCATAACCTATCTCCATACTCATTTCCAGTAAGTAATTTGCAGGTAACTTCAAGGTCATATTATGCATGTTTGGTATCGGTACAATACGTTTGGTTTGATATACAGTTGGTCTTAAAATTGGAACATTCAAAATAAAAGTTACAGTGTCTGACGTTCCTACTCCATTCATTTTACATTTTTGTAAGAATTCATAGATATGGTTATATTTGTTGAATAACAATTGTGATGAGTACAAATCTTGTAATTGATTTAATAAAGTGTTAATCTCATCATACTGAAACAATTCAAGATTTATATTTTGAGTCTGTATAGCATTAATTGTTCTCTCTATTATGAGTACATGATCTTTTAATAAAGATATTTGACTCTGAAATTGGAATTCAAGGTACAAATGGTCAATTCTTGATTGAACCCGTTCTAAGTACAAACGTGTTTCATTTTCATTCTGTTTAATAATGTTAAGCTCTTTTTCATATCTATCTATAGTTTGCTTGGCAATAGTAGTGACTGAGTTAATTTCCTTTTTGAGTATGTTTTGATTTTCTTTACGGATTTCTAATTCTTTTTGAAGATTTTCTAGGTCGTTGTTGTCAGGATTGCCAGTAACCCATTTGATAATGGTTCCAACACCATTTATTATTCCTCGTTTTTGACGAGTTTGTGTTATTTTAAATATTTGATTTTCTAAGGCTAGCATTTCTCTATGTAACTGAACACTGAGGGTCGTATTTCCCATTTGATTGTTAATAATTATATAATTTGATAAGAGACTATAATATGCTTGCTTTAATAAAGTAGTATTATATATATAATATATTTTATGATAATGAGAGAGTAGCTGGACAGGTTTTAATTCTAATTCAATGTACGGTGTTTCTGGTGGTATCTCTTGAATGTCCAGGCCTTGGACTCTCGGGAACAACAGGTTTGTCAGGAATATTATTACTATCGGTGATATGATACAACTGAGCGTATTTTGAGAAAAGGTCGATTAATGTCAGAAACTTTCTTCCTTCTAAAGTAAGAATGTCAATGAAAACATGTTCCATGGGTCGTGTTGCTATTAGAGGTCCTTGAATTTTGGGTTTGTATGGATGCCTATCATACTTAGCCTGTTTGCATATTTCACATTTATTGATATAGTTGATTATTAATTGTTTCATTTTAGGAGTATATATCCTTTTGATTGAAGTGTGCTATTGTTTCAATTATTCCGTTGTGATTCTGAGAATGGTAGTGTATTAATTTTTCCAAGAAATTTTCTTTTGCTAAGAACGCAGTTACTTTGTTACATTTGGTAAATTTTGTTTCACTATTGAAAAGTTTTTGGGTTAAGTTTATAAAAATCTTTTCGATTTCTGGGTCGTGAAAATAGACCGCATAGGTTATTTTTGGTCTGGAGTTCTGAAGGAGAAAGTCTTTCAGATCATTTTCGATGTTTCCTCTGTTCAATATGACATTGATACAGTTACTTTCCTCATTTCTCTTAAACGTATGCTTTTCTCCGATTTTAAAAGTGAATTTGTTCTGATAGGAATGAAAATTTCTTTCCGAATATGTCATCTCACAGATTGGATTTTCATTTGAAGTATGTTGTGTTTGAATTGTTTCGTTATTGTCTATGTCTGTTAAATCGTTTTCACTATTTGGGTCTTCTAATGGTCTTAAGAGGTCATCCAGGTCATTTATGTCCATTACAGACGGTTCTGCTATCATCGACGGTTCGTCTATTATACTTTCAGCAGTAGGGTTTTCCATTGATTCTAGTATGTCCGCAAGTTCATCAATTATAGCCGTTTCTCTTTCGTCCGTGTTATTCAGCTCATGTATTTCTGATTCCTTGATTGTAATTCTTGATAACGCGTCAGCAACTAAATTCTCTTTTCCCTTTTTGTATTTAATTTCGTAATCATATTCCTCGAGTTTTAATCTCCATTTGGTTAGTCTAGAATTGGGATCTTTTATCGAAAACAGCCATACAAGTGGTTTATGGTCGGTTTCAATAATGAATTTTCTCCCGTAAATATATGGTCTAAAATGTTTGCAAGCTTCTAATATTGATAAAAGTTCCTTTTCAATTGTTGAATAATTCCTCTCAGCTGTATTTAACGATCTTGAATAGAAGGCAATTGGGTGGTTTCTTTGTGACAGAACGGAACCTATAGCCGTGTTACTTGCGTCCGTTGTTAACTGAAATGTCATTTCAAAATCTGGGTACGCTAATACAGGTGAGTTTTGAATTAGCTCTTTACACTTAAGAAATGCTTCTACGTATGTGGAATCATTTAAATTTATTACTTTACCTTTCTTTAAGTATTTGGTCATTGGGGAAGTGATTTTTGCAAAGTCCTTTATAAATTTGCGATAGAATCCTACTAGCCCTAAGAATTGTTTGATTTCTTTGTGGGTTTTTGGTATAGGATAATTCGCTATACATTTTAATTTATCTGGATTAGGTTTTATGCCGTCATTTGTAATTATATGGCCTAAAAAGGGTACGTCTGTTCTGATGAATTCGCTTTTGTCTAATTGTACTTTTAGGTTGTACTTCCTAAATTCATCAAAAATTGTTTTGATATGGCTGATGTGTTCTTGTAATGATTTTGAAAAAATGACTACATCGTCCATATACACAAAACAGAATTTGTTTATATAGTTTCAACAAAACTTGATCCATCATGCGTTGGAATGTGGCAGGGGCATTTTTTAAGCCGAACGGCATTCTAGTATATTCATAATGTCCGTTTTCAACTGTAAAGGCCGTTTTTTCAATACTGTCTTCATGAATCTGAATTTGGGTGAAACCCTTGCGCTAAATCTAAGGTGGAAAAGTACCGACATTTCCCGAGATTATCAAGGATGTCATCTATCCTTGGTAAAGGATATTTATCCTCAATGGTTGCCTGGTTTAATTTTCTGTAATCTATTACCATCCGCCATTTCTTTTGTCCACTCGCATCTGACTTTTTGGTACTATCCATACCGGGGCTAGAGTACGGGGATGTTTGAGGGGCGTATTATCTCGTCTTTCAATAGTTTCCTCGACCTGTTTTTGAATTTTCACCTTCATGTGGTGGGGATGTCTAAAATTCCTAGTAAATACTGGATCATTATTAGTAGTTCGTATATGATGTTTCACTAAGCATGCCGAACTGAGCTTTACATTAGTTTGATAGAAAATATCTGTGTATTGTCTGCATAGATTGATTATCATATTTCTTTCCTCATTATTCATATGTTCTGTTCTTACATTATTGATTATCTCTTTATTGAGTTCGCTATGTATGTTGAATGGGTTCCTATCACTTATTATAAATTCGCTTAACGGTTCTGCTTCAATTGGTGTTAAATTGTTAATTTCTACTTCCGACTCATGGGGTATTTCTATGTAGTTGTTTCTACTAACATATATTCCTTCAGGAATTATTAAGTTTTGATTTTAGTTTCTGGAATGTATATGTTTCCACTAACTTTTACAGGTACAAAGAGAGTCTTAGAGATTCTTTTTAGAGGCATGGGATTAACATTATTCAGTTCCTCATAAAAAGGAATCGGCTTTCCTTGGATAGTTAGCGTGTTGGTTTGGTAATTTAAAATAGCTCCAAGCTGTTTTAGATCGTTAGTAGATATAAGTGCATCATAATGATTATTCCAATCTAACACTAAAAACTTGATTGGTTTGTTAATGTTATAATTCGTAAACAAGGGATATTTAAATGCAATATTTCCATAATGGTTTTGTTTCACCGTCGTCAGTTTAAAATTATATGGATAGAAATAGTTCTTAAACCTTTCGTTTGCTACACTTGAATTCATGATAGATGATGATGCTCCTGAGTCTATTAAAATTTTAAGTCCTTCAATTATAATGAAAGGAAGTTTGGGCCTGCATAATTATTCAAGTGTTCAGTGTGTCTGAGGCTGGTATGTGAAAATTTACCGCTTGGTCGCTTTTCCTGCTTTCTACTTCCTGGGGGTCTTCCGCGTTACTGATTTCCCTTTCATTTTCCTGTTCCTCAGATTGCTGACCGATATACTGAAATAAACGTCCTTCGTCGTCTTGAAAGATGTCAGATGTCTCATTTTGGTTAAATAATTCCTCTACTAGTATGTTGGAGGGTCTTGTGACGTTTTGTGGTCGGTTTCGATTACTGTTTGCTGTCGAGATAGACATTGGTGTCGGTCTGTCAAGTCGCGGTTTGTTGAAGTGAGTATTAAATGCCTGAGTTCTCTGGAGTTGGTTTGGATTGAATTGGTTGAAGGGTTGATTTGGACGAATTGGATTATTAAAGGGTTGATTCCTAAAGGGTTGATTTACGAAGGGCGGGGTTCTGATAGTAGGGCATCTGCGGTCTCCAAGGTGTGAATAGTGGAGTATTTGGTGGTTTGGGGTGTTTATTCTGATTAACTGTGGTCTTTTGATTGTTTCGGTCGTTTGGTTTAAAATTTGTTCTCATGAAATTTACATATCGATCGTGAGTTTTTTCGTCATCGAGTTCTATACACTTTTGCAATGCATCTTCAATATTATTAATTAAGCTATGTTCTATTTTGGTTTATAAGGTTCTACGAGTCCTCTTTTGAAAGCTTTCATTGCGGTAGATGTATAAAGCTGCTTCTTAAGCGTGAGTAAGGGCTCTTCAGATGTTAAGGATACCGTGTCATTTACTGCTGTGATAGTTCTTTTATTCTATGATAATAATCTAGGTAACTTTCATTTAGTTGTTGGTAAGAGGAGGCTAATTTAAACTGCAGGTGTTCTTCCGAACGAACTTTACCAAAACAAAGGATCAGTTTATGTTTGAGATCTGTCCAGTTGATCATAGTGTTATTTTTTATAACGGATTCGGCTTCGCCTATTATTTTAGATTGGATGAAGCTAAAAATGAAAAGGGTATGGTCTCTTTGCTCTGGGGCTAGTGATAATCTAGACAACATTACTTCTACTTGTTTGATGAACTTGGTAAGATCATCATTAGGTCCGGAATAAGTCGGAATCAATTTTGAATATAAATCGAATTTTCCTTAAATTCCATTTCTATAAATCCTGATCGTTATACACTTTAAGAATGAATGGAACAGAAAACTTACAGATTTGAAAGTACCACAGGGAAGAAGCTGTAATGGGCTGCGGAGAAACTGCGGAGTAGCTGCGAAGACGCTGCGAAGAAGCTGCGAAGAACTGCGACGAGCTGCGAAGAACTGCGACGAGTTGCGAAGAACTGCGACGAGCTGCGAAGAACTGCGACGAGCTGCGAAGAACTGCGACGAGCTGCGAAGAACTGCGACGAGCTGCGAAGAACTGCGACGAGATCCGATGGGATGCGAAGAAACTGCGGTGTATCTTCTTAATTATTCTTATATATTCTTTCTAATTATTCTTATATACTCTTTTAATTCTTCTTATAAATTATTGTAATTCTTCTTATAAATTATTTTAATTCTTCTTATAAAGTATTTTAATTCTTCTTGTAAATTCTTTTAATTCTTTGTAATAATTCTTTTAATTCTTCTTATAAATTCTTTTTAATTCTTTGTAATAATTCTTGTAATTCTTCTTATATATTCTATTAATTTTATTAACTTACGTTAGGTTGGTGGATGTTAGCTTGGCTGTCGACGATCGTAAGTTGATGTCTCTGGCTTTGCTGAACCTTACCAGTGGCAATGGTTTGTTAAACCGTTGATGATCTTCAGTAGATTTCGCTGGCTTTCCAGAACTTTTGCCGTTGAATTTTGATGATGGACAGTGCAGCTCCGACTGGATTAAAATCCACCTGTGTTGTCTTGATTCTCGATGAATTTTCTAACACAGTGAGCTGCGTCCTACCGACTGCGCCAATTAAGTTCTTAACATCAAAATTCCAGTTTTTAAAAAGGAAAATTTATTCTTGAAGAATAGTACACCAAATTTCTTAGAATAATGACGACGAACATGAACAGAGTCCCGAAGAACAATGCTGGAGAGAGCTCTTCGGTTTTAGTATATATAGTTTTGACCTGTTTACAAGTATTCGAAAGTATATGAAAGTAACCCAGATTTCTCTGGGAATCTATAAGTGCACACTTGTTTGTCGTGCATAGGAATGCCTTTAGGTCAGGGGATGTAATTCGCGCGCCCCTCGGACGGCCTGCCTGGCTGCCTGCCGCCCCTGCCCGCGCGCTGGCTGACTGTCTGGCGCCGCCCTGCCCCGCGCGCCGCTGTCCCGGGAGGCCGGCAATAAATTCCCAGTCCCCCTTCCCACTAAAACGCAATTTTGCGTCACCTCCAATCGGTCAGTCAACGGAGCGCGTCAGTGTGGAGGCGGAGGGTTGGGGCGGGGGAGCCAGCACCTCCGGGAGGACGGAGGGCGTGGGGCGGGTGGCAGTAGAGATAGTAACGGTTGGAGACGCGCCGGTTGTGGAGGCTGCTGGGTGTGGCGGACGAGAATGGAGAAACGGCAGGGGATAGGGAAAGGCGGAACCGCGGGACTTCGTGAAGGCGGCAGGGATATCGGAAGGAGCGGGTGCATCTGAAGTTGCAGAGGTGGTGGGATGGCCGACGTGAAAACAATGCGCTACATGGACCAAACGATGGATCAGAGTGATGAAAGTGCTGAAAGGGAAGGGACTGGCGTCAGCATCCTACGAAAGGTATGGCGAGGCGTGGAGCTCATAGAATCGTCGTTTGCGATGATGATGATGCAAATGGGGTGAGGGGAGGTTTGGTCGGTCGAAATGGCGGAGCGATTGAGCCGGGAGAAATGGCGGGGTGTGTGAAGAGGCGGTGAAGGCAACGGCTGATGGAACGGTAGCTGGCTGATGGAATGATGGCTGATGGCGGGTGGCAACTGTGCGTTCAGCGATTACCAACGTGGCGGGAGCTCCAATGTTAGCGGACGAGCAGCGAGAACGCCAGCGGAGTGGTGTAACAGTGGGCTGGGAGGCGGCAGGGGAGCGGGACTTCATGGTGCGGAAGCTAGATCGACTGTGGAACATTTGAAGGATCCGGACGTCCAGGTGTGGGCTAAGAGATATTGCCGAGCAAAGCCACCTCCCCAAGGGGTGGATAGATCTGCGAGTACATGAGTAGTAAGAATGTGACTTGTAAGGAATGAAGCTGAAAAGTTGGCGGAAGTTGCGATGCAAAAACGGGGACGACAGACTTGCAGCAAAGCTAGTGACGAGAATGGAGCAGCGGGTGTATTTAGATTGGTGCAGCGGGTGCATCAATAGGTAGTATTATGATTATTGCACAGAAGGTTTCTCAACGGGTAAGAAAGGCTGGGGAGGTTCGGGAGAGTCGTAGATTCGAGGAGTGTGGCCCGAAACCGGATCGGACGCAAGGCAAGGGACCCGGAAGCGACGTGCGCGGGGGTGGCTTCTGGGGCGTGAGAGTGGGGACGCGCGAGTTATTGCAGGGCAGAGCCACCTTCCACGAGATTGGATACGTCTGCGAATACTACATGAATATTCAAAATAGTGAGTTCCAAGATGACCTGCGTGGAGCTGCAATGTTCGCGAAGGTTGTGGTGCAAACTTGAGGTAGACAGAGTGGCGGCAAAGCAGCGACGCAATGGTTAGCAGTGGGTGCATCTAGAACTATAGCAATTGCACAATTCTTTTTATTTAATTTCGCGTCAACTGCTAGGTCATTAGCGACCACTATTGAATTGAATGTTAGTGGAAGGAGGATGAAACGATACGGTGATGATAGGCAGTGAAAGGACGGAACACATACAACAATGCCCGAGGCGACCTCGAACCCGCGACCCCACGGTTCAACATCACTATGGCACTATTGCCTATAGAGATCTCGAGCCATGGGAGACGACTACAGAGATTTCTGTTCGTGGATAAAACGCGGCGAGATTCGGAGCGACGTAGGTCGCGATGGCCGGAAACCGATCGGGCGCGCGGCGCGGGGCGACGGCAGCGCCAGCCGGTGTGCCGGCGCGGGGGCGGAGGGTCCCGCAAGCGCCGTGCGCGGGGGTGGCGTCTGCGTCGGGGCGTGGGAGTGGAGGGGGGGAGGGCGCAGAGTTATTGCCGGGCAGAGCGACGCGCCCCGGGGGGGCGGCGCCCACCGCCTCCCGCCTGTCGTAATGATCTTGATTTATCGGACGGCGTGGGGCGGAGGGGGGAAGAGGGCGTGCGGCGTTCGCGCGCCTAGGTGTGAACGGCCTCCGCCGCATGCGGGCACCGCAATGGGAGGTGCAGGGGGAGATGGGTCGTCGTGAGGGAGGGTGGATTTGCCTGAATGCACAAGCTGCGGAAATGGATGGGGACGTTGTGAAAATGGGGATGCCGGGGAAGTTTTCGAAGTTTTACATTGCCGATTTTTATTTCTCGGAACGATGATAGTGTTGAATACAAAGCATAATGAACAAAAATAATTAATGGAGTAATTTACAAATGTGTGGGCTTTTATATGAAGTATAAAAAAATATGCATTACAAATACAGCTAAGCAATTATTCCTTGTATTACTTTCTCACGATAAACATGAAAACGTGCTTTCTACTGATATACATTAATGCAGAATTTGTAACTATTTCGAAGTGTGAGAGTGTCGTACAGCAAGCAATGTTAGCTAGTTAGCATTGCTAGCAAAGATTTTTTTAAATTTAAACATCAAATGATTTTGTATTAATGAGTAATCGGTCAACTATCATTGATAAAGCCAAATTACGAACTTCACGCTACATTAATAAGGCCACGAAGAGAAGGACGGTAGTTAGAAATGAATCATACGTCTCCACCCGCATTAACATTCCTCGTACGCGTCTTCATGACTCTTATTTAAACTTTCCCTCTCGGTCACAGATCGCTTCCTGAAGGGCCCATCCTCCATCACGCAGTTGGCCGCGTCGCGTCGCGTCGCGTCGCGTCGTCCAGCCCGCGCTGATTATTTCCGGAGGTCGTGTGCGGCAAACGACGCGAGCGACGCCGACGCAAAGTCGCGCTCGGGTGGCTCTGCGCCTCGACGCCTTCACTTCCCGGCACCGCGCGGCGTCGCGGGGCGGCATCGAGGCGGCCATGTCTGTGCCGCACTGTGGTTCGGATTGAGAAATAAAGCGGACAAAATAATGTCGCAATCAATGAATCGTATTTGAAGTCTTGAAACAAAAAAGGAATGTAAGTACCATTTTTGTTAAATTGACGTTTTTAATCAAAAAAATGAATGAATCAAGCCCTATAACATAAATAAGAACCAATGGGCAGACGCATTTCTTGATAGTGTTGCAGGTAAATAGTAGGCGTTGTATCTGCCAACAGGTTTAATGAATATATAAATTAATGTTTCTCGAAAGTATGAAGTGACACATACATCCTTTTTTATTTCGTAACTACAGCTGGGAGGTTGCAGCTAAATAGCAGGAGTGAAGCCGACTACTATGTGGATGATCCCGTTAGACCGTGGGATTTTAGGAAAAGGCGAGATGCACCTTGGCATTTAAAACGAGCCACTGCGAGCAGTGAGGACCGAATTCTTGCATTTGAGCAGTCCTGAGATAGGCTCATTGGTCGTTGTCGTGGTTTCATCCGATCAATTCCTACTGGATTGTCGGTAAAGAGCCATATTCCACATTTTTATTACGTTAATGCACAACGATTGTAGGCAAATTAATGTGAAGTGAAAGAGTGTGAAGAAATTAAACTTCAAGAAACGTAGAATTTTGTACTTTTCGAAATGCAAATTTTGTGACCTACATACGCATTTTTTTGTTAGTCAAGAAAAATAAGTATTATTTTTCTAGAAAGCTGGACTTATAACATTAGAAAATAATAAGTATCAAAAGCACAATTTTATAGCAGAAACCATCTCTGGAAAAAGGGAATTTCAAACTCTTTATGGATTAAGATCTTCCAACTTATGATGGTGTGCCTCCTAAACAATAATGGCCCAAACAATTAAATAACATTAACGAAAAAACTCAATTCTTTTTAATTTTACATGTATTAAATCAGATTAAATTGGGCAATTTAGAAAAACTAAATGAATTTTGCCCCCTTTGAACCTCTTTCAAACCATCGTGCGTCGGTGTTGGCGGCGGCGGCGTCCATCGAGCACCGCCCGGGATTGTTACTTGTGAGTTATGGGCCGATCTGTGCGCTGCGATTAGCCGCGCCACATAAACAGGCGACATTACGCCCACTGGCCGCCCTCGCCGCGCCCAGAACGACGCCCGGCTGGCCGCCCGCGAGAAGCCTCTTCCGCCGCCCCGTCGCCCTTCAGACACTTCGGTCGCCAACTCCACCACTTCAGGTCACCTTTCTTAGTGATATCTTCAAATTTATGTTTTAAATTCAATCATTCACCACGACCGAAATATTCCAATAGTATTCGATATTATGTCAATAAATCGCGCCAAATATCAAACAAAACTGGCACTTGGCAGTAATTTTAAATTAACTATTTCTTTTCATCTAATTCTCGAAGGTCATATGTATATATTCCATGTTTGGAAAAATATAACGTAATTTTTTTTGTAACGTAACGTAATTTTCAGTTCATAATGTTTTTCATGTTATTATATAACATTGTAAATATTGTTGTATAATGAAATATAATGTAATAATTACTTAACGTTTGTTAAGTATAATAAATAATCAATAATATAATAAATAATCTTAATGTATAATAAATATCATGTAAAATTTACTTAACGTTTCCCGGAATCAGACTGTAAATATACAATCAATAAAATTTTTAAAACATTTAAAAACTTAGTAATGTAGAAAAAATCGTAATTTCTATTTATATTTTCTTGTTATGAATTGTAATAAATATGTTCAAGGTAAACTGTTCATTCAATTAAAATTAATGAATGCTTGTACGTTTTATTCTACTTTACGGCTGGGTTCTTACGCTGGATAGTAAATGCACCTTGGTATATCCGCAACGGACAAATTCAAAAATAACTCGTTATATGCCCAACAAAACAGTGGATAGACTGACTCTCCACCCGATTTTACACAAATAATACCGTTCTGCCCTGCAACCCAAAAATTTAAGTTCGGTTCTACTTCATATCCGTGTCCAAGAATCAAAAGTCGACATTCCAAAGATTTACATCGACCTCCGTAAAATAGCAGAAAAGAAAGCAGTTAATAACAACAACTTAGAAAGAAATTCGTATAGTTAGAGGACCCTTCCTGGACTCTGCTCTGTAATTAGTTAATATTTAATTGTAAGTTAAAAATATGCAAAATATACCGTATGTTATGAACGTTGTATGGAATTTTATGTATGATTCAAAACCTTGAAAGGCCTAACAGGCCGAACAAGCATTAATACATTATTTTAAAAAACGGCTAGGTTCTACATTTACGTATAGTGCAGGCACTGCAGTTGCTCGATTGAGGTATATGAAATTTAACTTCATTTATTTCATCTATAACATTATTTTCAAATCATGGGCACTTTAATATATTTATTCCATGTATTTTTGGATTGGGAACCTGAGAGATGAAAAATTATGTACGAAACGTGATTTAAATCAAAATACGTATTTCCACGACATATTAACAAACTAATAAAAAAACAATACTTTCTAAAATCTGAAACTCGATATGACCACCCGTTGAAGCTCCATTTGGACATCGAAATGAGCAGAGGGTTGAATACCAATTCGAGAAGAAATCATTTTACACTCCTAAATTAAATTTTCTTCAACACTGAAACTGAACATTCAACGTTGAGAACTTCAACCATGCAAGGGGTTAATTTGGATAGATTCTTGTTCGTAGAATGGATTGCGACAGGTTTACAACCAGCACGAGATAGTCTTGGCAAACATCGCTTGTCCGTGGATGTGCTGCTTTATCGTGTCCTTTGTCGATGGTGTTCTCGGTCGCGACGTTTCAACGCGACACTTTTCAATGGCGGCGCGTGTTCGCTCGTGCGATCTTGCTATGAGTCACACTCCACGCTTATGGAAGAGCTAAGGCGTTGGGTGAGCTGCTCGCGTCTCGCAGAATGAGTCCGCCCCATAAATGTTGAATGCGCGCCTCCCTGATTTGTGGCAGAGCACGAATCCTCTGCATTCAATTTCGCGACCTCTGTTTCAAAGAAAATCCATGTGCGGCAAGCGCAAAGACGCGATCGTTCCTGTTTTGCGACAGAATATTCTTCGCATTCAGACGTTTATGTTGTATCTGCAGTGTTAATTCTCCGATAGTGACGTTAGTAATATAGTTAGAATGCCAGCGGTATGACGAGATTGGCATAGATAGGCTGAGTTATTCTCGGAGATTTCCATTGCAGTGAAGGGTTTAAACTAGTTGAAACCGCAACATGTATACTGCGGATATTACGAAATGCGAAATACTTGGTTCTTTCGTCATGTTTTCGCTGTACAATATGAATAATTGAAAATATTTTAAGCTCTGGCAAGTTAACTCAGAAATTTAAACATGGGGCACTCATGTATGATCTCACAAATTTCCTTTTTGAGAAACAAAATTTAAATCAAAACATTTACGATATTTCATCTCCTTTTTAAGCCATCACGTGTCACCGATTAAAATCTCATTAAAATACAATACAATTATGATAAAGTAAGTTTTTCTCTGACACCAACTCTATTAACTAGTGTTGAAAATTCCTTACCGCTGAAACTCGAACCTCCCGGCTGCGAATATAAATTGGGAACCAGAAGAAAGAGTTTAACCTACATGTAAATTGGGGACCGAACCGTTTAACCTACATGTAAATTGGGGACCGAACCAGAGAAGGGCACATGTAAATTTGGACCCTATTACTTTATCCCCGTCCAGGTAAAAGTGGAAGGTGACACTTTATTTTGAAAGAACATTTTCACAGCCATTATTTTTAAAATACAACTCCTTTCTCAATTTTCCAGATTTACAAAGGCGTAATTCTTTGGAAATATTATTTGGTTAAAGTTGTTTTACACTAGGGATGGCGTTGTCTCTGATGGCGGGGTGATGAACTGCGTGGAGGGGCGATTTCGTCGTGGCACTCATGCTACGGACTGCTGTTCGTGGCATCGACCTTGACAACACTGGCCTACGGTATTATCCCTGAACTTCTGCAGTCGAAGTGCCGCCGCGCAGAGTCGGCGTGTTTCCGACGAGAGGCAACGGTATTGTGACTTGGAAGCCACGATTCGTCGCGCGCATAGCGGCGAGCCGGTCGGGGCGGAAGCGGGTCGGGGCGCCGGACAGGTTTACGCCGCCCTCCACGCCCGCTCCACTCCCGTGCGGAAGCCCTGCCCGAGCAACGCTCTTCCGCATCCGCGTCTGTGATGTGTGTCTACGTGTAAAGAGCCGAGGTCTACGTCTACACGTAAAGAACACGTAGACATCGTATTCTGGGTAGACAAAGGTAATCTATGTAGACAACTGTAAACTACCTTTTCTGTGGGTCAGGGTCGAATCGACGAAAAATTTAAGAAATTAAGAAAAAAATATGTTTCAAAAATTTCGGTTATTTTTTTGAAATACTTTCATTTACGTTTCTGAATTAATAAACGAAGATCAGAATGTTAATATAAAAATAAAACTCTAGAGAACAGATGTTGCGCAGTAACATTGAAAACACTATATTTTTATTATAGATCTCATTTATATTCTTTGAATAAATCCCTGAATTGCAAACATCTTAGGAATCTATTATATTTATCAATGAAGAATACTTCAGATTCCATTTCAGTAACCCAGTTTTTTATAGTGAGATTGTTCTTTTCTTATATTTTGCGGTATTATTTATTAAGACTCGACCGATGTGTCTGAAAATGAATGTATGAATAATTCAAAGAAAGTATTGTCAACTTGAATAGTGAAGGCTTTTGTGGCCGATGTCTATCCACGCTAGAGTATGGGTTCTTCCATTCTTATCGTAGCAACAAACACAACCTGCACGGCTCTCGATGCCAACCCCACCGCCTCCGACGTCTACCCAGTCCCGGCTGCACCCACCGCCTCCACCATTCCCGTTGCTTTATCCGTAATAGTCTTCCTCACCGCTCTCTCTGCCCCAACCGGCTCTGCATTCACCCTGCCCCCAACATCACTGTTACCTCCTCTGTCCCTAATTACCTCAACACCCTACTTTCCTGGACATCTTCGCCTTTCCCACCACTGCCACCAACACTCTCGCTTTCCCTGGCACCCCCGCGGCATTCGTCCCCCCTTCTCCTTCCACCACCCCAGACCAGCCGTCTCACCGTCACTACTCCCAACATCTACGCCGTCTCCGCTACTGTCAGCCGCCCCCACCATCCCCACTGCTTCCGCCGTCCTAGTCTTCCTCACTGCTCTCCCTGCCACGCCGCCTCTGCCTTCATCGCGGCCCTCGCCGCCCCAACATCCCATCTACCTCTACCGACCCTGCCTTCCTCACAGCGTCGCCACCCCAGACATCCCCGCCGTCCCCACTACTGCCACCCACGCTCTCGCTTTCCCCGGCACTCACCGCCCCTTCCCCTTCCCTTTCCCCACCCCTTCCCCTTCCTCGCCGGCGCGTCGCCACCGGAGGGCGTGCAGCGAGGCGTCGCGCCCTCGCGCCCCTCCCCCCTCCCACCGCCCGCGCCACCCGCGCCCCTCGCGTTACAAATGAGTGTTTGGCACAGGGAAGTCACTCTCCATTTCGCTTCCCGACTGCGTGTTTGTCCCCGGGTGACGTTTTAACACCCGGCTGCTCCGCGCGCGGCCCGCGGCGGCTTCAAACGGCTGCGCGTCGCCCGGACGAGATTCAGTGGGAGCCGACGCGCGATAGGGCGATGTGGGAGGCCGGCGTTTCAGACGGCTGCGGAGGTGGGGAAGGAAATAGTGCTAATATCCTGGAATGTGAAGTTCGTGAACTCGGATAACTTTCGTCTCCTCTAAGATCTTTCTCACTGAGTGTTTTCGCCGCTTGAAATATATTAAGACCTCTAATTCCAAAGAATTTCGTCTTAAACTAAAGCCACTTTGTAAACATAAACAAAATGGCATAATTTATCTTCTTCCTCTTTGCAATTACATCGTGTTTTCTCTTTCAACACGGTTTCTGAGAGAAGATAGGTTTAAAAGAAACATCTACGCCGTCAGATTCAGTTGAAATTCGGATAAAGAAATGTTTTTCATTTACGCTATTTTCTCAAGAAGATAAGTGAAACATTTCAGCATTTTCCTTCTGATATGATGAATAAGACTGCCGGATAGCCAACGGAAAGTTCACCTTTCTCTTTGATTCCACTTGATAGATCTGGGCATTAGCAATCCCACTCCAGATATTTGAACTGCCCTATAACATTAGTTTCTTGGAGGTTCATTGTTCTATGGCTGGGATGCATAATGTAACCAAGAACATGAACCTAAAGGTGGCTCTATACATTCGGCATTTGCCGAGCAGCGAGCTACAGCTCGCCTGATCCCGACCAGCTGACATGTTCGGCGAATGTTCGCTCGCTTTGAAGTGTCCCTAAGACCAACACGTGGTGAGTAGGGCGAGCGCCGAATGTTCGTCACTCGGCAAACAGCAAGCGACCCATCCACACTACTCGGGATTCAGCGAGCGGGTTGCTCGCTGTTCGCCGAATAGCGAACGTAGCCGCCTTAATAGTGGAAAAAAATCGTGTTCGGGACGCATATCTTAAATTAAAGTGTGATCAAAACGAGAAGTGAGAATGTAACGAGTTCCTATGACACAACACGATCTCAGGAGAGTGTTGGCAGAAACGAACGGCCGGAATAGGCGGAGTGGACGTGCACAAAGGCCGCGCTTCTGAGCGGGCGGACGAGGCGAGTCGGATGAAACGCTCTGCGCGAGTGCAGAGACGACGCGAGGCGCGATGTCCTCAAACGCGCGCCACAAAGGCCACTTACAAATCGCCGCCGCCGCCGCGCCCGCGACACCAAAGGGCGTGCGGTGACAAAACGACTCGGGCAGCCCCGGCGCAGCAACTTCCCCTCAGGAACGCGTGTCTCGCTCGCACAGTATTAGTGCTGCTAGCCAAGAGGATAATTTGTGAATATTTATATAATATACGAATATTAATATACGAAGTGCGATTATACGATTATGCACAAGGGTTAATTGCAAGTGCAAACGTTTATTTCAATGTAAATCAATAATAATGGTAAGATATGTTTAAGACTACACTCTAGGGATTTCCCTAGAGTGTAGTCTTGCGGTGTTTTCTACTTTCAAGTAGGAAACACCGCAACGCGTGTCTCATCCGCACAGTATAGAGCTGCCAACTTAGAGAACAATTGGTGCTTTCTACGAAGTATGATTAGGCCCGGGGGATAATGTCAATTGGGAAACGTTTTTTCAATGTAATCAATAATGATGGTACGACATGGTTTAGAATAGGGATTCGGAAAAGTGGGAAATGTGTACATATAGGAAATATGGGAAACAGAGGAAAAGGAATTTTAGAAACCAAAATTAAAAGGGAATGGGAAACTGAAAAGTTGGAAATCTTCGGGTATTTTTGAGCCTAAGCACATTTCACGGAGTTGGTTCAATACATTTGAGCCAGTTATAATCTTTGTAATGAGAAGGCGTATTTGTATGTTTCATTGCGTATACTTTAACCAATTTTACAAAAAAAAACAAAGATCTTCTTTGTATAAGATGGTTGAATTTGGTAACATTCAAGTTTTCTAATCTTGTAATACATGCGGTTAATTTTTTTCAGTATTTAAAAAACAGGTTAAAAATATGTTAACATGTTAAAAACTTAATATCTCGTAAAATATTGGTACACTTAATATTTTCTCTTATTATTTGCTTTCCGAAGAATAAAACGATATAATAATGCGAAACACGAAATGCAGCTCATGCTACCTTAAAAAATCAAATGCAGCTGATTCTAGAGCTCGCGAAGAGAATGTTAATTTCATTGGAATATCGATTAATTTCATTCCACAACACCTTCAGGATCAGGAATTGTCTCGTTCAGGACCCGGATTTTTCTCCTCCTTCCCAAACACAACTTGTAAAGCCATATTCTGTCTTAGTATGTCTGTAGATAGTCAAGCATTAACCACAAAATTGTGTTCGCACTACCAAAGTACCATATTATATTCTTGGCTGTCCGGGATGAGCCGCGTCTCGGTAGGTTTTACTGACGTTTCGGCCATCTTGCTGTGGCCTTCTTCAGAGCTAAACTGCAGTTTCCCGGACAGCCAAGAATATAATGACTCCGGCCGCGGAAGCCTACGAATCTACCAAAGTACCAATCCACGCGTCTTTGCCAGAAGCAATATTACCACATTACATTGAAGAATGTACAGCGAATCAAAGTTCAACCTGGCCATTGTGCTTGTGGCACTATGTAACATCTGGACGTAATGGCTGCCGTCACTGATTGGTGAACCGAACTAGAACTAGTAATTTCTAGAACTAGTAATTTCTTATTTGTAAACAATATTCCAGCTTAATTGTTACGCAATCTTTCACCGAGACCGATATCATTAAATGAAACCATCATAGGTCTTGATTCATGCGGGCTAGGGATCGTCGAAACAACAAACAACCGATGTCATATTCTTGTTTACATCATAATTATCCCGAGTGAAATTATTAAAGCACACCACGCATTCTCGTACATCCAATTACCTCCCCCGTCTCACCCTTTTCCCCAGCACCCGCATCATTCCCCCTTCTCCGTTCTCGAGTTTAGCCACGCGCGCCCGTTTTCCTGGCGCCTTCCATCCGCGTGAGACAGGAAACAATCACCCGACCGAAGACGCACTGCTGCCACCCACACGAAACCTTATTACCCGCCGCCGCCGCTCTCCTTAGCGGTAATTTCCCCCGCGTTCCACGGCGATGAGGTTGGGAGCGGAGCCGCTCTCTATTTAATTTCCGAGCCGCTGAAAATAATTAGACGAAATCTTTATTTAATAAGCGACGGGACGCGCGCGAGCACGCTACTTTGTACTAATTAGATGGGCGGGTGAGCGCGGCAGCCATATATTAATATAATAATTAACGGGCTACCCTCCGTCCCGGGGGTTATTTTTGTGACAATGTCGCGATCTATTTCGAGGGTCGGGTGATAAATGAGTGGCGTCTGGGACTTGAAAGCGGCGCCCGTAGCCCCGTGACGCGACGCGCACGCAGAAGAATTTAGATTAATCTTTAAAAAATGAACCCCATAACGTGGGCTCCTTACGTCGTAATGATGAGATACGGCGGGCGCGAAGGCAGCGTGTGGACTGAAAGAGGTCGCCGAGGATGCAGCTGATCGTTTCGTAGGATACTAACGTGTGGAGTACAAAGTGGGTGTTGGATTAAATATACCGTTGTTTCGCGAACCGTTTGTGAAGTTAAAGTATCGTGTTTTGTACAGTGATTTACAAACTGGATTTTAGCTAATAGAACATACAATTCTATGAGGCTTTTAAAAAGATCAGGAAAAAATGTAAAATTGTTGAAACAACATATATTCATTTTCATTTTATTTTCGAGAATTTTCTTAGGAAAGTGCCGTTATACTGTTAACATACAATTACATACAATTATTCCGTATGTAACCATTATGGCGTCAATATTCTCTTTATTTCCATGGAAGTTCTACTCATTACACTTTTTTACACACACACGTAAACTCCACTATATGAATTTGGCACGAAGTTGATTTTACGCTGAACTAAAATTGCTAAATAAATGTTACTATGTATCAAACCCTTCATAATAATTTTTCATAATAAACAAAATATTCGTATTAAATAAATTTCATTAATAAACAAAATGTACGTAATTAATATTACTAATAATGGGAGATTCACGCCCCTCCCGATCCAGCTGGCTCCTCCGCTGGCAGAGGTTGCTAAACACTCGCCTCCTCGCGACCTCGCAATGATGGAAACGTGGCAACAGCGTGACTGCGCGTCACGCCCCATAGATCCGTCGACGAGGCCCTCAGGCGTCCTCTGCTCCCCGCCCCCGCCCCCTCCCCCTCCACCCCTCGCACCACCACCGCCAGCGGTGACACTTTTAGAACCCGGCAAAACCCTCACGCCGTTTTAATAGAACCTAATCTGTTCCCCTTTTAAAAAATCCTCGGTTACCAGCTTCTCCCCTTCATGTTCATCTCGTTATTTCGCTTCATATATTATCTCCCGGCACTGGCGTCCCCACTTTGTAGATAGTGAAAGAAAACTGTCGCTGACATTACTAGTACCATCTGTCCGCGTTTCTCGTTCCGGCTAAACAGCCAAGGAGGAGATTCTCGGGGCTTTGCCAAAGTTGTTTGTATTTGTGTTAAACTTCTTAATTATCCATTAAGCAGAAGAAAATAAGAGGAGGGTCGGCGGGGCGCGTTCCAACAAATCAAAGGCGAAAGTGAGAGGGCGGGGAAGGTCGCGGAGCGGGTGAAGTCATTTGTCGGAAGAGGGGCTGGCAAGGCAATAGACGGAATGCTAGTGAAGTTACTATTCTCTTGCATGTTTTGTTACTTATCGCGAAGCAATATATGTCATAACTTTCAGTGCAGCATTATAATAGAAGGCGTAACGTGAAGGTAAGGCACATTCTTGTATTCAAGTGAACGTTTTGCGATGCTTACCTCGAGGCAGCAAAATTACCTTTTAATATAGTCAGACGAAGGAAGGAGAAATATTTTGTTTATAAACATTAACAGACTGGTTGCAGACGCTGCAATTATGTAAGATATGTTTGGTGAAAGAGATGCAGATGCATCATTGCATGCTGTTATTACAAAGCCAGTAATTGTGGCGTAAAATGTAATTAGGTCGTAAGGATCATCAAAAGTGCAGTCTTCTTTTACAAGAGTATCATTCAAAATTCACAGAATCTGAAAAATGACTTGTACTGAAACTATAAGTAAATATACGTACCAACTCAAACTTTGATTTTACTTTTCATTTAAATTACCCTATCGGTCTGACGTCACTAATCTGTTACCGGAATATAATCGGTGCCTCAAAGCTGGACAGTGACAGATTGAATGAATCGTAGCGCAAAATATTGATTTAGAGGATCGTCACAATAGTACGTACACTTGCCCTTAGAACTATTGTAGATAACAAGAGTTACAATAAATTTGACAAAGGGTAAACATTGTTTAATAACACGAGAGAATTTTCGCGTTTTAATTTGTTTAATATGATGGAAACTAGGTGTGCTCTCACTACCTTGAAATGAAGATGAACCATGTCAAAATCATGAGATGGGGCATGATCAGGATGTCGACTGCTGATTGGGTGGTCGGTCTTACGGTGGAGAGGAAACGGTAAGGAGTGCACTCGGAGTGGCTCGCTGACAGACGGAGCATTCCACTCCACGTCTCCACGCAGCCACGTCCGCCCCAAATAACCCTCCCGAGGTGTCTCCATGTGCTGGCCGCCGCCCGCGCCGCTGTCATCGCCCGGCAACGCACCGTCGCCCATCAAACGCCGCCGCCAGGCCCCCGCCCCCGCCCCACCCGCCCCGGCCCCTGCCGCCCACACCACCTCCGCCATCGTTACTGACGTCCCTGCCCTCGCTGCTACTGCACCGCTGTCGCCGTCACCAAAGCGGTGTCAGCCGCTACCGCCATCACCGTTTCCTCTACAAAAGCTGTTGTCTTCGCCCCCGTCCCTGTCCTTTCCCGCATGGCCCCTGTCGCCCACACCACCTGCGCCATCGTTACTGACATCCCTGCTCTCGCTGCTACTGCCACCGCTGTCGCCGTCTCCAAAGCGGTATCAGCCGCTGCCACCATCACCCTTTCCTCTACGAAAGCTGTTTGTCTTCGCCTCCCTCCCTGTCTCTTTCCGGCCATGGCCTTTGCGGCCCACACCACCTGCGCCATCATTACTGACATCCCTGCCCTCGCTGCTACTGCCAACCGCTGTCCCCCGCTACCCAACACCCTCGCTGCTAAGGCGATATCAGCCGCTACCGCACCGCCGCCACCACCTCTACCTCTATAAACGCCACCGTCACCCCTGTACTGCCATTGACTTTGCCAGAACACCCACCCTAAATTCTCACAGCAATCCATACCGCGAACACTCTTTCACAGTATCTACTGAAGTTTGCGAAGCTGCTATCATTCCTGCTTCTATCGTGCCCGTCCTATCATTGTCACTACCGCGTCACCTTACCTCATTCCCCGATCACCTGATCTCTATATTTGAATTATCGCCACTACAACTAGTTTTTCCTTTCAATATCCAATCACAGTCATTGCCTGCTTCCGGCGCCACCAGCCTGAAAGTAAACGTAACTACCTCTGCCAAGGCTTTCACCTCACATACCCACCATTTCGCTTCACCTCAACCATCGTTGCCACCTCATCCATACTTGCTGCCTTCACTAGTCAGCCTGTTTCTATTACTGCTGCCATCATCACAAGCACCGACCGCGTTCCTACCTCATCCCCGACCGCTGCTTTTTCCCGAGACTGACGTCCTGGCACGCTCTGTCCGCCAGGTGTCTTGCAAAGGGGAGGAAATGGCCACGAGTACATGTCTTCCCACAACTCAAACTAAAGAGCCCTTTTTTTTCGGTGAATGGACGATCTCCAAGTGATGGACAGACAAAATGCGAAGACTATCTTAGTGCCTAATAATAATCTTTATTTTATTACACAGATTCTCAAAAAAAAGGAAATAAAAAAAAATAAAAATTTTACAAAAAGTTTAAAAAATTAAGTATATCGAACGATACTTTAGAGATGAAAAAAATCAATTATTCAGTAGGTGAAGGTGTTGTACCTCAGACCCATTTTGACGTTTGTATTTGTAATTTAGTCGTTTATGGACAATTGGCCGAATTTTTTTCTGATACAGAGTTTTATACATCATGCATATTTCTTTCAAGCACATACTCTTATGACCTCGTTGATTTGTTTGCAATTTTTAAGAAAGTGTAAGTAGAACCGAGATCCAACACAGGTGTAGTACCTTGGTCCGAAGTATGTTGTACCTTGGACCCTTCGTAATTATGTTGGGAAAATTGCTACGTATTTGGAAGAACAAAGTTATTTAATATAACTTAATTTTAAATGTACATTAATATCTCAAGACGAAATAAGGCATAAGTAACAGTTTCAGGTGTACACAGTTTCAATTAAATTTTCAAAAAGAAGTTCAAAACGAACACTGGATAAATCAGTTTCAAATGTAAACTTTGATGCTGTCGACCTGATCCTCCAGTATGAACTGGAAGTGGAAGTTTCTTTAAATCGTTCTTGTCGATTGCAAATATGGTAGTGTATCTTCCTTCGAATATTTTGAGAATTCAGATCCTTTTTCATGTATTGCACGTCGTAAGTGTAATCTGAATAAATGTAGTTATATTAATAAATACTATAATGCAAATAAATAATCCCATAAATTATAATATGTTTTTTTATCACGATACGTATGGCGTTTTCAATGTTCTCCTTGATTACATGTTCTCTCTTGACACTTGTTGCATTTCTTCCCCCCCTTTTTTTTGAAAATAACATTTTGAAATCATCGATAACTTCCATTTAATTGTAAAGATAAACGTAAATAGACTAGTATTATAATTTGGGAAGCATTGTACCTCGGATCTGTCCAAAGTAAAACACTTTAGAAAGGTCCAAGTTACGACACACCGTTACATTGAAGTGCGTATCTTTTGGCCATTTTGATGTTATGATGAGCTTCATTGTTTTGCTCTTAAAACAAAACGGAATCAGATTAAGCTTTAATTTCAATGGTGATCTTGTATATTTTTGATCGGGGAAACTAATGAAGAATACTTACTTTTGACAGGTGATTTTACCTTTTTAATAATTTTTGCTGCGGATTAATTGCCAAATAAACAAGTTCAACTGTACAGTGACCACTATTGACAGTTTTATGAACTATATACAGTAGTATTCATATATTTCCAGGCAGAGCTAGAATTAGTCTAGGTCCAAGGTACAACATCTTCCCTCATCCTTCACTTTTTGCAATTCTATTTTTAGCCTTCCAATACAAAAACGTTTTCAATAGCAATAATTTTTCATTCGACAGGATAAAATGCTGCAATTAGATATGCTGTAAACGCCGGGGCCATACTAAGATCATAAGGCAGAACTTTAGAACGGTATCTTGTTCCAGGTATGGCAGAACGCGACGGAACGTAATGGATATTAATCACGTTAAACGCGTTTGCTAACGGCATGAAATATGTACGGCGCCATTCTGATAAACGCGCACTGATCCCAGAAAATAACTTATCGGATTAGTCGGGAAAAGGCATATCAGATTGCGACTCGTAGGCGGTCATTTGTTAAACTCGTAACTAGCCTACTGAATAGTCATGCGTTGTGCTCTACGTGAGATAGAGAAAAAAATGAAAAGTGTTCCGAAGGACACAGTCGGAACTTCATTATCCTTACGCAACATTTCATCCCACACCCGCGCTTTTCAAGTCGTTTGCGAGTGACTTAATAGAAACACGGAAGAACAAAGGGTAATATAACGAATATACGAGTTAAACAGCGATATATTTACCCTCCTCATCGCAAGAAACGAGCCGGTGCCTCAATTGCGCAAGACGACATTCATCAGAAACGAAATAACGTGGTCAGCGAAAATGAATAATTACGGCTCTGTCTCGATGTAGCAAGGCTTATAAAGTACGGTACGCGACGGCCGAGCCTGCAGGTCGCGATAAGGCCGGGCAATACGGCGGCGACCGGACGCGGCGGCAGGCAAAGGCTCTGCTAAGGCCTCTCCGCAAGAAACTAGTGGCGCGAGGCGTTCCCCCCCCCCCCTCCGGCCTTCCTTCTCTCATTCCAAACGCCGATCAATATCCCGGGCTCGTGATGTTTTAACTGATTGAGAGTATCTACTAACAAAGTAACGTTATTTAAGAACCCGGAAAAATAATTTCCACATATAACATCGCTTGAATATTAAGCGCAATTTTCTGTTATCCCATATGCTATAATTTAGAATGCTAAATCAGCGGCTGGCGGAGACGGCGGACGCCCGGGGCCTGCCGCACACGACGACCTGCTTACACATGCACGTCACGCGAACTGGTCTCCTCCCCCCCTCCCCCCCTGCGCGCTGCTGGCCGGTCCCCTCGGCCCCCGCTGTCCCCCCGCCTCGACACCTCGCGAGCCGCCGCCGCCGCCGCCGCCGTCGGCCGCTCGCGCGCAGGATTTGCAGCCGGGCAATTAGTGCCAATCGCGCCCGCCTGAAACCCGAGGCTGCTGCCGCCGCCGCCGCGGCCGTCTCGCTTGGCCATGCGCGGCACGCCGCCGCCGCCGACAGTCGCCACCCGCGGCGCCACCGTCGCGACGCTCGGCGCGACGAACGAGACGGCCGGCAACGAGGGAAAAGGACCGGGGAAATCCTGTTACTACACGAGGAGATCCCGCTTGAAAGTTGTCTTATTTCATCTCGGACATCTCTGATGAAGGCATTTCAAGGTCTCCTGCCATGAACCGAAGACACACGACAAAGGTATTAATGGGATAAAAATGAAAGAGAAGCATACATCTGTCGTGCTGTAAAGATAACAAATTTCATTGAGTAGATAGTTGACTGGATCACAGTTGTGGAACAGCGGTGAGTTAATAGAAGACACACGTTTAAGAATTAATGTTCGAAAATTTGAATTCAGTCGTGTTCCTCTTCCCTTATAGATGGTAAAATTAAAAAAAAAAATAAGAAAAGAAATATAAAGTAACGACACATGCAAGCCCTTCAAGCAAGGGTCATCAACGATGTACATTGTAGCGAATCTACTGATAGAATTAGCAATAAATTGTACAAATATTTTCTTAGATATCATGAAAATATCGGTGGTACTTACGAGGCCCAAATGCAGCAATCCATCTTTCAAGGTGTGCGATCGCGAGATAACATTCCAGAAACTGGTGAGTCATACACGAAATACTTAATTTCTGTAGAGAAGCATATTACATTCCAGAGATGCACACCATTGTTCATCTCACATCCCAACGTCCTCGCGTAAAAATTAATTAAACACAGACGAAGCGAGTGCAACGGCGCCGCGCCGTCCAATTAGAAAAGTCGCGAGGGACAACGAGGGTGAGGGCGCGGCGGTGGCGGCACATGTAGTGACGTCACAGGCGGTCATGAAACGCCGACAAATAGGCCGCGAGGCGCTGTTTTACTCGCCCATTGTGCGATGGTTATCAACGCCATTAGGCAAAGGGCGACGCCGACGGTGGTGGAGGCGGCCGGAATGACGCCGAGGACGACGTGGAAGGAGTTGTGACACAGGTGATGAGGGGGGTGTAGGTGGAGTGGTAATATGGTGAGAGAACGGGTGCAGATTGGCCGAGAACGGATGAATAGGTAGAAAGGGTGAGGGTGACGGAGACGTATTCGATGTGGTAGCCGCGACGGTGGTGGAGGCGGCGGAATGACGCCGAGGACAACGTGGAAGGAGTTGTGACACAGGTGATGAGGGGGTGTAGGTGGAGTGGTAATATGGTGAGAGAACGGGTGCAGATTGGCCGAGAACGGATGAATAGGTAGAAAGGGTGAGGGTGACGGAGACGTATTCGATGTGGTAGCCGCGACGGTGGTGGAGGCGGCGGAATGACGCCGAGGACGACGTGGAAGGAGTTGTGACACAGGTGATGAGGGGGTGTAGGTGGAGTGGTAATATGTGAGAGAACGGGTGCAGATTGGCCGAGAACGGATGAATAGGTAGAAAGAGTGAGGGTGATGGAGACGTATTCGATGTGGTAGCCGCGACGGTGGTGGAGGCGGCGGAATGACGCCGAGGACGACGTGGAAGGAGTTGTGACACAGGTGATGAGGGGGTGTAGGTGGAGTGGTAATATGGTGAGAGAACGGGGGCAGATTGGTCGAGAACGGATGAATAGGTAGAAAGAGTGAGGGTGTCGGAGACGAATTCGATGTGGTAGCCGCGACGGTGGTGGAGGGCGGCGGAATGACGCCGAGGACGACGTGGAAGGAGTTGTGACACAGGTGATGAGGGGGTGTAGGTGGAGTGGTAATATGGTGAGAGAACGGGGGCAGATTGGTCGAGAAACGGATGAATAGGTAGAAAGAGTGAGGGTGACGGAGACGAATTCGATGTGGTAGCCGCGACGGTGGTGGAGGCGCGGAATGACGCCGAGGACGACGTGGAAGGAGTTGTGACACAGGTGATGAGGGGGGTGTAGGTGGAGTGGTAATATGGTGAGAGAACGGGGGCAGATTGGTCGAGAGAACGGATGAATAGGTAGAAAGAGTGAGGGTGACGGAGACGAATTCGATGTGGTAGCCGCGACGGTGGTGGAGGCGGCGAATGACGCCGAGGACGACGTGGAAGGAGTTGTGACACAGGTGATGAGGGGGTGTAGGTGGAGTGGTAATATGGTGAGAGAACGGGGGCAGATTGGTCGAGAACGGATGAATAGGTAGAAAGAGTGAGGGTGACGGAGACGAATTCGATGTGGTAGCCGCGACGGTGGTGGAGGCGGCGGAATGACGCCGAGGACGACGTGGAAGGAGTTGTGACACAGGTGATGAGGGAGGTGTAGGTGGAGTGGTAATATGGTGAGAGAACGGGGGCAGATTGGTCGAGAAACGGATGAATAGGTAGAAAGAGTGAGGGTGACGGAAACGAATTCGATGTGGTAGCCGCGACGGTGGTGGAGGCGGCGGAATGACGCCGAGGACAGACGTGGAAGGAGTTGTGACACAGGTGATGAGGGGGTGTAGGTGGAGTGGTAATATGTTGATAGAACGGGCTGGCAGGTTGGCCGAGAACATATGAATAGGTAGAAAGAGTGAGGGTGACGGAAAAGTATTCGATGTGAGAGCCGCGACGGTGGTGGAGGCGACGGAATGAAGTCGAAGACGACATGGAATGACTAGTGATACGGGTGATGAGGAGGCCTGGGTGGAGTGGTGACATGGTGATAGAACGGGTGAGTTTGGAGACTGCGTCCGATGCCAAAAAAATAAGTAGAAACGGTGAACGGAAAAAGTAGGCGATGATGACGATCTAAGTGAGGTATGATGAGTGTTGAGAATTCGGTGAGGTGATTATTTCAAACGTTGCGTTCGTGTGAATTTTACATGTCGAATCAAATTAATTTCACAAGTCAAAATAGATGAGAAAATTAACGTTTAAAATTTTACAATTATTGTTATTATTTTGTAGATTAAAACTAAGTCGAATAGTTATTTAAACTGCAGCAGACAGTATCACAACGAAAATTTCAAGCTTTATTTAGAAACAATTTATGAAACTGTTGTACTGGCACACACACACGCAGGGAGAACGAGACAACCATTAACTTCTGAAATTATTTCCAAATGACAAATGGAATGAATGATGTCAAAAGTTTTAGCATATCTACCATCATAATACCAGAATTACAGCAACGCTCTTCAAACCAAAAAGCTTCAATTTCACGAGGATATGTTATTAATGCATGCCGGAAATGTATTATGTCACCCCCCCTTCACTCTTCTTCCGCTCTATCTTTACGCCGAATCAAAGACATTCACCAACGTAGCACACAGTGGCGGTGAATACTCAAAGAAATACAGGAAGTTGGAAGAAAAAGACAGGTTGCGATACGTGCATAGCGTATCAGAACAAATGATCCGCGTGTTTGCAAAAGGTATGAAGACAGCATAGAAACACTAACAACGATTAAGACCAAATTTTGTGAATAATGTGTACCTGTTTTGAAAGGAGTGAACCAGGGAAAAAACAGCACTTTTTACTTGGAGCAAATCTGAGTTGAACATGAAGTACTGGAAACAAAGAGCTCTTTCGCGAATGGAAAGACAATGATGATGAATAAAAATAAAGTTTACCTGAAGTTTACATGAAAAAATATATAGAATAATTAAAATGAAAATTACAGATGTCATTCATGTTTTTTAAATCATTTCTGAATTTTTGGGGTCTTCGTCAACAAAGTTTCTGTAAATTACATAACATTATTCAAAGGAATATTAGTACTTCCAAAAAAGGAGCATTAAGTGTAATTCGGTTCGCAGTGTACAAACAGCGTGTGCGAAGTAGTATCTGCCATGCAGCATCTGCGAATTTCTCTTGGGCAGTGATTTTTGTTTACAGCATTTCAAATAAATACGTAAATTTCACAATAATAATTTTGTCGACAGTCTTTTTCCTTGTGTCTATAAAGCTAGCTTGACTTACTACTCAGATACCGTTACCGGCGTTCATTCGTGCATGTACTACGAAATTGCATAAAACATTATAATTGAAAACGCATAAATAGAAAATGCATCTGCCATTCGATCTTCTGTCATTACGACGATAACAACTGCGTGCGGCGTGCATCAGAATTGCACTGAACGCACGTTGAGCACCGCAGCGTAATTCAAGAATGAGAAGGCCGCGCATTAACAGCCTTGGAACAACGCACTTAGCACGTCTTAACGTTCGAGATCCCTGATATTCATTCCCCTTGGCTACTTCTCCCCTTCCACTTAGCAACCTCGCTCTTGACGGTTTATACGGCTCGCAAATCATTCCTACCTATTTACAGCCCTTGCGCGCACCTCATTTCAAAGCGTTACCAACATTACTGCGCAAAAAGACACAAGTCTCTGAGACCACTAAATGTCGGGCGGAATATTGGAGATACAGTTATGATGAGTGATTTCAAAGGGGATAATAAAAACTTACCAAGTTTTATCAACAATTATTCATATTTTTTATTGTAAACCATTGTCTTTGAGATCATAATAGACACAGGAAATTTGAAGATATAAATATAAGCACTGTAAATTAAACATTATAAAATTCTCTGAAGAGCAAAAATATCTTTCTTCTTTCTTTATCTTTCATATGTTGTCATTTGTTGTAATACTATGCAAGTAAAATTCGTTATAATAATATTTTTGTTAAAAAAACGACGTCGACTAGATATCACTATTTTCATAGGCAACACATTTCTTCTGAAACAAGTTATCAACTCATCATATATTTTATTAATATTTCATTCGACAGAATTCGAAAAAATACTTTATTTATTTTATTATAATTCTAAAAATTCAGTTGATTCTAGAATCCAGTGACAAATTGGAAATACGGGCCCCTCAACTCTCATAGATTCATTAGGCAGCTGCGTGACAATGAAGTGTCTCGTTTCCGTGCAGCTACTACAAAGGGGCCGTAACTTCCTAACTGCACCCTTTTATTGAATTTCCTGCAGCGTAGCACTGGCCCAATGCAATGGCTGAGTGCAGGTGTACACCCGCGCTCTCCAGTGCAGTGTTATCGCGCGGTATGTATTAGACAGTTCTGTGACAAATTCACAATTTGCCCATGACAAAATAAATATTAGTAGCGGATGATTTATGAGCTGACAGTTAAAACTAAGAATTATTATCAAAATGTAATTGATTTATGTCAAAAATTAGATTATTTGTTTGGTGAACCAAGTTAAATGCTTGGAAGATGTGTCAAATTGCATTCCTTGTTGTATACCTTAAAAAAGTTTAATTTGTAGAAGATCAATTTTCTGGAGTAATGCAACACCTAAGATATCCAGAATTAATTGAAACTATATGTAACGCAATATGAACACAACTTCCCTAGAATCCATTGTCTTAAAAATACACTTAGAAAAAAAAAAGGAAATTCTAGACTAAAATTTGGGAAAGTAAGTAAACACGTTAATGATTGATAATGATAACCATAATTTTTAGTAGTAGATAAAAATGTAAGAATTATTGTGATTCCACAAAATTCTTAACTTAATCCATTATAGTGAATATTAATAATTTAGAACTAAATAGAGAAACACTGTATTCGCTGAGCAATGTGGTAACGACAAACTCATACAATATCGATATAGCAAAGGCATACTTTTCAGTTCTGAAAACGCAACATATTTCGCGTCGGATAGCGGTAAATTCGTTCAGGTAAATTCGTAATTCATTAAGAACTTTAATTACCGCATTCAAATGGATCAGAAACATAGTTGACGACGTTAAAAAATGCTAATTAAATTCAAGAGACCTGCATATGTCTCCGGGCAAGCAGAGGGCTCGCTGCGAGACTGTTCACGCACCCCTACAACGACAACCGCCGCCGCTGACTGATATACGCGCGGGTGCACCGGCACTGCAAGTGCAGCAGCGTCAGCGCTGCGGTTCGTAGCAAGACGCAGGAATGCCCGCGCCGGATCAATTAATCTTGTGCGGCGTTGTCCCGTCCACGAGTTCCGGCGCTTGCAATTAGCACGGGCAGCTGGCGCGGTCGCGCGCCTCTTGTGCTTCACCCCGTCCTGTCCCGCCCCGCCCTGCTCCGCCCTGCCTCGCTCCGCCCCGCCCCACCCGATCCGCCCCCGTCCCCGCTCCTCCCCGCCACGCTCTGCTACGCCCCGCTACGTTCCGCCCCGCCCTGCCCCGCTCCCGCCCAGCATGGCTCCGCCCCGACCCGCCCCGGCCGCCGAACCGACCGCCCCGACCCGACCCGATCCGCCCCGCCTCCACCCTCTCCCTCCGTTCCGCCCCGCCCTGCTCCGCCCCACCCCT